>LPNX010504879.1:270624-390041 GCA_001517045.1 Pseudotsuga menziesii | reverse complement strand
GATTAATCTCTTCCGTCTACGCCACTCCTGAATATGATCAGAAATATGGGTGGCTTTATCTTGCCGAAATGTCGACAAGATTTCAGTACCGACATCATATCGTACTGGTAGTTGGAAGTGATTAAGGAAATTCATTGCAAGATCATCGAACAAAGTAAAGGCACCCCTAGGTAACTCTATATACCATTTCGCCGCAGGCCCTGTGAGGGTGCGTTGAAATAGTCTCAAGCGGACTGAGTCCTGATGCAATGAATTGGAAGAGCACCATAGGTGGAATGTCGTAACGTGTTCACTCGGATCCTCTCCTGGTTTGCCTTCGAATTTAGGTATATCCGAAGGAAGCTTGGTAGGGATAGCCGGCCAAGCCGGGTCATGAGCTATAGGATCGTTCATAAGTCTTTATAAGTCAGGTAAATTAAGTGTTGCGAGGAAAGGGAGCTTCGAATGATTAGGTCTTTGGACCACTCCCTGGTTCATATAGGATTGATTACCACCATGACCTTGGCCATAGTGACCTCCTCCCGTATGACCCGTATAGGGTGGTGCCGAAGTACCATAATAAGGTGGACCTTGACTAGAAGGAGCTACAAAGCCATAAGTAGGGGGATAGGCAGGTTGTGAATACCTGCCTCCATAAGGTGCAGAAACCTGTCCATACTGCGTCCCATGATGGGATGCATAGGTCATCGCGTGCGATGTCCCATGAGACACTCCATAGGAAGGTATATTCATTCCGGAAGTCGGAATATACATGCTCGAAATAGGGATATATGTCAAGGAAGTAGCAACCTGACCTCTAGAAACATGAACATAACCTCCCGACACTGCGGGTGGTATGTAGGCTTGAGACGCAATAGGTCTAGAGATTGCAGTATGGACTTGACTCATAGCTACGTGCCGACTCAAAGGACCACGTGAGGGAGGTGGATGATTCGCATTCGAAGAACTCGGAAGCGAGGACGAAGGGATCTCTGTAATAAGATATGTGCTAGTGCCTATCGCCACTCTTCTGGAACCTGGTATCGCTATGGGATCACTAACTCTAGACCTAGGAGGTATATGAGATGTAGCTTCCACCACTGGGATGGAAGGTGCAATATGGCTAGTACTTCCAAACCTCTCCGCAAGGTAAGGTGTGGAAATGCCCCCAGGCATAGTGTTAGGGTCAAATTCAAATGTCAAATCATGCATAGGAAAACCAGTCGTAGCATAACCACCATAGCTAGTGCTGGCGGGCTCAAAGTGAGTCTCGGCATCTTCTGGCATTCCATACCGGTAATGCTGTAATGAGGGGTCAGGCCTAGAATGAGTATGTCTATCAAACGAGGCTCCTATCTCAGAAATCACAGGTCCTAACTTGGTTAGGTCGGGTGAAGGATCATAAGTAGGTGTAAAATCCCCATCGTCAACACGAATGGGAGGAGGAAGTGAATCAGATGTGTCCTCTGAATGGTCTCCCATGGTGTGTGAATCAATGTGTGATATAGTCCGCCTGGACTGTCTAGGTCCCTCTCTGAGAGGAGGAGGATCAATAGAAGGCGGAAGTCCTGCTAAACGACGAGAACAGCGTGGAGCCGCACCCGAATCCACAATGACTCAAAAAATAGCAAAGACCCTCTATTTACGTCAACCCTAGGCCAACTAGCGTGCACAGAGCAATCACTATAAAATCTAAAGCCAAAAGCAAACAAACAGGGGCTGGATAAGTGAGCTCCCGAATGTGGCCGGTATGTCTCGCCTAGGAGAGGATTGAGAGGCCCTTGTCACCACAAGCGGAGGTTCGAAACCAATTATTGTAGCCCTCAGCTTCAACGCATATAGCGACTGTGCTGTCCGACCCCAACCTGGTCGGGACATATGCAGAATAACCTCTACACGTACCCCCTCGATATCCTAGGTAAGGTCACTAAGGTCACCTCAATATAATCAACGCTCAGGTGGACAGTCCCGGGCGGGATTGACCGTATGGGCAGGGTAGCAAAGCCCGAAACTCTCGAAAGAGCCCCCAGATACGAATACAATCCTGGCTATATCGCCGGTGCTACACAGTTCCCGACCAGGGGTTATCCCAATCAAAAACCGCTCACACTGCCTAGTGCTTGACTCCCTTTTGAGAGGAGCTTCCTGAGAACGCTGGTTATACCAAGGATTTCACACACTCCGTGGACAGACACCTAGTTGTTGTTGTTTTGTGATCTTGGAGAATTAACTCACAATGAACTATTCCAAGATCCTAAAACCTAAGCTTGTTGGTGCACCCTAGAAAAAAAAGGAGTGTAATTCATTTTATTTAGCGTTGATTTTAGTTGGCTTTATTACTCAAAAATAGGATATGGTCGTGCAACTAATGGTGTTATGACGCAACAAGAAGTAAAATGCACACCTAACAATCAATGCAAATGCATTGTGTCCATGAAAAACAGGGTATGCGTACTACGTGTAATGCAATATTTCCTCTTCAAATGATGAATGCAAATTTCCCTATATGAAGTCCTGACTATTACTCCAAAGCAAATCTATAACTAGTGCAAGTACAATGCAAAGTGCAAAATGCAATGCATAATGAGAAGCAAATATTTTTGTATTTTTTGAAAATAATGAGATACGAAAAGCAAAAGAATGATTCTACCCACCCCAAACTCTGCAAGTACACATAAACAGCATCCCAGCAAAGCACTAAGGTAAAAAGACTCTAATGCACTAATCTCAAACAAAAAATCAAAGATGCCATGACAAGAACTTTCCTAAAAAAAAATTTAGGCTAAAAAAAAACGTTTCTTTTCAAAAACAGAGGTAATAACAAACTCAGGCAGTGCCAAAGGAGACTCAGCAACTAACAGCATTCACCCAGCAATCCACTTCCTTCCACAAAAAGGTAAAAGCCAGAGTATACGTGACTGTGCGCAGTAAACCCGCGTGTATACGCGGAAATACCAGAGGAAATCGCATGTATACGCGACTGTAAACAATAAACCCGCGTACAGGAAGAAAAAGATGCACAAATCAAGGTAAACAGATAGGCTGAGACTAAGTTTACACCAATCAGTCTCTACCAAGCATACATGCCCCCGTACCCGACACAGAAACAAGAGAGAGAGAGTAATTCAAATACATTGAATGCCAAGAAACCAATCCCCAAAGGTCAATTACTAGGAACTCCCCAGCGGAGTCGCCAATTCTGTTACGGAGAGAAATTCCTATGGCTTGGGGTACCACAACAGACAGCTAGACTCCAGAAATCAATCTTTCCCAATATGCAATAGAAATAAAACAATCTAACACTAAAGGATCGAACCTGGTACCTTATTCCGGACAGTTGAAGTAGATCCCCGTTGAGCTTTCCAATCTTCAGCTTGAATTGTTATATCACGTCCTCAACAACAAGTAAACAATACAAGCATACTATATTTCATGATGTTAGATCTATTCTAGCATATATAATCAATAATGTAAAAGCATTTGACAGATTCCAATGGATGCAACATTCATTCAAATACACATTACTGGACAGGAAAAGATATTTCTATTAATATGAATCAGAGATTACAAGTGACAACCTCTGACGGCACGTCTGTGAACCAGAGAAACTGAATCCCCCACTTGGGCCTCCACCACCTCAATCCTCCATCACTCCGATAGCAAGCTCACTAACAAAGGCAAGCTTGGGAAGAACACAACAGTGCTCCAAAGGGACAAAGGGATGCAGACTCAAGTATAGTTCTGGCAACAATGGACTATAGTTTTATTACTCTCAAAGCTCTCTCATGCTTTCAATGTACCAAGGGGTTCCTTATATAGCTTTCCAAAGGGGTATTGAAAGGTCGAATCCGTGCGATCTCAAGGCATATGGAAGGCCATGAGTCATATGAGTCGGATCCAAGTCAAGGAAAACTCCAAAATGCTTTGGACTATGCACACATCCCGATGTACGCGACTATAGAGGGAATATCCACGTATGTACGCGGTTATCGGGGAAAAGGCCGCGTATATCATTTTTATAATGTTTTTAGGGATGGTCAAGGTTACATCAAAAGATAAAAAGTGGTCCATGGGGGTTAATGAGTCTGCAGCGGGAAATGGGAAGGCCATACACTGTGTGATTCACCTAGTGTGGTGAAATCCGCTATAACAGCAAGTTACTGACAATATCCAAGTATGATGCCCAACACACAAGAATAAATTAGATAATTTGTTACTGCAAAGAACAATTAAAACATGTATATAAGTTACTATTTTTGGGGCGTCATCTTTTTCGGAAATTAAATCAATTGGTGTATCACTAGTAGAAAAAGTGAGATAAATGACTACACGACTAAAAACATTAGTCACATAATTGTTTCTAAGCTAAAAATGACTAAATTAGAGTAACACATCTAAAAATAACTAAATAAGATGACCGTTTTAGTCATCGGATACAAAATACAACTAAATAACATGTGACAAAATTAAAAATGACTACAACTGGAAAACAAATTTTTGCAGCTCCTGAGCACACAAGCCTCGTGAGCTCCGAATAGGTACAACGTGAGCTCCTTGGTGATCGACGATGGCGGCAGGGCAGGTTTGCATGCGTGTTCCCAAGCGTGAGTTGGTTCACCATGCTCCAGGAGGGGGCCCCGAGGTCCTTCCTCCTCCACCGTCAGAGGTTTTGGCTTTTCATAAACTGGTGGCAGCTAGCAGTAAAAAACATGCTTCTGATTCCCAGCAGAAGTTCGTCAAGAAACTAGATAATATACCTATGATAGCTCTCCCTGTAGAGGAATCATGTCAGTCTACGTTGAATCTAGCAGAAAAGGGGCTCATTGGGCAATTCATAGGCTTATGGCCCTCCCCCAAAGCAATGGAAGCATGGGCTCCTTTAGTCTTAGAATGCATCAAAAGTCATCTTGTTGGCAAGGACTTCTTCATTTTCGTATTCGACAATGTGGAAGATAGAAGCCTTATCTTCATGAATGATCTGTATTTTATGGGCCCCTAGGGTCTGTATTTAAATAAATGGACACCTGATTTCGACCCGACGCAAGATGTGTTGTCGGCTGTACCATTCTGGGTGCGCCTTCCCCACCTACCCCTGCAATGCTAGAACCTGAATTCATTAGAATCCATCAGTAATGCCCTCGGGAAATATATTGATCGAGCTGAGAGAAAGGATCAATACTCATGTGCAAGAATATGCATTGAAGTTGGGCTACCAGAGGCTATAAAACTCACGGTCGCAAACTGGTCTCATATCCAAGAATTGGATTACGAACAACTCTCGTTTAAATGCAGACATTGCCACGACTATGGGCATTTTGCAAGGAACTTACAAAAAGAAAATCGAGGAGCATGGGGAGAAATCGAAAGGAGAAAATGGACACAGGTACATAAAGCAGATCTACCAAAACAAAACAACAGATCCAAAGAAAAGGGGACAACAACGGGGACTAACACTCTCCCATTAGGACCGATCCAAGGGGAAGGGAGCTCTGCCCCTCCTTTGACAGATCCATCTAAAAACCCATTTGAAATTCTAAGCACACCTCCAGAGATATCCGAGCAAACAAATGAAGAGATCAACCATCAGAACCTTCCCCCAGTAGGGGAGAAAGACACCATAGAAGCAGGACATCCGGGTTATCCCATAGGAAGCTCCTCTCCTCCTTCCCACACGGATATGATAAGAAAGAAACCATCGGAAAAATTTGGCTCCTCTGAAGATCAGACTTTTGAGAGGCCTTAAAAAAGAATAGGGAGGAAATTCAAAAAAGAAACGGGAGAAGAGGAAGCGGAAAGGAAAAAAATGCAATGGATCCAAGCCTCTTTCGAGATATCCATCGGGAGAAATACCAGAACCAGTCCCCTCAAGGGAGGTTCTAACTCCATCCCCTGTAAATAATGCGCTTAGTTGCTTGGAATTGTAGAGGCCTGGGAAATCCATTAAAATCCGAAGCAGTCAAAGATCTATTGAAAGTTGAATCCCCCGAGATCCTCATGCTCCAAGAAACTAAAATTGAAGGGGAAAACCTTCTTGAAATCAACAAACAAAAATGAAAGAAGAATGCAGGGAAGGCCATCAGCACAAGGGGATCCTCTACCGGATTGACAACTCTATGGTTGGAGGACAAGTTCCACTTAGAAATCTCCTTTGAGACACAACTTGGATCTTCATCGAGCTCCGAAACCACTCAAGTAAACTTTCTTTCTCACTCTTTAATATCTATGTCCCTGTCCTCTTCTCAGAGAAGAAGGATTGGTGGAAAACTCTATCATATTTCCTGGAAATATACTCCCCCAGGAACATCATTCTAGCTGGAGACTTTAACATAATTTTTGGTCTGTAAGAAAAGAGAGGAGGCAACTATGGCAGAGACCAAATGCTCTCCGTTGTGGAGGAACTATCCCACAAATGGGATATTCTTGAATTCAAACCAACAAAAGGACTATACACGTGGACAAATAACAAAGTTGGGACTGATCATATATCAACACACATAGAAAAGTTCGCTTACACTGAAAACGATGCTAATTTCCTCCAAAATCGTACCAAAATTGACCTCTGATCATAAGCCCATTCTTCTACTCTTGGACAAAGAAGAAAACTTGGGTCCATTACCATTTCAATACAGCCCTCTTTGGAAAGAGAGAGATGGGTTTATGGAATTTGTGCAAACAGCCTGGTCCACTCACACTACAGGATCACCTAGCTACATGTGGGAGCAGAAACTCAAGTTAACAAAACTTGCATTGAAAAGTTTGATAAAAAAACACATTAACACCCCTGCTAGTCAACAAAAAGAGACTGTCCAGTTGTTAGTAAATTTTCAATTGGAAATGGAAAATAAAGAAGTCACCACTGCAGAAATAGAAAAGGAGCAAATTGCCCAAATAAACTCCCATCGATCCTTTCGACTTGAAAAAGAGCATACGAGGCTCAAGTCTCCCAGCTTGTGGCTCAAAGCTGGAGATCGAAACACTTCATCTTTCCACTAGCAATACAGAGTTCCCTTATCACGAAATCATATTTATGAAATAGTCTCGTGAGAAGGGACGATCTACAAAGGAATAAACCAGCTCAAGAGGTAGCATAAGTTCATTATCAGAACCTTTACAAAGAAGATGGTGAGGGAAGTGAGGAGGTGACCTCTGATTTCCTCGCACATATACCCTACCTTGTAAGCTAGGAAGATAACTTAGCTCTTATGAAGACTTTCTCTGAAGAAGAAATACGCAATGTCATCTAGGGTATGGAGCTTGACAAAGCTCCAAGGCCAGATGGTTTCTCAATACATTTTTAAAAAGAATGTTGGGAAATAATCAAAGGGGATATCCTCATAACGATTAAATCCTTCCAACAAAAATCCAATGTGGGAGGTAGCACAAACTCAACGTTCTTAGCTCTAATCCCCAAGGAAGCAAATATGGGCTCCTTCGATAGATTTAGGCCCATATCTATGTGCAATGCTTCGTACAAAATTCTCTCCAAGCTAATGGCCAATAGAATCAGGATACTGTTAAGGAACTCATCTCTCCCAACCAAAGTGGATTTATCAAAGGGAGACACATCTTGGATAATGTTATACAAGTGCAAGAAGCTATGCACTCCAGTCATCAACGGAAGGAGCAAGGGATGCTCATAAAACTAGACATGGCAAATGCATTCGATGGGGTAAAGCTATTATTTCTTTATAGAGTCCTCCACGCCTTTCGATTCAGCTATGGATTTGTCAATTTGATTAAAGCTTGCACACAAAAGCCCTGGATAGCTCCACTTGTAACCGGTAGTCCAACCCATTACTTTCAAGATTCGAGGGGAATAAGACAAGGATGTCCTCTCTCCCCCTTCCTGTTCATTCTGATTGTTGAGTCCTTGAGCAAAAAACTGACGGCAGAAAAGATAGCAGGCTCAATCCCAGGTATATGGATAATGCAAGGTCTGGAACCAATCAACCATGCCTTATTTGCTGATGACTCCCTTCTACTGGGAGGAGCCTCTATAAGGATCTCGAAAGTGTTCTATGGAATTATCCAAAGCTTCTGAAAAATCTTTGGAGCTCTCATTAATAAAAGGAAAAGTGTTGTGTATGGTTGGATTGTAGGCCAACAAACTATTTAAAAAATAGCCCATTTATTGGGATTCTCGGGATATGCCTCATGGGAAAAATTAATTATCTCGGGCTGCCTCTAACTCTGGGCACTAACAAAGCCTCACGGTGGGTTGAAGTAATATTCAAAATTAAGAAAAAAATCGCAAGTTGGGGAGGTCAGTGGCTAAATAACGCCGGAAAACTCATTCTTATAAAATCAGTCCTCTCATCCCTACCAATCTTCTAGGAATCCTTCCTACTTGCACCAAAGACGATAAGTGAGCAGGTTTTAAAATTAATAAGAGATTTTCTTTGGCATGGAGGAAAAAATAACCAGAAGAAATATCATTTAGTAAACTAGGAAACAGTCAAGCGCCTAATAGCTGAAGGAGGTTTACAGGTCAGAGATCCAGGCAATGCCAACATTGTTCTGTGCAGTAAAATTCTATGGAAAGTATACACAAATAGTAGTCACCTTGTCAACTAGATCTTGAAGAAGAAATATCTCAAAGCTGTTCCGTTGAGAAATATTCAGGCCGCCAATACCAAAAATGGAACAATGACTTGGAACCTCTGCAGACATGGATTAGAGTTCTTTCACAAGGAGTTGTATCGCATCCCCAAGAATGGAAAGAATACGCTGCTATGGCATGACAAAATCATGGGTCATCCACCCATAGAAAACTCTGAAGAGACAAAGGACGTGTGCACTTGAATCATTCAACAGGAAATCCATAAGCTCCTAGACATTTCTATATGGGACTCTACATGGAATTGGCTATAGTGGGCCTTCCCTAGCGTTCCAGAACACCTAAACTCGTAAAAGAAACTCCTAATAAATGATTTGACGGCCTCAGCACCAATCCATCAACATGTAAAGGATAAGTGGGTTTGGGGAAAGACCATGGTGTACACAACATTGCAGGGATTCTCTTCACTATAAACTCATCACACACCGATTCAACCTACGTCTTTCTGGAAGAAGGTATAGGATCCTCTTGGAATACCCAAAGTAAATTTTTTCTTTTGGATTTTAATGCACAGGAAAACTCTTACGGGAGAAAACTTGCAAAAAAAAGGTATAAACGGGCCTCATAGATGTGCAATGTGTTGCGATGAACTAGAAATAATGGAACATTTGTTTGTTGATTGTCCATATGCACAAGAAGTATGGAAAATTATGTTGCATGGCCTTAACGTAACAACTCCAACGCAGATTGTTGTCGAAACTTTATACTCAACATGGAAGGAAAGATATCCACTCATGATACCAATCAAGTCTATGTGGAACCAAATTTGGCAGGCTATCCCCAAATATGTATGCTGGAAACTATGGTTGGACAAAAATAAGCAGATCTTCAATAACTCTTTGAGCCCCCCTTTGATGGTGGCCACCAAGGCCAAAGCCCTTCTTATCGAAACTCTATCCCAACATCCTTTCAAGAGTGAAACAATTATCCTCCCTGAAGAAACGAAATTGATGATAATTTATGTATTTAGAGATAGAAACAAGAACATTAGACGCCCCATCAAAACTCCAGGATGGAGACTACGAGATGCAGATGCAAAATTTCAGGAGTTGTGGAAGAAGCATTGAAAAGCTACGATTTTTTTATGGCGCTTCTAAAGGGAATCCAGGGATAGTCAGAGCAGGTGGAGTGATATACTCCCATGATGGTTCAAGAAGATATAACTTCATATGGGGGCTACGACAAAGAACAAACAACTAGGAACAAATACTCGGGTTGCTAAAATCTTGTCAAATAGCATGTGAAAATGGAATTACAGAAATAGAGGTATTCAGAGACTCTGAAATACTGATAAAAATCTTAAACACAGAGGATCACTTCAGCAATCTAACTCTCAACAAAACTTTGCAAAGGCTGCGGTATTTGTTGTTTGATTTCACCAACACTCTATTTTTCCACATTATGCGCAGATCAAACAAAGAAGGAGATTTCAAAGCGACCTTGGGATGCCTATGGTCTCAAGGAGATTACAACAAAAATGATGAAGCTCCTGAATTGATACCTATACCTTGAATTCCAGTGATGTAAAGAAAGGAAATTATTTTGCATAAGTGGATGCTTGAATACTTGTAACTACGGTTGCTTTGGCCCCGACCCAACTGATTTCTAAATAAATACAATAACCGTTATAGTTTAAAAAAAAATGAATAAAAAATATTATTTTTTTCATTTAATTCAAATAAGAGGAAGAGAATAGGGAAAAAAACGAGAGAGAAAATAAAAAGAAAATAAATGAAAATGGGCATTCCTTAAGGGCTTTTTTTGTTTGGTTTTGTTTGGAAGAGACTGAATGAATTTGGGCTTGGGGTCATCCATGCTAAGTCTAAACGAATATGTTTCGATAATCTAGATTTGGACCTACCTAGGTCTTTATCCAGTTGTCCATCCATATATCTCCAACCAGGCATATAGGATTTAGGTTCCCTCTGACTTGTTAACAAACGCTAACTCAGCTTGAGCTAGTTCCTCTTTTGAGATGGTTTGGCACTCGCACTAGGGTTTCACTTTCTTGCATTGGAGTATTGTTGTGACGGTTTTATTCATTGAAAATATTCATGCATCTACGACTCATCCTTCCCTTTTCATTTACTAATATGTTATCCTTAAACTTTAGCTCTCAGATTGTTGTGAAACCTCCATTTGGGGACGAGCACAAACATACCTACTCTCCAGGTAATCAAATTTATAAGTTCAACCCTATTAGTATAAGTTCAACCATATTCAATAATATTGTTCCAAAACGTTGATCTTATGAAGTTGTCCTTTTCTTAGAGGAAAAGTGGAATGTTTTGTGGTCGAGTCTGAGATATGAAGAGAATGATGCAGGTTTTATTACTTTTTTTCTTTATGGATGGTGTGGTGCCATGGGGACCTCCATGTGTGCTCCCCAACTTCAACAATTTTTTTTTTTAACAGAAACTGAATTTTTTTTATAAATTTTAAAAAAGGCTGTAGCCCAGCCAGGCGTACAAGGAGAAATTCTGAGAAAGAAGGTTGATGGCCTCAACTAGAACAGTCGGCCTTCTCAAAAATGCTATGAGAAATGAATCCCACATATTTCTGAAGCTACTTCGAGAAAAGCACTGCTTACAAGAGTAGACTCTCACAAATTGTGAGCAGAGAAAAATACAAAAGCAAAGCATTAAACGTGCAGAGAGGAGTGTCCCTTAATGAAGGGATCCAATTTCTTCTGCGAACCCGCGCTGATGTTTGAGGCTGCTTCCTTTTCCCTACGTTCTTTATTTGTCTTGCATCCTCTGGTGAGGGGAGGAGAGGGAGCTGAGAACTCTTGAGAGTCAGAGGTTTCTTCTGATGAGGGGACCAAGGATGGCAGCCCTACCTGGGCTGAGGAATCGCCACCCAAATCTATGGGATCTTTCTTCGAGCCAAGGGAAGCAGTTTTTGGAGAAACTGCCTCCAAGGTGCTACTGGGATCACGGATGCCCGGCTCCTGGACAGCTGCTACTTCAGGTTCTTGCACTTCGTCTTCCTGGAGAACTGCAAAACTATTTTTGGTTTCCGGCAGTGGAGGGTCTGCGAGGGCTTGTGAGGTATTCTGCTGTGAAACCTGAGGCTCCTTTCGCCTTGGGGAAGATTCTTCTGCAGAGGGCACCTCTGATCTGGATTCCTTTCTCCGGGGAGCCCTTCACCTATTAGCAACTGGCTGGAAGTCTACCCCATTGGCCGAGGGAGGAGCCGCCGTCACCTGGGTTTTGGGGCAGCTTTTCGCGAAATGACCATAAACATGGCACCGTAGACATTTGAAGGGAATGTGCTCATAGTCCAGCTCTTGAATGTGACTCCAACCACCCAAGTTAAGTTGAAGGGCTTCCGGAAGCCCTTTCTCGAGATTGACCTCTACACAGATGCGTGCACAGGTGTATTGATCCCCTTTAGGCTCCGCGCTATCCAGAAAACGGCCGAGCTTGTTTCCGATATCAACAAGGGAGCTTTTCCCCCAGAGATGAAGGGGAAGATGGGGGAGCCGGACCCAAACCGGGGCAGCAGAGATCTCTGCTTCAGGATTGAAGTCCAGAGACCAAGGAGCTAAGAACAGCCCCCTCGATCCCATAAAGTGTGGTCCAGATCTGAAGATTAAATCCCGCTCTTCTTTGCTCGCAAAGATAAACACAAAATACCCTCTTCCTGCAGCGCATAAAGAGATATGGGAGGGCGCTAGGGAGCTCCAACGATCTGCTATCCATTGTTCCACTGCTTTGGGACTGGGCCACAGCCCAGTGAACTTGCCTATGAGGGCTTTTTCTGAAAGCATAAGGGCCATGCGGCACGGATCAGAAGGGGAGAGCTCCAGAGAAGGGATCTCTTCCATCTTTTTAACAAACTTGGCAGGAGGGGCAGCCTTTGCCCTAGGGCCTGCAGATTTAACAAGCTCTCTGAAAGCCTCCAACGAATCCATGACCCGTCCACCAGAAGGGAGGAACGGCCACGGCGGAGGAAACGCAGCTCCAAGCACAAACCAGAACGCAGCTTGAATGCGAATGAACGGGCCTGAACTCCCCAACTTCAACAATTATACACTATAATAATATAATATGAAATTTTTTTAATTCATAAATATATTAAATTAAAATATAATATAATAATATTAACAAAATTGAAAAACTCAAACACACGGAGGAAAATAAAACCGAGAGAAATAAAAATTACAGGAAAATAAAATTGGGGCAAATATAAATATTTTATATAATATAATATAGTAATATTAACAAAATTAAGAACTCAAATACATTGAGGAAAATAAAAATTGGGAGAACATAAAAACTTGGGAAAATAGAAATTGGGGGAAAATAAAAATTGAGCCAAATAGAATTCAATGAAGTAGAAAGTAGAGAAAGTTTCTTCTGTGTCCAAATTGTTAAATAGATCTCTAATGTTTCTCGCAATATTCAGAAGGGATCCCTTCCCATTTTTCCAGGATGTGTTCACAAAGGGTATGTTCCCTTCCCTTCACATTTTTGTGTACCCACTTCCTTTTCTCAGTGTTTTTATTTTAAATTTTGTTTTGTTACAAAGATATCCAACAATTTCCTCTTGTCGAAACCCTAAAAACCCATATAAAACCCTTATTATTTGATCAATCACTAGTTTGAATCCTTTTCGTGGTACAAGATTTTGCAAAAGAGATCATTGAAGGAATTAATTAGCGTTTCCATGGAAGATGGATTTTGGATGGGAGAAGGATAAGAGTAGGATGAGAAAAAATTAGAATTAGAATTTTGATTTATCCCTGCAACGTCAATGAGGTATATTTAAATCTAAAGTTTGCACTGAGTTTTTTTGTATTTGAAATGTTTTAACAACTAGCAGTAGGAAGAGTGATAACAATAAATTTGTGAAGAAAAATAAGGGAATAAGGGATTTGAAATGTAAATTTGAAATGTGACCTCATAGTAAGGAATACCCATATGGTCTCCAATAATCGCACAAAGTTGTAACGAGGTATTGTCTTCACATAGCATAATGCTTATCCCCTTTAAATGTTTATTTTTCTCTATCTGATTTTTCTCCATCTATACCCATGAACCATAGATATTACATTCTTCTATATAGTATATGTAATGATTTTTTAAAGGATTAATGAGGATAATATGTTATTGTATTGAACTTGGGAGTGTTGAATGTTGGATTATACATTACTTAATTTTCTTGCGTTGTTGATACATAGATAATAGACTCAAACTCCAATATGGGCACATGGATTGAAAATCCTTTGCAAGTATTCTATTATAAGATGAAACCTACAAAATCCAAGACAAATATACTATTGGGATTTTGTTGGTAGGGTGCCTCATTAGGAAGTTTTTGACAAATCCATGTTTTCCATATTTTTTTTGAGATTTTTTACTCTTTGAATAGCTAATAATAGTGTCTTCCAACTCAATATCTGAGCAACACATGGTATTCCAGGATGGCAACATCGTGAGCATCGGACCATTGTTACTTATATGGAGATCAGTCTAATCAATTGATAGGAGTCCAATCGCATCTGGGTAGGCATATCCATGTGGTTGATGAATTGAATTAACAATAGATATTGTGTGTTACACACGAATACTCTTCTTAGGTATATCTTAAAATTGTGGGAAGGAAATTGCATGAACGAAGATATCGTGGAGATGCTACTACTCAATGAAATGGAAAATGCCATATCATTATCATTGTAGGTGATGCTTTAAAAAGCAATTTGTGTGAGGCAGAATGCGAGTTAGAACATGAGTAGATTCCAGTTCGATTCATTCGATGCACACAATACACCAAAACATAGATGTATAGATGTTAAAATTGAGGTCACAGATCACTGAGATTGATTTAATGTGGGTCAAATGATTGATTTAAGGCTTGTGAATTTGTTTTGGACAATTAATTCGTTGTGGATCCAATTAATTATTTCATTTGTGGGGCACTTCAAATTCACTAGATTGCAGATCAAATCACTTTAAGCACCAAATTGTAGATTAAATCATTGCCAAGTCAGATCAAAACAATGACTCTTTCGCTCAAATAAATCATTGTCAGTGTTGCACTTTTGATGTCTTGGTGTAGATTGTTGAGGAATATAGGCTATATATTTTAGATTTATAATGACATATATCGATATTTTAAAAAACTTCACAGTTCATGAGCAAGAGATTGTTAGAGTTACAAATATCTAGTACAACTTTACAAATATCTAAATTGTGGGCGCCAATAAATTTGAGGGCATGATCAAATTATTGATCTCCAAAACTAACATGTAGTAGGAGTTTAGCATGGAATCCAACTTGGCTTCGCCACTCACAACTCCAAATCCCACTTTACCACCCTTGAGATCCATTATGTTGAGGAATCCATTTTTTCCAAGAGCATTTCCACTGGCCTGCTACAAAGTACTAGAGAGCATGGTGCTATTGTAGATTTGGTGAATCTTTTTTTTGTCAAAGCAACACATGCATACTCAGAACCTTTTTAATTACAAAAAAACCCAACCGTTTTCTGGTTAAAGTCGACATCGCTCTATTATTCAAATTGTTTATTGGTTATTCAAATGGACAATGAAATAATTTCTTAATTTCTTCCAATTTGGGTATGTCAGGCATTTTTCATGGAATTTAGCAAGAAAAAACTCGATTACAACACCACGAACTATTCTACATGTTCTAAATTCTCAATATTCCATCACATACATAACCCATTTTGCCACTATCACAGGTTCTACCATTGGATATATTATCCCTTGATGATCAGAAAGGTGCACGTCAGGTGGAGTCAAGAAAGTTAATAAATGTTGTCATTGGCCTACTTGCAGAAGTTTCATCTTTTGAGATTGTTTAGGAAAACTCTCTTTCTTCTTTGGGACCTGATAAGCTCAAAAAACAAAAGGAAAGCATCAGTGAGGGCCATATAATAGCAAGGTGATAACGATTTAAACACAATAATTATAAAATCAACACATATTTTGTTCACCTTAATGAGATTGTTTGCTTTGAATATTAGGTTATTTAATTCCTAGTCTTTTATGCCAGTTAAACTTAATAATGATGGGAGCGATGATATTTGATGTCACACGGTTATTTTAATATCAGAATGTGTAGTATGCTCATGTTAAATTCAAATGATAAGAAAAAAATGACTAAATCAATTTTTTCTTCTGTAGTAGGGGGCGTGTGAAATTTTTGGATGAAGCCATTCCAAAATTGGATAACAACAGATCTTCACTGCTATCCAGAAAGCAGTCTCGATAAAAAATATTGGCAAATGTGCGACCAAATAGCTCCCCGATTTGTGATCAACATGCTTCTACTATAATTTCCTACAAGTCAAGGCATATTTCCTTCCATAACCAAACCAATTTAATTTCTACAAAGGTTGGGTATCACATAATAGATTATAGAAACAAATGTGCAGTACCTAATAAGCAAGTTTGCACATCAATGGTGGACACACGAGTGTGTATAGATAATTTCTTTATCAAGTTTTTATTACCTCTCTTTATATTCCCAAATTTACCTTTTTGTCGATATTTGGGCGGAATAGCTTCACTTTCTATAGACATTTGTTTGTCCTATGTTTTATAGAAGATTGAGAAATCATCCTCACACCAAATAGTATCTTTATGTGCATGTTTCTCTATGATATGTTTTTTTTTCATGTGCTTCATTTCCTTCATTACTATTGGCTCATGTTTCCCTTCTTTGAAGAGCATCTATTGGTGGTTATTATTGCCTGCTTCTTGTTTAATATTTTGAAGGGTCTTAATATTAGAATGGTGTTATTGGATTTTGATGTTTTTTTTTTCAATTCCTAATTTTTTTCAAGTGGGAGGATGTCTCAATGATGCTAATTTTCCTAGACCTTCAGGAATGCCAGATTATGAAATAGATTTTTAAAGCCCAGAAGATCCAATTTGAATTAGACAGAAGATAAGGATCGCTTGCTACCTCTAGGACAAGGAAATTGGGAAAATCTAAGAATGGAAGGTAAGCGTTCTCAAATCAAGACATGAATTTCTTCAATGTCAATGATCAATGGAGACAAACACCAAGAGCATAAATTGGGTGTTCAACACAAGGGTAAAAATGATAACTGAGCAAGGCCAAGTAAAAAAACTTGATTTTAAGTAGTATTTGTAATGCACCATATATAAAAACAAGCTTATTTTTGTTTCTAGTTTGGGTTTCTTAGTAGTTTATCTTTGATGAGTTATGACAAACTAACATTTTTTTATGGAATATCTTGTGTTTGTATCATTTGGAATTTTATGTCCTTAGATATATATTTTTTGAAGTTCCATAGATTTTTGGTAGGAACCTATCTTTTTTTTTTCCCCGGAAAAAAATTTNATATCAGCTATATACATCACAGAAAATATGGGTATCACAACCCAAATCATAAGAACACAAAAACTCAGATATACTGCCGATAGCAAAGGCCACCACCTCTAAAAAAAAAAACGCCGTCGCCGCCGCAAAGATCCCTAAGGTCACAATATGGGTCGCCACGCAAGAGTATATCCACAGTCACTGCCACCGCCATAAGGCTGGCAATCTTTCTCTGCAATACCAGCAGTCACGAAAGAAAGCCGAAACCCTCGACCCCAATGCATGTAATCGAAGCCCACCAATTTTCATCTGTCACCATGGATTCTGAACCTGATCTTGATTTTCTTGAGTGCACTGATCTTGAATTGGTGGACACCAGCAATGATGAATCTCATCAGCGATTGGTGCCAACCATGAGTCCGCCTCAAATCCAGAAATCTTCATTGGTTCAAGAAAATGGAACAATCCTCTGGCGAGAATTCAACCCAGTGCCTGCGAGCCAGAACCGCGCTCGCACGAAAGCATGCCCTCCAGGGTAAAATTCTTCCAAGAATAGCTTGGAACGATGTAGTCCCTGTACATCACCAGGATCTTGTTGAGGCTAACAACCCTAGGATTCTGAAATTCCAAATTCCAGTTAGGTTCTGCTTCGCCATCTCTATCGAAATCGGCAGAAGCTCGTCCAGAATGTTCATAGAATTGGGGATGTTGACGACCTTCTCATAGCGTGAGATCTTGGGAATGAAGTTGCGAGGGTTCGATAGATCTGACAACCGAACTCGTAGAGTGCAAATTGAAACCGCCTCCATGAAAACCCAGATCCAAGATCCAGCACCCCTTCCTGTGGAGAAAACGACCAGCCAAACTCCACTCGATCCGGTGCTTCAAGATATCGAAGCATCCTCTATCGGAGAACCTGCAGCATTTCTCAACGGCGACCAAAACGCCTCCACCGGCGCAGAAAGAAACAAGAGAAACTCCAACAGATATATGTGCAAGGCGCCAAGCCCAAAAACACAGAAAAATCAAAGCAAAAAACCACAAAAGGCCGAACGATTGGCCACACAGAGTATGGGAGGCTAGGGAAAGAACCCTAACCTCCACCAAAATCAGCCCGAATATGACTCTCAAAACCCTAACGCTTAGTTGCAGAGCTCCAAGAAAATCCTCCTCCTAATAACGTGTCAGGTAGGAACCTCTCTTATTAACAACATGCAAACTATTTAGAAAGTATTTATAATTTTATTGTTAATGTAGTGGAATTATTTTCTAACAAACACTAAAGAATTTTACTTCTTTGCACAAAAAAGTTAGTGGACTTATCTTGTGGTTTGTCATTCTATGCATCTTAATGTAGATGAAGTTCACCTTCTAAACAAAGTAAAGTCAATGCATCTATATTTTTTTCTTCCATAAGTCTAGAAGTTAAGAAAGCTGGGAGGAGAGGTGAGATGGAGATACTCCATACATGATTTAGAGTAATGCTAAAAATATGCTATAATGATTGTCAAGATACTTTTAGCACTAACCTATTTCACCCAAAATCTTCACTTACATAGCTTTATCCTTACAAACACACATTTGGTTTTATTGTCTTTTATGTGGCATTATCTTTGGTAGTAGATTTAAAGATGATAAAAGGACATTTGTGTCAGTTGTAATCGGAACAAGTTTCCATAATGGTATTGTTGTTACGGAATTTATCCTATGGCTGGGGCTGAGGCCACCAACTTAATAGGGGTTTACAGTCTGATATATAAAGCTCTGCAAGTATAAATTTAAACAAGAGTTCAAGGGTTATGAGAGTTCATACCTTATAAATTGAAGCTTGATCCAAGATTATTCTTTATCCCTCCTCTTGCTCTCCAGTGAAGGAACATGCAAAACCACTTAAAACCTTCCTCAAACCAATTTGACCACATACAAGATAATGATAATCAATATAACATGAAAACCTAATCTCATAAACATCAACATATGATCAAGAGTTGAGACATACACATTGATTTGGAAAGGGAAGAACATCAAATATTTATTAATCAATGAAAAAAGTACAATATATACCTTCTCCTCATTCAAGTCACCTCATGAAACCTTCGATTTGGATCTCTTGCTTCTCTCCTCCAAGAATCCCAACCTCCAAGCTCATCAGCAAGGGTAGATAGCATCTAGGGCATAGGTGAGGGGGATGAGGGTCCAATTTCTTCTAGCATGACAATACCAAAGGCTAATTCCCCTTCATGGTCCCCTCTCCCTCTCTTATATAGAAAACTGAAGAGTTTGGGTCGAGGAAGGAGCAGTTACAATTGAGAGGTAGTTCTAAAACCACCCAAAGCACCCATTTTTCAAGATATATATATATATTCGATCATTTTTTTAGGGTACACGTAGGTGCAACACTAACAACCTGCGTATGCAAAGTGAAAAACACAGGTGCAACACTGACAACCTGCATTTTTAGGGTATTTCCAAGGGTTTTCTGAAGTTGTTTTGGTCTGAAACTTGTTTCTTAGCCTTATATGTATCCAATGGACCATAAAAGAGGTAAAAAGGTGCTACATAAGTCCCCAAAATAGACCTCCCATCTATGAATGTCCTTTGGGTGACTGACAACAGCCTTAATGAAGTGTCGTCATGTGACCAAACATGTAAGTGTTGTCACGAATGGAGAAGTGTCGATTTTGCCTATAACAGATGCCCCCTAATGTATGAGGTTAGAGTGTAAGATGATAGCTGAAATACATTATAAATAGGGAACAACTGGATCATGGAGTCGAAGAAATTGGAGAAACCAAGATAATAGGCTCAAACGAAGGTACCTGAAAGAAAGGTAAATGTCAGACAAACTGATCTCTAGGACACACATGTCCATATACAAATGATCGCTAGAAAAATACAAGGCGGATCCAACATATGCATAGCTGATGTAACTATCATGGTCGCACAGTATGAAAATGCGCCATGTAAAATCTAGAGAGGTCATGGCCACAAATTAACATTGCGGATCCATGCTCAATAATTGATCATAGCCACAAGAATACAAGGTGGATCTATGTCTCAGAAAATGTCATATGAAGTGTGATAAGGTCTTGCGCAACTCGGGCAAGAGAAAAAACACGATGATGCTATTTTTGGCCCAAGGTCTTCAATCCAACCCGCTTAAAGGTATGAATCCTAACAATGTGAATAGAGGAGATGAAGTCGAACATGGAGGAAACCATTTGATTACTGTTCGTTGATGAAAACCATTAAAAAACACGAGGGAAATCTACAGTAAGGAAAATGGTCCCTAAGGTACCTAGTACATTCTAATAGGTGTGAATAAGTGGTTTTGAAGTCAAACACCTGAAGAATCCATCAAGTAGGAGACACTAAGGTGTTCCCGCTACCTAATAGTGAGGGAAACTACCATTGATGCTTGTAATCCCCAAGGTACTGTCATAAACTCTAAATCTCAATCCCAGAGCAAGATGAGTTGACATCGATAGGAAGTGATTCGTTGGAAGGGAGGCATTAAGGCATCCTCCATCATCCAACATAAGGAAAATGAAACAATGATTTGATTTGGAACTAGGACAAAGTTTTCCAACAAGGACCGCCAAAGACTTAATGTAATGAACTGATACTAGGGAGTGGCCGACACATGAGGTCAAGGAAAATGTAGAAAGCACGGCAGAGGTTTTATCTTTGAACATTGAGCACAACACAATAGTGACTTAGGTAGCTCTTAGACACAAAGGGACCAACGATACAAATCTGCAATGTAGTAGAAATTGTAAGATTCTCCATATGATTGGAAGAGTAACCAATCGGAGGAGTAATAACTCTAAGATCAGCCTTAATCCAAAGGCCAAAAACTAGAACCCAACTATTGATAGACTCAAGCTGGTGCTTTGTTCAAGGAGATAAGTCTTACTGCCATGATATAAAATTGCATTTGAATAAACTTCCTTTCCCCTTTTCTTTTTAAATACCCTTCTTATATAAGTTTAACGAGTCCAAGAAAGCAAACTCGAGACCTTCTTCATTTTTTAAGCAATCTACAAGAAAAGAGTTGAGAATACTTGATAAAGAACTGATCCGTTGATTTTACGAGCCTGTATTAGTGAGGGCTCAATGGTGTTTTCACAATTTGAGTGTCTGAAAACGCCGAAGAAGCCTCTGGGGGGAAATTTTTTCGTAAATTTATTTTCCAAAGTCCAAAAAAGTATAAAACAATCCAGGGGAGAACTCTCTTTGTTCAGTCGAACTAAGGTATTCATTTTTCGTAGTTAGTCAACACGGTAAAAAAAAGGGTTAAACTATCACCATACCTACGCTCCTTCTAGAACAAGCATAACGTTTTAGTGTAACGAGCGTGAATGAAAGCAAGATAATTCCATGATTTTGTCCTAAAGTTTAAGTGAGAATGACAATAGCATAAAGAATGCTCAAAATCGTTTTCATGGTTTAAACTAGAGCATGAAAAATAAAATGTCAACTCAAACAGGTTCGTTTTTCGTAAGTTTAGTCTCACGGGCTCGAAAAAGAGATAAACCTATACACGAGAGTACTCTTCTAGCTACAATGAACTAGAGTATTCCTTTTTCGTAAATAATCCACATGGTCTGGAAAAAAGGTTAAACTTATACCTATGTGGATGTTCCTTCAAGTCCTTTAACGAGTTTGAAGGAACAAGTGAACTTAGAAATCTTGTCACGCTTAAGGATTCTGACAAGATCTTAAAGGTAACTCCATATAACTTTCCTGTAAAGTTTTAACGAGCCCGAAAAATTCAACTCGTGGCCTCCTTACTATTTTTAACGAGCTCAAAGGAAAGCTAGAAGAATGCTCTAAATGCGAGAAGACAAGTGTCGGGGGCATGCATAACTAGTTCCAAGTGCAAGAGACAAACCTAAGCATAGTGCAAGGAACATGAGCAAGATAAGGACACTCGGGTATCATCTCCTCCAGGTAAAGAGTGTCAAGTTGTGACAACATAAATATACAAAGCTGAGCAATGATGAGAGCAGAGCTGATGGCTTATATAACGAGCTGAAAGCGAGAAAATCGATATCAAGCTCATAAGCGCAGGCATGGTATATGCAAATGCAGTTACAAATTGAACAAAAAAGCAGAACTAGTAAGCAGTTGTGAATCAAACTAAGAATTTCGTCTCCAAGAAACAACAGTATCAAGACCATATTTATAAGTAGAGATCTGACATAAGTCACTTTCGTAGAAACATTTGCAACTTCGCTAACTTCAACAAGAGGCATGACCAAGGCTGGGTTAACTAAGGAAGACTCTATAGTGACAAGTCATGAGGATTTACAATCAATAAAATCAACCTCAAGAGGAAATCTAAGTCAACATAACCGATGGAGTATGCAAGAACAAATTCAACATTATGGGAGTAAAAAATTCTATAAGAAGAATCAAACTCATTAGGATCACCCACTTGCTATTCGATGGGAGAGTCCAAAGACTCAACAGTACCAACATTGGAGGATTGATCATCAGATAGACTAGACTCAATAAGCAATTCAGGTTTGGATTTAACCACAACTGAGTCCACATCCATAAGAAGGTGAGACTATATCATCGACTCTAGGAAGACTTCATATGAAGGAAGTATACCATCCCAGCTAGAATGCATGTCTAAACATTCAATTAGATCAATATGTTGGAGAGCGGGTTCCAAAGTGCCCATTGGATAAATCACTTGGTCAACTGCTGTGATCGAGCGCCAAGAAGGTAAGCATGAATACAGAGGCTTCTTCTCAGTAGCGATTGGACACGAGGGATATGAGGCCACATAATTCACCCATTATGGGGTAGTGTCTACTAAAATAGTGGGAATTGACAAAGTATGAACTTGGTCTACAGTTGGTAATGAGAGGGATCAACAAATGCCAGCTGATCGACAATGACAATGATTTCGTTGTGAGGAAAATACATCACACGAAAGAGTGTGGACACCACAAATTTTATATCATATACATAAATTCATGCCCTAGGAGTATATTGAAGTCTAAGGGGTCCTCTATAACCATAATATCAACTAAGACGGTCTTCCCACCTGAAGTAACAAGTGTTTGAGTAAGAACTCCCAAATTTTGACTAGGTATTGTATCAAAAGACAATGACTGATGAACAATTGACACAAAGCTGGGAGATCCCATGCCTCTCCAAGCATTCACAAATAAAATACTAACAAAGGCTCTTTTGTCTACAATACAACGAGCAACTTTGTAGTGTTTGACTCGCACCTTTATCTAAAAAGGTGCAGCCGAAGGAAGGTGTGGCTCAACTAGTTTATCCGAATCAAAGGAATCAATCCGAGGGCTTGGTGGGGGTTTATTCAAAGCGAAGTTAGTTCCCCCTTTTATAGAAAGTCCTGAACTAGCAGTGAAGAAAACCTGAATAACAGACAATTCACTCACCAAAGGAAGAGTGGGATTGATCAAAGATTGTATCGATTAAACCACTTGATGTAGATGCAAGTCATTCTCCGATGGAACATCGGGTTTTATCAACTATTGTGTTGGTTCAATCACTTGATGCAGATCACCCTCTGAAGGAAGATTGAGATTGACCAAAGATTGCATTGGTTCAATCACTTGATCAACCAAAGGTTGAACAGGCTGTTGGGAAACCACAGGTTGTTCAGGAGCAGGATATCTTGGATACTAGGACCACATGCTTCATACCTCTGTAATAATAGGGCACAACTGGGTTGGGTGATATCCCTCGCAAAGCTTACAAGGGAACTTAGGTTTGCATCCTAAATGATTGGTTTTCTCAACAATGTCAACATGACTTGCATTGGCTAATTGTTTTCCCCCAACATGACCTCCAAAGGCTGGGTGGTTGCCCCCAACATGACTTCCAGAGGCTGGGTGGTTGCCCCCAATATGACCTCCAAAGGTCGGGTGGTTTCCCGTAGCATGACCTACAGAGGTTGGGCAATTAAGGTCAACATGACTTGTAGAGGTAGAGTGAATGCCCCAACATGACCTCCATAGGATGGGTGGTTAGGTCCAACATGACTTGTATAGGTTGGGTAGGTGCCCCCATCAGGACCTCTAGAGGCTGAGTGATTGTTCCTTTGATTTCGTGTCTTCTTCCTATTCTTCCTCATTTTATTCATTTTAGATTGCATGTTACTAGTATATGATTTTTCACCACATGAGGTAGAAGGAGGAGGAGACGATGCTACTGGTGAAGGGAAGATATTGTTTTGTTTCCCTTGATATAAGGTGCTTTCCTAAGAAGCATAAAGAGAATCCAGGATAGTCGGAGTGGAAAACAACCAAACTGGTAGCCCAAGGGTGAATCGAGGTAGATTTAGAGTGCCCATCAAGGGAACACCAACATTCCCAGTAAAAGGAAAAGTACAAGAAGCCCATTGCTCGAGGGTCTGTTTGTTGGTTCCCATAGGGGTACTAGCCATAGTTTTCGACTCAACACGAAAAAAAAGTATGAGGTCAACTGGAAACCAACAACACATAAAACACGCCACTAGAAGAAAATCCTAAGTATTGAGATCAATCACACAAAGATACCTTCCAAAGGAGAGTCTGGGATGATGAGGGCCTAGAAATAACCAATGAAGGGAGAAGGATAGTTAGTTGGGGTCCATAATACAATCAATTTGGGGAAAGCATTTGAATCGCCAACTGCTTTTCCAAAGTGTTGCATGTGGTTTCCTCCCATGTCTACCTCGGGTACAGTGGGAATAACCTTCCACTGTCACCCATGTAGAGTCCTAGAGGTTAAGATGCTAAGGCTACCAAAATCACAAAGATGGTCTGGCAGAATAGTCGTTAGTCTAGCTGATGCGCATGGACAGGGTAGTTAATCCCAAAAATCAAATAGTATCAGGCATCACACAGGTCCAAATTGAGGTACTGAGTGAATCACGATATGCGCAACATATCTGGTGTACACTTTACCAAGTATTGGAGGGCTATCTCCGTAACTCAATATCGCACGACCTTGTGATTGATTCCTGTTTGAGAGGATCTTTCTGGTTCACCTCTTTGCAAGGTTGGATTTCCTGAGGGAAAGGACACTATGTCTGAGTTTAAAATTTTTGGGTAGTTTAAAGATAACCCTAACCCAAAACACTAGCCTAGACTAGTGCGTGTCATCCCTAGAAAGAAAACTCACTAATATGTTTTAAATTATTATCGTTCTTTTTAAGGGTTGTTGATTACTCAAAGGTAGCGGTAATGAAATTAATGATGTTTTGACTTGAAAGCGGAAACAAAATGATTAAATGTGAAAGAGTTTTAAAATGCAAAGGCTTTTACTTCTCTTTTATTTTCAAAACTTAAAATGGGGTCCACAAAAGAAAGATCTATTTTTCTATTTAAAAAAAAAGAGATATGAAATGCACCTAAGCCTAAATACGCTAGCCTAAATGCACATAAAACAAAGACTTGTCCTTTTTACTTTTTCTTTAAGAATGAAAAAGAAAAACAAACTACAAACAAGTGCATGCAGAAGATGTAAAACAAAGCAAATGAGATTCTTCCCTATGTCCACAAAACAAACCCTAAACTGCCTGAAAGTCTAACAAGACCTCTCTTGGGAGAAATAATTTCATAAGAGAACAACCCAACCACTTTGGAAGAAGGAGTTTGACCAACAAGACTGAAGAAGATAGGGATCATAATGCTTCTAATTTCAGGTTATAACTGCTAACAGAGGCTGATCAACACCATACAAAACAAGGTAATGCCAAGCAAGGAGGTGGGGCACAAAGCAAGAGAGAATACAAAAGGCTTCGAAAATGTTTTAAAATCAAGTTAAGATCACTTTGAAAAGGATACGCCACTTCCTAGTGGTCTTACACATACAAGGGAACAAGGAGGACCCTACAGACTGCAACTAGACCCCCCCAAAGATGCCCAAAAAATGAAAAAAATCACTGATTTGGGAAAAATGCAGGTGCACTATAGTGCAAGTAGCATGTGACACACAGGTAGGACTACTTTTTACCTGTGTGTACCTCCAGAAAATGCTACTTTGCAGTGTAGAACTCGTGTGTTGGTGGTGGAAGGCACAAAAAAGGTGAAAAACAATGACAAAACAACATGGAAGATGTATACAATGGATTAAGGATTATTCTTAACCTAGAAGAAAGACTTAGACCTTCAATTACACTGGAAAAAATAGACCCCAAAGCAGAAAAACAAATCCCTACTGGAAGTCACCATTTTTGTTATTAGGGAATTTATCCTATGGTTGGGGTTGAGGCCACCAACTTACTAGGGGTTTACATACTGATATATAAAGTTGTGCAAGTATAATTTTAAACAAGAGTTTAAGGGTTAAGAGGGTTCATACCTTATAAACTGAAGGTTGATCCAAGCTTGCTCTTTAGCCCTCCTCTTGCTATTCGATAAAGGAACATGCAAAACCATTTCAACCCTTCTTCAAACCAATTTGACCACATACAAGATAATGATAATCAAGATAACATGAATATCTAATCTCATAAACATCAACATATGATCAAGAACTAATACATACATAATGATTTGGAAAGGGAGAACATTAAATCTTTATTAATCAATCAAAGAAGTACAAGATATACCTTCTCCTCATTCAAGGCACCTCATGAAACCTTCGATCTAGATCTCTTACTTCTCTTATCCAAGAATCCCAACCTCCAAGCTCTACAACAAGGGTAGATAGTAGCTAGGGAATAGGTGAGGAGGATGAGGGTCCAAATTCTGCCAGCATGAAAATACCAAAGGATAAGTCCCCTTCATGGTCCCCTCTCCCTCTCTTATATAGCAAACTGAAGTGTTAGGGTCGAGGAAGGAGTGGTTACAACTAAGGAGGTAGTTCCAAAACCACCCAAACTACCTATTTTTTGAGATTTTTCTATTTTTTGATAATTTTTTAGGGTACATGTAGGTGCAACATTGATAACCTATGCATGGAAAGTGAAAAATGCAGGTGCAGCATTGACAACCTGCGTTTTTTGTGAAAAAATGCATTTTTTAGGGTTTTTCCAAGGGTTTCCAGGAGTTGGTTTGGTCTGGAAACTTGTTCCTTAGACTCCTATGTATCCAATGGACCTAAAAAAGGGCAAAAGGTGCTACAGAAGTCCCACAGATAGCCCTTCCATCCATCAATTTCCTTTGGGTGACTAATAGTAGCCTTCATGAAGTGTTGTCATGCGACAAAACATGTAAGTGTCGTCACAAGTAGAGAAGTGCCAATTTTGGATATAACAGGTATGGTTTTTGGAAACGGGAACTTCAAAATTTTGGAAAACAGGGAAATGACACACACACATTATCCATAACTGCATTTAAGTCATTAAAATCATGAAATCTAAGGAAAGTCAATCATTAAATGTTATATAGGTCAATTGTTTGTGGATGCAAATATGTCTTTCAATGTAGAACTTTACCATCATCAAATCTATTAAATCGGGGTCCATCATCCTGAGTTCCCTTTACTACTTGCTTGCAACTTCTGCTTCTATGAATAGGAAGGCCACAATTGTGTTTGTATTTCTCATGTACAAGGTAGTTTTGGTCTACAGGTCCTGAAGTAGAATGCAAAATATGATGGTTTCTAATTGAGTTAACATCCAATGATCTTACCCTATTTAAGGCAGTTGCATTAACTAGTCATTATAGAGTTGTTGATCTATCAAATGATCTTTGTTTTAGAGAAACTCTCTCATGGATGTATTCCATAACAAAATTTTTCTTTCCAACCATTTTATGAAGCATTATGTATATGTACTTGATTTCTTTCTTTCAGTTAAAATTACGCAATCAAATTGTAAGTGACCATAATGATATTCTGAAACATCTGTAGGTTTATAGTTGGGGATTTATCTGCTAAAGAGGAATATCTTAACTATGTCCTTCACATAAGGGGATTCCCATGAATCATAGGTAAAATTTTATCTGGAGCGAAGCGTTCCAACAATGATAGGAATAATGTCATCTCAAAGCGTTCCATATCCAACAAGATCTTTTTACATGGCTCATTATTTTTGATGTCTTATTATAGGATATTACTAAAGCATAAAACTTTGCAAATCTTTGTATCTTGATTCATGGTAGTTTTACTGGATTCCAAGACACATGAAGTTTTTGATTTCCCACTTATAGAAGTGAGAATGAAAGCTGAAATGTATGGCTTGTTGCCTAGACTATTTTATACATATATGCAAGGGGTATGTATTTTCTCATGGCCTATTTCCTTCCAAGTCATATGGATTCCTTTTATCTAATGAATTATATTTATAATGCATTATGCAAAGGTTTTTGTGTATCATCATTTCGCTGCAGAAGGTGGAAACTTTTAGTCTAAGATGGCACTAGCTTATACCTTTCATTGCCGACACGTAAACTGTAAAAACTCATTTTCTTCGTCCAGTTTCATTTTTAGTCCCACAAGATTTGTTGAATGAAACATTAATATGGTTGTAAATATATTATAAATTTGTTTGTCGGTGGAAAATGGGCGAAGATCACTGGATTTTTCAAACAACCTTTCGTAATGTACTTATTTAAATTGAAAGCATGGGAAAAATGAAAAATGTTTTCACTTATATTTGATGGGAACATCCCATACATGTATCTCATATGGCCTTTCTTTTTCCATATAGTATGAGAAATATGTTAATCTTGATGCAAAACTTGCATCTGTTGCGGTGGCTAGCTTTTTTAGTTTCAAAGAACCACCATTGGTTGAGATAGTTCGAATCAATGATGGAGATGAAGAAAACAAAGAAGATGGACACTAACAATTCTCAATATGCTTGATACGCTTATTTTTTACTTTTCAGACTGAATTGATATGTCTCAAGGAAGTTATGGAAATTATACTATTTATTTAAAAGAAATGTGGTGGAAATTTATATCGTTTCTTTGCACTTTGAAAAGGTAGGAGGTTATTATAAAATGGAGTGTATGATTCGAATTTCCTTTAGGAAATACAAGGAGATAATTTTTATTTTATTTTATTTTAGTGATAGGGAATTAAAACTTAGGACAAAGGGTTAAAGGGATTTTAGAAGATGTGAGGGGTATAGGGAAGGAAAAAATATCTTTATTGATGGGTAAAAAAATATATGGAAAGGATAATGAAATGGTAAGGAGAATATATTGGTAAGGCTCAGGGGAAAAGGATTGAGGGGATAAAGGGATACAACATTTTATTTTTAAATTTTGAATATGTAGGCTTTTTCAAGGAGACTCTTAGGGGGGGATGCTTTCTTTTTTTCAAAAATAGGGGATATTGGCACTTTCAGAACTAGGAGGGGCATGAGGGGAAAATTATAACTTTTTGAGCATATCTGTGTTGAGAAGACTATCGAAAAAGCGAAAATGACTAATTAACGAAGGAAGCAAACTTGGAGATTTTTAAATGTCATGACGCAAAAACATGTACTTGCGAAAATTTTGTAGACTGTCGAAGGGGTCATACGATGGCGAAAATGGAAAAATAAGATATGGGCATGCAAAACATAATGTTTTAGACATAATGGTATAGATGAAATTATCGAGCGACAAAGTTGAATAGGTTCGCCTCTGGAGTCATGTTTCGCCACTTCAGAACATGTCGATCTTGAACAACAACAATCCTGTAATTTGGATAATAAAGTCCAACTTTGGAATATAAGTGATGCATCTTCTATTGCAATTTTATTAAAGGTTTGTTTTATTTTCCATTGTAATATTTGGAAATGTCATCATGTTAATGTCTTAGATCATCAATGTATAATTATATAATATATTCTTTTTAAGGGTGTTAGCTCAATGGAAGAGCACGTGCCTTATCGGTAGGAGGTTGGTGGTTTGATTCCGCCCTGCCTTATCTACATAAATCAATGACTAATTAAATGACCAGTTAACAACAATCAATGACTAAATAAATGACCAGTTAACAACAATCAATGACTAAACAAATGCCCCCTTAACTGCACTTAATGACTAACTAAATGACCAATTAACTGAAATCAACCATTAAATGAATGACCAGTTAACACCAATCAATAACTAAATAAATGACCAGTTAAAAACAATTAATGACTAAAACAACAACTAAATATACAGCCAAACTAACCAATCAAAACAACCAATAAACTACTACAATTTTTTAGGCACGTATTTAGTTCCATTATAAGTGACTTGCAATTAATGAGTATTACTCATGCGACTAAATTTAGTCATATATATGCAATTTTTAGTAGTTTTTTAGTCATTTATCTCACTTTTTCTACTAGTGGATTATTTAAAAAAGGAGGGCCTCTGATTACCTTTGGGTACTATCTAATATCACCCAACTCACAGGGATATAGTACATGAGCGTAGGGCCTTAATGGATTCCTTTTGATGTGCTTTTATTTTGATTGGATGGGATGAATGCACATCGAGATGGACAATGTTCCATTGTTTTTAGTATTGTATTATTTATGATCTCTTAGTCACTCTATCTTGTGGAAATAGTCTAGTAGAAACGTATGTTTTGAAGTTTGGCATACTCTGGAAATTGCTTACAACATAGGTTAAAGTTAGTCATTTTTCCCCATAGACAAACTTATCCACTTTGTAATTGTTCCAAGAGCACCCGAGGAATGTGTTTTTATTCCCTGTTGGCAATGAAAATGTGACATTTTTCCTTGGAAAAAGAAAAAAATATTACTATTTTTGGGGAGGCGACTAATAGTAGTATAATTCTAGTCCCTTATAACATGACTAAAGTTGAGTACTGCCTCTATGAATTATTAGTTGGTTGATTTGATTCATTATCTTGTAATATATTTATTAGTTTAATTAATCATTGATTGTTGGAAATTTTTATTAGTATATTTAGTATTGTTATAAAGAAATTTAGTAGTATGATCCTAGCCCTTTATAACACAAACAAAAATAATAACACTATATGTAATTATTATTATATATTTTATTATTATTCTAGTTGTTTCATATTTATTATATTTATTACCAATTGTGTAGTTGCGTAGTCTTTATTACATCCATAGGTGGGTTTTTTTTTCAAAAAATGCTTAGCAAACGATAGTTAAACCCATGTCAACTATATATCTGACTCCATGTAATCTGTCAATTTATCAAACCGTCGATGCAACACGTGTCTTCATGAAACTTGTTATTTATACAAAGTGTTTGAAATGGCTTCATTTCCTTAATTAGTTGAGTGACGATAGCCAATGTGGTGATTCTTAGCAATGGTGGTGGGTTGACATTTGGTTCAAGCTTTAAACATGGCTTCAAGGGAGATATACTATTTGAGCTTGTGGTGCCTCCACAAATGGCCACGATACCACCCACCATATCACGTAATCCATTTATGCATAGTAAGTTGGTATTTCTCTACTCATATCCATGTGTTAATATTGATTTCTTCAATGGTTTATAGCCCTCTAAATTTTGTTGTAGTTGCTTTTGTCTATGATATTTGCAAGAGTGTTCAATTTTTGTGTTTTTTCACTAATAGTTTTTTTGCAAACTCATTATTCTTGCCACATTACCAAAGCTTTGTTCAAATCCTTTCCAATGATATATACGGGAATGACAAGAGTATTGACATTCGAAGTGTTAGGAAATAATAGAACACATGATAAGCAAGCACACACACACAATGAAGAAGGTTTTTACCCTAGAAACCCAAACCAGGAAAACTAGCAACAATAAATCTATTACCCTTGACACCTTCAGCCAACGCATGACCAATCTGTTAGAACAACTAACACTCTACCTAGCCCGTTTGGGCCATCTTAAGCATCATAGAGATAAACCCTTAGCTCATAGAGACTTAATATATTTCACATTCTATATCTCTAACATTTGTGCTTAGATCTATATATGCTCATGTTTTACATGGTATCAAAGTTGTAGGGGTGCTAAACTAGTTAGTGTTCTAATGATTTTTTGTCAGGGATTAAGCTATTGCAGGATGAATAAAGGATTTTGTAGTCTTAAAGAGATCTTTGTATACATGTATTTACTATATCCTCAACATATTTTAACCCCATCCAACTATTATGAATGGAAATCAAGAGTAGAGATGCTCTTGAGGATGACAAGGCCCGACTATATCACAATGGATACATAGGTGGAATCAAATTCAACAATTGAAAACTCTAAATACTTGAATAGAATGGATGAAGGATTCAGGCTACTTTGTTATTCTATTTATCCATATCTAGTCTACCACATTGAAGCTAAGCAGACTCCAAATGAAGTTTGGACTACACTGTCCATGCTCTTTAGGACACAAACTGAAATGAGGGGCCGTCAATTGGAGGTGGAACTCATGAACTTGAGACCAAGTGATTTTGTCTCTATTCAAGAGTTTTTCACCAAGTTAAAATAAGTTCTCTTACATCTCAATATTTGTAATATTGAGAAGGATGGCTCACAAATGGTACTCCCCGTTCTCTTTAACTTGGGTCCTAATTATAGTATCTTTGTTTCTGTTTTCCATTCTGCTAAATTAGCTCTTAGAGCCTCCTAAAAAATGCCTACTTTGGATGTTTTGGTTGCCTCCCTCCTTCAAGAGAAAGATAAGATCTAACAAATGGGCCTCCAAAATACCACAAAGGTGCATGGACTTATAGCCAATGAGGGGAAGAAAGGTGCAAGCAAGCAAAAGCCCCCACATAAAGGGAAAAAAGGAGCAAAAACCAAGGATTTCTCATGAATAGTTACACTTTGATGATGACAATATCAAAGAGGAGCAACCATGGTGTCCTTATAGCAATAAAGGGCCACATAAATAAGAATATTGTGGGTACAAAAAGTTTTTTGAAGAAAATGAGGAGAAGGAGTGCAACAAGAAAGCTATCAGACTGAAGAAAGCCAATTGCATGTATGCACTTTCATTAGTTTCTACTCCATGCATCATTGTTTCATAATAGTTTTGAGAACTTGTCCCAAATAAAGTTATATTTGAAGAATCCATTAGAGAACTTGTCCCAAATCAAGTTCTCAGTGAAGAACACCTCCAATTTGTCTCTTCAGAATCTAGATCTACAACTTTTTCTCCTACTATCACCAATTTTTGCATAATTTTTTCTTAGTATATTAAGTTTTTACATTCTCTTTTAGTGGGGGAGGGGGGGTGGTATTTTCCAACGTGGTTTTTCCCTCTTACCTAGTTTACATAGAATTTTGTGTGCATGGTTACCTTATAAGGATGAAAATTGTTGGGACCCTTATTTCATTTTTTTCACCTAGTTAGGCTTATGGGGTATTAGAGAAAATAACCCTTTACCTAGCCCCATTGGGCCATCTTAAGCACCATAGAGTTGAATCCTTAGCTCCCAGTGACCTAATATTGACATGAATGGCCTAAATGGTGCCCTCACTGACATACTTGTCCTAAATGGTTCCCTCCTTCAGTTCATCTTAACTTACTTCAGTTCAATTCAATTTAGTTCAGTTTAGGTCATGTTAGGTCAATTCAGTGTAAGTTAATGTATCAACTAGTTTAGGTCATGTTAGGTCAATTCAGTGTAAGTTAATGTATCAACTAGTTCACTTGCAAGGCTCTAGGTAGCCTCATGCATATTGAAGTTAGATTGTCTCCTAGTTCACTTATGGTAGTGATGGGGTAGTTAACTCACCCCAGGGTGTATGCATACTATCATGGGGATATATTCACTCATGTTAAGCTTGATTAGGGTTTTGGAAGACCTAATTTGAATTTAGGTGTAGGGTGCCTATTTATATTGTTTACTTCATTCATTGAATATTAATGAAACACAACATTCCTTCTTATTATATGTTCTATCATTTTGTGTGATGATTAATGCTAACACATTTGTTACATAAATTGTTGATTATTGATCTCTTTTCACATTATATCTCTCTGGCATTTGTGTCTATATCTATGTATGCTCAAGTTACACACAATCTGACCATCACCAACCACTCTTAGACACTTTACAATGGAGATACTCAATCCATTAAGTAGGCTTCCTCACATGCAATACCCTTAGAAAATGCCATGGGACACCCAAAACCATATGCCCGTAAACCACCAATAATAAAACCATCTTCGACTCTTTTATCGAGTTGACTTTAACCTAACATTCCCCCATTTAAACTTGAATTGGGGTAATCACCAACCCCCCTCAGAGCTTTAACCGGATATCCAGGAATAAAACATGCCCCCCTCTTCAACCTACCTAAATCTACCTCTAGAATTTTCATAGGAAACTCACCAAGACAAGGTATGTGTGCCTAACCAGGCCTTACAATCGTATGCCCATTTACATTGTATTCAAATTCCAACTCCATAAAATCTTATAATACAATGAGTTGATCACTTCTTAATCCTCGCCTTCCATGTGCTTCCTCTAATGCTCTACTTGCAATCTTTCTCATGCCTTTATCATGCATTTTCCACTGGCATACAATCTATTTCCAAGACCATTGATAAACATACGATATCGAGGGCTCTATCCAACAAACTACCAATGGTTCCTTCCCATGCATTTCTTAGGGAGATTGAATTTTGAGGATTTGAATTTTAGTCATATCTATAAAGGCCAACATTTCTCATCCCTTTTTCGTATGGCTATCATTGTTTTCCATCAGGTTCACATAGTAGTTGTAATCTAATTTCACTAGTGTTTCGTAGTCATTTCATAAACACTAAACCGCCTTCGGCTTTGGGATTCTATTTGGGAACTTGTACTTTACAAGAGCCTTGTGTTCCCAAGGTCCAATTTCACATCTACATCTGAGTAGAGATAATGAACCTTTCATGTAGTGTGTGCTCCCCATTCGATGAACCCCCAACAATGCAACAACCCCATGCATGTCGATTCCCATGGATTTGTAATGAGACAACACATTGGAGATGATTTCATTGTGATTAAGCAAGTAGTTATCCACTTTCGTCCATCTCTTGTAGAGAGAACAATTATACGTGTGTAAGAAACGACCCCGAAGCAATCCCTATTAATGACTTCTTTGATGGTAACCAAATCCAAGAAGTTGTGAAGGCCAACATTTTGATTCACCTCCTTCTCCATAACCTCACTAAATTACTACACAAAACCAAACGACTTATGCACATGCTTGGCTTGAACTCTAGCAATTCTTCTTAGAGATTATTCATGGTTGTGTCCTCCTTGGCCTTGTCATTCTCCTCCTTCTACTTCTATGTATTGAAGGGATTCTCTTGCTTGTTGAGCTTGTCCATCATTTTCTTACAATTGGAAGAGATATCGAAAGCCCTCTAATGTTCCATGTTGATCCTTTCATCCCTTGGGCAGAAAAATTCATTCATCAATCTATGTTTGTAGGTCCAAAGATCTAAACCCTTGCATAATTCTTTTTAGGGATTTCCTTGTCTATGAAAGTAGATCCACTTTGAACTTGCACCTTCACCAATGCATTTAATTTATGAGTTCAGATCCACAACTAGCTTCGTCAATACACCGCCCACTACGTATGAACTTCTTTTGTGCTTCATGCTAGCCACCTTGTTCTTGCAATAGAAGGGGATCTTGGTCAACATTCCACTACTGCCCATGTCCTCTCATTTTTAATGGTTCCATTTCGCCTTGTAAACATCCTATTAATTGCCTCGATGCTCCACTCACCCCTCTGCGAGTTCTCCATTACTTCATCAACATAGGATGCAAATATGAGCATTCCCATCACCATCTCTATCCTTAGAACCCTAGCCACTCCCATGAGAGAGTCCAAGTTAGCCTAGCTCTGATACAAGTTGTTAGGAAATAATAGAACACAAGATAAGTAAGCACACACACAGTGAAGAAGACTTTTACCCTGGAAACCCAGATTGGGAAAACCAACAATGATAGATATATAACCCTTGACCAATCCATCAAAGGCATGTCTAATTCAGCCATCACCGATCACTCTCATGCACTTTACAATGGGGATACTCTATCCCTTAAGTAGGTTTCCTGACATACAATAACGTGGGATACCCAAAACCATCGACCCATAAACCACCAACGGTAAACCCATCTTTGACTCTTTTACCAAGTCAAGTTTAACCTAACATGAAGCCAAATGCTTACCCTTACAATGCATGAATTTCTTCACCAAATATTGTCATATTTTTTATTTGATTTGGTTTGAAATTCTAGAGAAAAATACCATTAGAAGCTTCGATGGCCATAATGGCACTTCTCAAGCACTTCTCAAGTTGCTCACCAAATGTGTAATGAAATAGACTTTCCTAGAAAAGACTATTTGTTTAGAGTTTGTAATTATTGTTATTGAGGTATTGTTCGACCCGTGGAAATGTACTTATCGGTTTTTTATCCTTTTGTATATATAAAAGAACTAAACTAACATGACATTCATTGAAATTCATTTGAGTAGTGGAAAGCATGTTATTTAGTTAGGATGATGACATGTAATCCATGCAAGTGTTCTTTATTTTTATATAGTTTGTGATTCTATCTCATGTAGATGAGATATAATTATAGTTTATATCTCAAAATTTTGGTTCTTTATTTAATGTTTAGCAAATTGTTTATGCATTAAAAAATTAATGCGTTCCAAATTAACTATCAGTCCATTTTGAACAACATTGATGTAACTCCATTAATCTTCTTTTTAGATATCATCATGACACAAAATACTTTAAAGATTATATCACAAGAAAAACTTTATTTGCAAAGGTCAACAAAATTCTCAATTGATCTTGCCAAATGTACGTGGAATTTTTTCTTTAAATAAAAGGCCCCACTTAAAATAGTGAAGACAAATAAACATCTACATGTAATGTGTGTATGCACACATCACTAGAGAGATGATAATGTTGATGGCTCCATAATTCTCGCCATTGCTCCATGATGAAGAAAATTATGGTCTTCTTTAACATATTAACAATTAAAATCAATTAAAATTACTTTTAAATATTTTTTACATTATTTTGTTTCAGATAAATTTTATATAATTACAATTAATTAATTCTCACTTCAAATAATGGTTATACCATTGATCATTATGATCTTGAATGACTTGGATAAATATATTTTATGTAGTTCTTGCAAGATGTACATATTAATATTAGATGCATAAACATGCCATAAAGCTAATTTAACTTTATAAGTGGTTAGTGTTATTTTCCTATTGCTTCATGTTATCAAAATTTTCCCACTTTACTTTTCAAAATTATTTTTTTACTAGTTTTTAAATATATTTATACATAAAATGTTTATATACGGACAAAGTTTAATGAAGAGTTAATATTAAAGTTTTCTCAAATATTATCTAGTCAAATTCATAATTCAAGGCTTTTATGTATAAAAGTTAGATTGATTGAATTAAACATAGAAAAGTACAAAGTTTTAGATTATTAGACAACCACTTGGGAAATCCACCATTTAGAAACCATGAGATCATCATTTGAGATCTTTAAGAGTGTTGAAAACATTTTATAGAATCTTGTTCAAAATTCTCCTAAACCTAGGACTATTAACGTAATTGTAATATCTAACTAAACTGGAAATTAAAACGTGATAACAATATATTAAACAATAAACATTTATACTAAGACTACTAACATTAGTTTTGATCATCATCATAAATTGATATTAGAGGCACTTCTTGAGCTGAAGTTGATGGTTGATCCTTGGTGATTGTTGTTTTCTCTGAAAAATCAAATCATGTGGTTGGCTTTGCTATAAGATTGATCTTGGCATTCATTCATTTTGTTCTTGGAGCTCGTCAAGTTGAAGGTGGATTTCCTTATGCTTCTCGACATTGTCCATGAGAGCCTTCCATGGCAAAGATTTCATCTACCAATATAGCAAGAATACCTTGAAGTACTTTGTATATATGGTTCTGGAAGTTCCTAGATGAGGGATCGACTGAGCCATTTCCTGTTGAATCGCTTCCTCATTGACCACATCCTGCTTTCGTTTATCCCATTCCGCTGTGCACTCAATTTATTTTTGGATTTAGGCAGTGGTATATCTTATGTACCGAGACGCAGAGGACTCCACCTTTTGCATGACCCTTTTTCTTGTGAATAAACCCTTGTTCTTATCGTCCCCTACTTACCTTAGCGCTATGATAGTTCCCAACCATCTTGCAGACATTTTTTTTTGCATAAAAAATTCTTTATATTCATAAAAGAGAATATACATAGAGAGGATTGATCGTAACCTATGGTGTACATATATGTCTATTGGCCTTCTGCCTTATCTAGTCCATACTTCGATTAGGATAGTGGACTCTTTTAATCTTTATCCATGTCATGGAAAAACAAAAAACTAGATACAATCTTTTAGAAAAATCTTACACTTACAGTGCATATACATACTAGTGCTCAAAACTTATTACAAAAAGTAAACTAAAACATAAACTCCATAGCCTCTCGCTGAATGGCATCGAAGAATTCTTAGAAGGAAGAGGGTCCTTCGTGTAACAATAAATCTTGTTGAGATAGCGAGTCCACTTACACGTTCAACTCTCGGTAAATACAAGAGAAATAAAGTCACTCAAAGGACTTCATTTAAGACTGTATTTATTGCAATAGGTGCTTCAAGCGAACAATATCAACTTTATTTATTTTGCATCCCCAATGGATGGCAACCTTTGACTCTCCCATAAACTACAAAATTTTTACATTATGCTTAGATGAAAAAGAAGAGGAGAGTCCAAAGATCAAAGAAATCTACCTTCATGTTTGATCATTCCATTGGTGTACCTGACGCAAAAATCCATGGGATTGGTTAATGAACATAACCACCTCAATGCCACATTTAGGATATCCCCCTACTAGCTACATTAAAAAAATTCCCACGGGATGTCTAAATCCTGCTAAGGCATCACTAGGACCCTCAGATATTTAACTTTAGACCTTGCTTTATACTCCATGGAAAACTTTTCAACCAAACCATCCATCACCTCAATGGGAATGAATTGATCCTGAAATATAATCACATTCTGAGCCCACCAGATTGCATACACCAAACGTCAAGGAAGGGACTCGATATCCAACACAGAGATATCCATAAACCGGTCTAGGATGCAATCTGCCAACACTAGCTTAAACCTGTTTGATTTAGGTATGAACTTTCATACAATAATCAACCAAACTTCCTTTAGATACTCACACTGCACGAAAAGGTGATCAATTGTTTGTGCATTGACTTTGCATAATGGACACTTGCTCAAACCTATCCAACCTCATTTGAGTCCATTTTCCTAGGTGGGAAACTTATTTTTTCAGAGCAAGCAATAACACAATCTTTAACTTCATAGGGCCATGAATCTTTCGTACCTGATCCCACCACCAGTCCTTTGCACCTTGAAACTAGATTTCCACTTGAGTAGAATATCCTAATTTTAATGTATAAGAACCGGTTAAAGGATTCTTTAACCATGCTAAGGAATATGGATCTTCATCAGATAGATTGATTTAGTTAGAACAGAGCTTTCTAGCGTACAACCCTCTTGCATATATATATATATATATATATATATATATATACTTTGATGACAAAATGGTAGTCCCTTTGGTTATGGTAATAGAAGGAATCAATATAATGAATTTTTTTAAGCAACAAAGAACCATTAAAACTCCGAGAATGATCAAGGAGGAGACTATCCTTGTTAGGCTAAATTAATGTTGTTATTTAATTAACCTTAAGTTACTTGTTTATTTACCAAAGTTAGTAGACTTTGATTTGTAACACATTATGTGCAGTAAATAGTCTAAGTGTAAACTACTAATAATTGGCCTAGTATGATGATATGTGTGATGAAATGCATGAACTAATGCCTAAAATTAAGAATAAGACCGAGTACACGATTGAGTACGAGGACGGGTACACAAAAAACATAAACTATTCTATGAAACTACGATTGAAGGCAAATCGAAAGAAAATCCTATTTAATGATCAAATATGATGTTGATAAAACCTATGGCATAACAGAAAGCAGTGATCAAACTAAATTTGGCTTTGAAACTATTGATTCACGAAAGACAAAGCTTGCATAAGTTAATGAAATGTGAAAGCTTTTAAAACAACCTATCTGATATGAATTGAGAAGCTATGAAAGTGTCACACAAATATTTTAAGTACATAAAAGTTCCTAAATCACAATTGACAGAGTCCTTTTGTATTTGTTTTGAGAAATCTGAAAACAAGGTACTATTCTTTAAACCAGAACAAAAGAAATACTGACTTAGCAACTAATCAATGAAAAACTATGATTTATTTGCCATTGTGAACAAAGGCTATTCTAAATCCAAATCCTGTGATTGAGAATGAAAATAGAACACTATCTAATTAAAAGATTGAAATTATAAACTATCTAACACAAACTAAAAGATTTATCAAAATCCTGTAAACTTCCAAGCATATGAGCAAACTCTTTAACTTGTAATTTATAAACTTGGTCTATATTGATTTTGACAATTGAGAAACTGAGTATTTATCTAAATTAAAGAAAAACGACACTATTGACTCATTAACTAGATAATGAGAATCTATTTAATTCCACACACAAGTTAGAAATCAAAATCCAATTACAAATACAAGCTAATACTTGACTAGTACCAATTCAATAAAGTTAACCATGCAAGTCAACCTCATTTATAAGTGATGAGATGAAAGCATAGCATATGCAACTACGGAAAAATATTGAAGAAACATAATGTTTTAATCATGTAAAGGAACTCAGATATGACAAAATCATGCAACTGAAGCCTAACCTAAAGTTAATTAATCTAAGTGCAAGTGGAATCGTTCAACTAACTGTATGTATGCAAAAGACCGTGTTTAAAAAGAAAAACTAACAACGTATTACACATTGCATTAACCCAAAAGCTAAAGGTATGTGCAAATGGTATTTATGATGGAAAATATATTTACAATGGAAAAGATAAAAGTATCTACAAATATTATAAAGCGCATAGGTGAATGTATTAACAACAAGAGTCTATTGATTAAAATCCACACAACAATTGATAATGCATAACTACAACAAAAATACTTTAGAAAGTGTTACCGGATGAACTAGCAGGGCTAGTCACCGATAAGCATATGAAGGAGGAAGTGACCATTGTCACCTTATCCATTTCACCAAACTTCTTTGGAAGTCAGAGCCTCCTAGGGGAGAGCCCTAATTGCAAGTCTGTAAGGACACTCAAACACCAAATAATAACTTCTTTTGTGAAGGTTTAGTGATCAGTGGCTCAACAGAGTCAACCCAAGGAATGAAGAGGACACACTATACATACAAACACTACTTTGTGAGTACAACTAGCATACCAACTTTATTAATTCCAAATGCCATTCATTACAAGTGTAGCTAATGGAAAGGGTACAAGCATTAAATTGCAAGTTTGAGCTATAACATTTAGGTGGACTCATTCATCATCAATGAAGGACAATGATGTAAATGCTTCTTAAAATAGTACTTGTACCAGTTGTTAGGACAACAATAATCATTAACTATTTAAGGATATATTCATATATTAATTTCAAACATTTCAAGTACACTAACTACTTTATGTATGCAATAATAGGGAAACCAAGAAACAAAGTAAGAATGCAGTCAATTTCTGTATATATCCATTTGCCCAATCACAAAATATGTTTGGTAAACAAATAGTAAGACAACCAATAATAAATAGAGATATAATAACAAGTGTACATCAGTCACCTTCCAATTCCTTTGGCAATAAGGCAGTCGGCGTATAAATATAACAACTGTTTGCACAAAAAGTTCTAACAACATCGTATGTATTATTTAAGACTTGTCTAACCACTAACCAATGATGCATTTGTTGTGTTTGCAGGTGTAAATGAGGACTATTGTAATGAGAAAGGAGGGCTGCCACAAAGTAGCAGTGAGTTAAGAAGTAGGCTGAGGGTTTTGGAGAGGGGAGGGCAATTTAGGTCCCCTTTCTTAGGTCTAATTTTTAGGAATTTAAGGCAGATTTTATTTTTTTTTGGAATTTTTAGGGTTCCTATAATTTCACATTAGGGTTTTTAGGGTAAAAAAGGGCAAGCCCAATTTGCAGGAGGGAGGTTCGAAATTCTAGGAATGTCAAAAATTCACGAAAAATAATTTTGTGATTTTTTACTGTTTTTATGTTTTTAGGGCTTCCTAAAATTCCACCCTAGGGTTTTTAGGGACAAGGGAGGCAGGGCAAAATTGTAGGAGAGAGGGCCGAAATTTTAGGAAGGCCAAAATATGCAAATTTATTTATTTTTAGGGTTTTCAACATAAAATTGCAGACCTAAATTTAACCTAAAACTAATCCTAGAACTGGGTTTTTTTTAGAAAAAAAATGTGTGAAAACTGAGGGAAAGCCTACCCTAACAAAAGCCCTACCCAACTTAGAGATTCTAGGGAGGATTGCTAGCCTAGTGAGGAAGGGTTCCTAGGTAAAGCAACTAGACTATAAAAACTAAGGAGAAACCCTAGGGAACCCTCACAAGGAGATGTGACTCAACTTGCTAAGGTGACAAGAAGGAAGGTAATGGCCTATCCTAGGGTAAAGTGCAGCTATACGGCTCCACTAATACTTGAACATGCACATCTACCAACATCCAAACAAAAAGGTAAGAATCCTGATCTCTTCATGCTCGTGTTTGTCCAACAAATCAAAGCATCACCAAAAGCATAGATTCACCAAAGAATTACCAGAAAATAGCTTGCATTAACTAGAAAACTTCCTCAAGAGGAGTGCACCCATCCAAAGAAACCCTAACAGGGGTAAAACAAGTGCATAGTGTATTATCCCATAAGTTCTGTCTTTAAAATGAAAGTGAGGAGATATATTAATATGATCTCACACTCACTTTTTAAATATACAGGCCTACATGCCTTAAAATAAGTCAATTCTTCAAATTATAAAATGTCAACTTTTTTTTAAGCAACAAAGAAAATTTATATTCATAGTAACAAAGAAGAGTACAGATCAACAAAAAAAACTTGCTGCGATGGTCTTAGACTAACATACCACCCACCTAATCTATAAAAAAAACTGGAATCGAGGTGTTCATAGAAATAAAAATGTCTTCTCTTTCTGTAGCTAGAAACTTCAACATACATATTACAACTTAAAAATTGACTATAGACATCCATGAATACTGCACATTTTAAAAGCAAAGAAACCCAAAAAAGCTGGAAATCATAGAGTGAACCGGAGATGATAGTGTGGCATCTACGGTGTTGCACCTTCTGCATGGTCTTCATCTGTCTCTTCCAGAATTCGACGAGGTCAATATTCCTCCACAGGTTCATGAGGCTACCTCTCCTGTATCAGCGTAGTTGTGATGGTGTCAAGTATGCTCTTATGACCACGCTTTACAGGTGTAGTATTCCTCATGAAATCCTTACGCTCATGCAGTGGTTGTGGAGAGTTCGCAGCAACAACAGAGGACACGCCACCTTTCTCGCTCTGGTTCCCGATCCCAGTATATTCTACATTTTGTGTGCTAGGAAAAATCGAGTAATGTCTTAGGTTGTAATTTTCCTGTAGGGATTTAAGCTGCATGTCCGCCTGGGCGTATGCATACCCTGGGATACATCCCTAGATCTGTTCCATTTCACTGTCATATCTTCTAGTAACAGTCCCAACATGCTCTTCATCGTCCAGTAATGGTTAATACGTCCCCCACTTTTTCGAGAAGTAAGATGGTCCGAGACCACCTTGGACTCCCATTCATAGATCAGGCATCTAACTAGCATGGAAACCTACTCAACAAACCCATCAGTCTCCCCAATGGTGGTTTTTCAACGACCTCCTCCTCTGTCTGTACTACCTCTGCACAAGATACCACATTGCTCGAGCATTTTCTTCTGTGAATTGGTGTGTAGGATTACAACAGAATGAGCATGAATCAGATACAAAAGAATGGAAATTTTGACAGAGATGAGGCTAGCATGTCTCATAATTCGAAGTGCTACCATCATGGAGGTTAGTAATTGCACATACATGAAATAAATCCTCAGCGCTACGGATGAGATGGGAAATCACTTCATAGCTGCGCACAGGGTTGGTAAGCTTGCCACCTTCCTCCACATTTAATTTAACCCCCCGTCACTCAGCTCATTACCCACACATTCACCATGTGGCTTGTGCACGAGGTGTTTTGTGTGCAAGGCCTGTGTGTCACCCGCATCTGGGAAATAAAATGTCTACTTAAAATTAAAAGAAAATAATAATAAAGTATAGCCTAAGGTAGGGTTAAGGTAGGCTACCTAGGGTATTTGTATTCCCAGGTGCCAAAACAAGCTCAAATAAGTGAATCACTCTGAATGAAAGGTTGGAGGGAGATGGAGGGAGGGCGTTATACCTCATCTAACACATAGAATGGTGTCAAATCCCTCAACGCCCTCTTCAAAGCATGAAAATGGCCTGCCATGGAGGATGTCTTCCTATGAGGAGATAAGGCCAGGGAGAGCAAGAACCCACTGACTAAAGGGACATGAGGGTGTCCTAAGCGGTTGTGAAGGGAAATGAATGTCACATTGCTGAAGCAAAGTCCACCATAGCACATAAACAAGATATGGATCCATGTGACCCAGTGGTCAACCCTTAGGGGCCACAGACACCAACCCTGAGGTTAAAAACCCCAATAAAGGGCACTTAGCAGTGCCATTAAGCCATAGTACCCCTAAAGGATGACCAAAGGGCGTAGCCATGACCACCATTACTCAATAACTCCCCTCCTAGGTGAAAAAATGGACCCTCTCTCCCTGGGGTACACCTGAAACTGTGCTGGGTACAGGGGCAACGTAACACTGTCTCGAACTACGAGACAAGTGTTTTTTCTCAGGAGTGCTCAAGAACCTATGAATATACTGGTACCTATAGACCTACACACATATCAAATGTCCAAAGGGAATAAAAGAATCTAGAGGCATACACTTATGTCCTGTCTTGTTCGCAAAATGAGGGGAACAAACTAAGAACAATGAAATATAACTAAACAAAGAACATACATAAAATGAAATGAACATAAATATGGCTAATGCAATTAACCCTAACTACTGTAAACATGGTAGTCAAAATAGGTTAGGTGAAATCATACCACCGATGTAACCACCTGAGTAACCAATTCATACTTGATATCTTACCTTTGTCCTTTAATGTAATCCATGACAATACCTTATTGATGATATGTTGAGTTTGTACTAGGATCTTCATCTAGATGAGTGCAAGAAACTGAACCTTCTTGAGAACCTGCAACACTTGAAATTGGTGCCACAGAGAAGCATCACTTTGACAAGCTTTGTTGATCCATGCTTCTAGAGGAGTTAAGTAGGGGACACCTCCATCATACAAGTCTTCTAAGAAAAAATCTTCCTGAAATTCGCCCATAAATCCTGAACATGGGAGGCTATTCGCAGAGTTGGATCTCACAAATATTCATATGTGACCTGCAAAGTGTCCCTGAATTTACTCAAACATTTATTTTGGAATACAAGCACATTGCTTATCCTTTTCACAATCATGTTAGTAACCCCAATAATTCTTGAAATTTTGAAATCCTCAGCTATATAAGTCATACATTCATGCTTCAAATGAAAAGATAAACAATAGATATTATGAAATTGAGGGATTAGAGTCATACCTGTCCACCTACCTTCCTCGGTCTTGTTGAGATGTATCATTAAGGTCTTTCTGATGTAGGGTAGAGTGATATAAACAACTTCTTCAACGCTTCTTGAGGAACACAACTGAGAGTGATAACCTAGGCTCATCATATGCCGAATATATTCAAAAGAATCCTCTCTGCAACATGCTTCCCTACTGCAGGATAAGTATGATGGAGACATCATGGAAGAATCACCAAAGACATGGGGCCCCAAATCTTCGAACCTTTCATCATAATGGGCCATCTGCATATAACAACTATCTGCAAAGTCTGGGAATGTTTCATATTTAATTATAGTGGCAAAAGGGTTGAGCCATTCTTCATCATTATCCCCATAAGGCAAATGAAAAATCATATCTCGTTCTACATGGTCTTCATAAATCATGTCCTCATCATCCATGCTTAAGGTGACTGAAATCTCTTCATCCCAAACAGTGTCAAATTCTGGCTCAACCTAAGTGACTTCATCAAGTTGTTCTTTCTCGCTGCAATGTATGGAAACAACGTTACATGGTCTCAAGGAATCATAGAAAGGTGGACCCATAAATGTCCAATAATCATCGTCCTCATAATTCTCGTCATTATGTTCCCATAGATATGATACGTCATAAGGAGTTTTTGCATGTTGGAAGGGAGAACTCATCCTATATTTTTGTTCTTCAAGTCCTTCAACCAGGACTTCTGGATCTTTGTATATAGGACCATCATCATATTCACCTGCTTGTGGAGTTTCATCTACCGTGCTTGAGTGTAATACCCCCTGAATTAATAATAATTATTAATTATGCCGGAAAAATACTTTATTTATTATTTTATTATTTTTCACAAAAAAGTCAAGAATAAAACATTATGTAATAAAAACATTTTTATTTAATAAAATATTATGAAGGGGACAAAAGTGGATATAGCTGTTGAAGAGTGTTTTCTGACCCACAAGAGGAAAAAGATAAGTGGCAGAAACCACTGAGTGAGAACTCAATATGCAGGAGGTATCATCCCCAAAAATCAGGTCACAACTCCTAGTGGAGTGCTAAAGAGCAGGAGGCTCATAAATGATTATTGACGACCTGAGCTTGTAGGTTGCTGGAAGCTCTACAAGGGAGTCAACACAAGGAAATAGTACAACAAAAAATGCTTCAAATAGATCCCATGCAGAGATGATTCTATCCCCGAGTTGTTTGGGATGGCTAGATCCTATGGATACAAGGCCTCCACTGGCACAAGGGTTTTTAGATCTAAGTGATCTGCTCTTCCCCCAAGTAAGATCTAAGAATGTTTTGAAGTAACTGGATTCTAGACTAACTAGTCAAGAAAACTTAAACATTGATTGTAACAGATTTAGGCAGGGAAGTTGTAAGATATGATTGATAACAAGAAACTGATTACTCAATGTATAGAAATATAAATTGAGTTCACTTTCCTTAAACAACTTCAAATAACACCAAACAATGAAAATTGCAATGCTTTATCCAAAGTGTTATAAGAGTACAACATGTCCTATCAGATAATACCAATTGACAAATTAGTACTAGGGATTAATAACTACTCATCGGTTGCATAACACAGCATGTGGATTAAATAAAGACATTCATTCAATGCACATTTATGTGTTACAATTGTAAGGAAAAATCAATACATAAACTAACACATCTAGTAGATAAGCAACCAATGATCAATGTGCCAGACTAAAAGAAGAAAGACTAAAATTCATGAAAAACATTTAATGAATAACCACAGAACATCGCATAAATAACAATATAATTTTATTCAACTTGCAAAACATTACAAAGTTCAAAATTACAAAGCTTTCTTTGTATGTGCTTGGTAGTCTCCTCTCATGTATAGTTTTCCTAGGCTTAATCCCATTAGTCCCCCCCTTTACTTGGGAAATACCCCCACTTTAAATAATATTACAAAATTTACAAAGAAAGAAATTTCCCAAGATGTGGGATTACAAGATATTTCAGTTTCATGGTTTGTCAAGGACGGAACGCCACTTGGAAAAAAAATCCATTAAATCTTGGATGTCTTTAAACTCAACATTCTCTAAATGTAATTCAACTTTACATATTAAGGATGCGATCTCCTTTTTCTTGATCTTCGTCCATTCTTTGAGGAAGAGATCAATCCTAATTAATGAAGAAAGAGGTTTCTTTACCCAACACTTCATTTCCTCCATAGCAAGTTGAGTCATCTCCAAAATCTGCTCCTTCTCTTTGGTAGAACCGCTTTGAATATGCTCCAGCTTGTATTTCAGAGGCATGGCCTCATCGATAGGATCTAAAAGTGGTAGATCCTGATACTCGAGCAATGTTTCTGAGGCAAACCACCTCCTTTTGCAGGCCACTTTCCTGTCTTTGATTATGGATTCCACTAGATCAAAAATGCTTTCCCATGTTTCAATTATCACCTTCATTTTATTAAGCTTAAGCTTATGTAGGATTGGCAAATCTTCTGGTCTATCTTTGATATATTTCTGCCACTCTATAATGTGATCATAAGATTTAGTTGCCTCCCATCTTCTTTTGTGATGGCCATGGAGGAACTTTGATTGATGCTCAAATGAATTATATAGCTCTTGCATCTCATTGAACCCTTTATACAAATTAGCCATGCCTTGATAAAATAGATCATGTATTTTGCGTGCTAATTGTTTAGACTCCTCTCGTGTAAATTTGGAGAAAGAAGAGGTAGTAGATGCAAGTTGGAGGTCTTTGAGATGTTGTTCAAACATGGAAATTTTGTTTGCCTTCTGCTCAACTAAGAGATTTGCATTCTCAAGTTGCTGCTTCAGATAACCGTTCTTCCTTTGAAGCTGATTTAACTTCTCTTCATATTCCTCTTTGAGAAGTTGAATTTCCTACCTGTGGTGTACCTCAACTTGTGCTAGGTCTTGTTTGACCTTTTGCAGCTCTTGTTCCTTGTCTTCAAATTATTTGTTCAGCTGAGATACTGAATCAAAATTTTCTCCAGCAAAATCCCCCATGGCAGCTACTGTATCCTAGGCTCCTTGTTTGGTGTCAAAGGAGTCCCTTTTCCAAATGATTTGGATAGGGGTTGGAACCTACTTGGTTGTGCCTTCTCTTGTCCTCTTAGCTCCCTTATTAACTACAAATTTATCTTTCCTGTTCTAAAAGTACTTCCCCAAAGAAACCACTGCATCCTCTCCAATATATGCCATCTCCTTTGTAGTCGAGATAGTTCCCTCATGAACAGTCACTAGAGGATCAAGTTGGGAAGTTTGGGGACTGAGGAATTCCACACTAAGGGGTGAAATAATAATAGGAGGTGTGGGAGAAATAGGTGCAAGGGATGAAGAAATAGAGGTGGAGATATGTATAGAAGTTCCAGGAGAAGAAATTGTAGAGATGGAAGGAGTATCTAGTTGTGGAAAAACAAAATGTGTTGATGTTGTGGTAGTGTGGAGTCCAGGTGAGGCAAAAAGAATAGGTGATGTAGAAACGGAGATAGAGCTAGGAGCCTCTATTAGTACTGAGGGTGTGCTCGTGGTGGCCGAAAGACTTTGAGATAAATTGATCTAAAAAAAAAAGTTGGGGAAATGATGAATAAAAAATACTCCCAGATAACTAGGTGGTGGTAATGGATGAGGTGATGGAATTAAGAACATTAACATGGCAAGTAGAATGGCGATTTTCCTCCTCCAAGTCACTGTGTATCTCATGTATCTCAACATTAGCTTGAGGCAAAGGTTCTACCTTCTGAATTGGAGGAATTTGTAGGATATATTGTTTAGGATGCTCCACTCTCTGAATTTGTTGTGGTGGAGGTTGAGGCACAACTGCCTGTGCCTCTATCTCTGAACTAAGCTTCTCCATGCATTTCTTAAATTTTGCTGCTCTGTGTAAAATCTCCAATGTGGAGGAGGATTGTGGTTTATTGGGACCTTCCAAAACAACTTTACCTTTATCATTAGACTTGTCAGGGGGAGCAATGGAATAACAGGTTAAAGCTTCCTTATCCTCCTTTTCTATGTTCTGCTTGTGGGCATCCTCTTCCACTTTCAACTGGAGCTGTCTGAAATGTAGGGTAGAGGTCTTTAAATCCCTTTGATATTGGAATATGTGGGAATTTTCGATAGGATTGGTAATCCTTCCCACTACTTCTGAAAAAATCAACAACCCCTCTGTATATTGAGTCATCAGGAAGATCCTAATGGCAATACGGAAATTTAGTGTGCTCCTACACAAAATGATTAGCCATCCAGGACTTGGGATCATGCATTCTTATGGGTGCTTCCCCTTGATTCAATTCTGCTATAGCCTTTCCCAGGATAACAGCATGAGTGGAGTTCTGCAATGTCAAACACCCCAAGTACAAAGGGAACTTGGGGCAACACTTCCTCTTCTATGCAGCAAGCTTAGGGAAGGATCCACCAACGACCGTCTGATATGCTATTTCCTGCAAAACCATCCTGTTTGGGACTATTCTTAGCAGTAGGTGAATTGTATTGCTGCCCCAAATCCTAATGTAGGAGAAATATTCTCCTACATACCAATCACCCATGGGATATTTAGAGCTCTGTGCCTTTCTTAAAAAGTTCATGGCATCCCCCCTGAAGATCATCTGGTACATCAACCATTTGGAGTGGTCACAAATCTCATAAATCCAGGAATAAAATTATCCTCCAACATGTCCGAGCAATAGATGTGTACTGGAGGGGAAGTCTTAGTCCAATTCCAGTCCATGGCCGAGAATGCAAAAGAAGCACATAATACATCCATCGCATACCCTGACATGTAGAAAGCTGGCTTCCTTGAGGTTGAAGTTTTCTGATACTTTTCAATCGCTCCCTTCTAGGTTACTGATAGAATCTATGCCCAATTGAATCATTCCCTTGCAAGCAATATGTGATGGGATATGGGAGCCCATTCACTCTTGAATTTGGTGCATTTGGGTAAACCATACAACCGGAAAAACATAGCTTCTAGCAAAGAGAATGGCTCCCCAAACCAAGAAATGGGGTAGACCTTCTCTTCCTCTGGGACAAACTCTATAGGGTTATCCATCCAGGATTTTATTACTTCCTCATAGTCAAATTGGGTTACGGCTGCATCAAGAAATTGGGCCATGAGGAGCTGTTGAGGAGGTCTAAGAGCGTATGCTCTAGAGAATACATCTGGGTGGAATGATGCTACCATGTTTTGAATGTGGTCGTTGAATGGATGTTCTTTGGGGATTGCATATTCAATTTCCCACTTGACCGAGTCTATATATGGCATGAACAGAGGCCTGGATGCAATACAATGAAGCTGGAAACTCCTAATTTTGGCATACGTAGGCTGGTCATGTGGAATTGTAGAGAAGTCATCATTATCGAATATTGAATAAATATTGGACCAATCCAGATGAAGGGTTTAAGAAACATGCCCACTGGTATCAATAAACACCCCAACGTTTGGGTTCTTGTTCTTCTGCTCTTGCAGAGCGGTCTTAGATCTAGTATTTCTGTACATCCCGGTGAGCTTCGAGGTAAATTCTAGTAGAAATTTGGAAACCATGATTAAAACTTACCACATTTAAAAATAACATAAAAACAACTGCAAAGGGTAAGAAACTTACCGGTAGAAATCTTGGAGACGAGGATTAGTGAGCTTGAATGAGAAAAATCAACAGTAAAATCTCAAACGCAGTAAAAATCACAAGGAAACGGTAAAGAATTCATAAATTCGAATGAATTAAATAATACAAAACCCAACGGCAGAATATATGTGAACCATAGATATACCAGAGATAGACGACTAAGATTGAGGCAGGAAATCCAAATGTAGAGGTAAAACAACCGAAAAACCTTAGATCTTATGATTTTCACAATCTGTAATCTGCAATGCGAGTTGCGGAATGAAATTATTAACCAAGAAAGTTTGTTAGAGTTTCACAATCCGTAATTTGCAAAAGGTTTGCGGGTTGCGGGGTAATCAATGTTGCAAATTACAATTTTATTGAGTTTTTGCTTTTCGCAATCCGCATTGTGGGTTGCGATTTGTGGAACCGAAAAAGCAAAAAGTGCAAAACATGATTTTTCCACTTTTTGCAATCCGCATTGCGAAATGAGGAAGGCAGAACCAGAAAAGAAAAGTTTAATTTTGAAAAATATTTCCGCAATCCGCACTGCATGTTGCAGAAAGACAAGATTTTATTGGACAAAAAATTCTAACTTCCGCAATCCACATTTGTGGGTTGCGGAAGGCGGGAAACCGATTTCCAGAAAACCTCCAAAAAAAGGACTTCCACAATCCGATTTTCAAATGCAGAATGCAAGTTATAGAAACATAATACATATGCAAAATAAATAAGGGCGCTTACGCAATCCACAAAACCCCAAAAAATCCAATTTATTAAGGTCAAACACAGTACTTATAGTTAAAATTCCCTTAGCAAGATTATGGCCTTAAAATCCAATTAACAGGATGAGTAGGGCTCCCATTTTAGCAGCTTGAAATGGAATCTATTGTTGCCAACAACAATGACCAAGTCCTAGGAAAAATACTATTTAATATTATGTCCATAAGCAGCAGGAGGCTAGCATTGGATGTGGATTGACATCTGTGAAATGCAAGAGATGGCACATTTAAATATTTTGCTCTTGTGGTTCAATGAACAGGCTCTGAGGTTCTGGAGCAAGTAGCTTGGCTGCTTTGGGAGTTGGTTGGGATGAAAAACTTCTCCACTTTTGTTTTCCCAACGTTGGTGCTAGGTTTATACTTCATATTTTTAATGCTGTAGAATATGGTTAAATACTAGGTCTGAAGTAAGTTGATGTAATTTTTAATTGTTTTCAATTAGCTTATTGTTGTTATACTTATATTATGTACCTAATGGAATGAAATCGTCTATTTCTAATATGCACAGTATAATCCTATATTTGACTATACATTTACTATTTGCATTGTTCTCCTAAATATTTCCTTAATATGCATTTACGAAATTAAAGTGTCGACTGGATCTATGATTTCTTTTTATAGAATAGATGGAGTTAATTTATGATCAAGGTAAATAGGGATATCATTCACTAGTTATTATAACAAATTTATAGTCAACGCATAGGAACAAATAAGATCGAATATTACAGTCAATTAATTCTCTCTGTAAAACTTAGTCTGAAATGCTATAAGATGGATGACTCTACTATTAGTTTGTAAGTCACAACTTTCTATGTATTTATAATTTATTAAAATAAACCTCGTCTCATAAACCCTGGTACAAATCGAGACTGTTTAGATCGGGATCTTTGGTGATCAATTTAAATATCCATGTATATTTTAATCATGGAAATCATCAATTAAATAACTATAACTTATTCAACTAATCAATTACGGATCTACAATTATCCTATCTAATATTACACTATCAGTTAACAACCGGATTTTATGGGAACCACTGTAATCCACTTTACAATTTTAATCAAGATGCCCAATCTATTCGCAACAATGAATCTTTATTTCCCATGGCTGATAATAAGCCCATCATGGATGGCCACCGAGTGTTAATAAATTTTAGTAATTAGATATAAAAGAATCTTACCAACTTACCCAGGGCTGTAATCCCATCCCATCAAAGCATGGAAACCTTTGATTGAAACAAAGAAGTGTACAAGTATATCTACGGTTTACTTCATGACCAGTTTCCTATCGAAAATGCAAATGATCCCTTATATTGGATCAAAAACTTCAAATCTCTTAAAGTGCGGAAAGACGGTTTGCGGAAGCACATTTACACAAAAAAGTTATAAAGCCACCCGCAATCTGTAAATTGTCACTGTAGAAAGTGAATTGCGGAAGAATAATCCTAAAAGTTAAAAAGGAAACCCGCAATCTGTAATCTGCAGTTGCGGAAGGTTAATTGCGAAGGGTTATTTCTAAAAGTTTAAAGTACAACCCGCAATCCGCAATCCACATTGCGAAAGGTGAATTGTAGAAGATTTAATTCCTAAAAATGTTAAAATATGTCCCACAATCCGTAATACGCAGTTGTGGAAGGTTAATTGCGGGAGAATAATTCTAAAAGTTTAAAATTGCAACCCGCAATCTGCAATTGCGGAAGGAACAATGCAGAAGACTAATTATGGAAGGTAAATTGCGAAGGGATATTTTCTAAAATGTTAAAAATACAAACCGCAATCCGCAATCTGCATTTGTGGAAGGATCATTACAGAAGGTTGTTTGCGTAAGGTCAATTTCATTTATAGTTTAATGGAGACTCGCAATATGCAGTTGCGGAAGGGTCCTTGCGGAAGGATAATTGCGGAAGGTTAATTTTGTTTATAATACCCGCAATCCGCAATTTGCATTTGCAGAAGGGTCCTTGCAGAATGATCATTACGGAAGGCTATTTGCGGAAGGTGGATTTTGTTTATAGTTTAATGGAGACCCGCAATTCGTAATCTGCATTTGCGGAAGGGTCCTTGTTGAATGATCTTTGTGGAAGGATAACTTGAACGATCATTGCAAAATGGTCATTGTGGAACTATCACTATGAAAATAGCAATAAACTTAGCAAATCAAGATTTAAGAAGTTAAATGAATGGAAGCATAATTGTCAGAACTGGGTTCTGAGATTGAGGAAAGGTTGAACGAACAAGTAATGCCAAGAATATGCAATAAACTCTCAATGCTCAATAATTCCCTGTTAATGTTAGGGACTTTAATAATGTGTCTTTTGATATATGTTATATAATTTTATTTTATTTTTTATTATGGATTTTTTAGGTGTGCTACATTGAGATATCATCAGTTAGGCCTTGGAAAATGGCCGCTTTGACATGATCCTTGTTTTGGGATTCCTTACTATACAAGTCCCTTGTATACTTGAAATAAGTTATCCATTCGTCACGTCGCTCCTGATCACAGTGGCTACAAAATGTTTCCACCATTTCTGCAAAGGATGATATCGTTCCTTTATCTAGGCCTACAAACCAAGCAAGGGCCTTTCCTCCTATGTGAAGGACAAATGACTTATTTTTATTTAATACTGTATTATGAAGCTAAAGTCATAAACCATTCCACATGATGTGTGGCATTATCATGATCACCTTTGAAGGCATGCAATAATGCCTTTGGTAACTCATCTGAGTATCCTAGAAAGTATGATAAATCAAGACTAGTGAAACCTATTTCCATTTTGGTAGCAGTCAGATTATCAGGATCTTTAAATTTAAATGGAATGCCATCTTTGATTCCTTTGCTTGAATCTTCTTGTGTCTGCTTGCTTCCGAGTGTTTATTCCCATATTCTATCGATCATGGCCTTTATTTTTCGTTCCTCGACATCGTAATCCCAATCCATACTGAATGCATCGATGAACTTCCTGAGTGAAGAAAAAAATTTGCGAGGAAATCCCTCATACCAAGTCCTAACAGATAAGTTGTCTTCTAGGTGATGAGATAATAGAAATAGCATCATCCTGATGTATTTGTGTATGATGTTGCTTTCCTAGAGGAATTGCATGAATGCATGCACATGTGTTGCTGTGTGGTACTTATACTGTTGGAACAATGGGAAAAGTGTCTTCCCGCCATCTTGAATGACATACTTGTGTGGAAATCTTGGAATGCACGAAAAATCCAATGTATCCATCAACAGTTCGTAATTAGATGCCATCTCGTCAAGCTTCCTTTTTTTGAAGAGCACTTCTTTATTTTTCTTTGATTGGAGTTTCCAAGCGATACCTCCCACGTTAGTTAAACAAATCTCCCCAAAGTACTAAGAAAAACAAGGGTGTACCTGATTGATGGGGTGGGATGAGTTCTTTGTGGACTCGTCAGGTAAGACTGCAGGTTAGTCCTTTAAAAAATGTATGCAATCATATACAATTAGGACTTCAATACTTACCAATTAGTCTTGCCTGGATAAGTCACCTCAATGAATTTGAGGTCCTCGACAATGGAACCAAAATGTTAAGCCTTGTTGGGGTTCTTCTTTTTGAAGTCATCATGTAAGATCTGCGAGATTAGTCCTTGACAATAATATTTTCAAAATGCCAAGAAAAACTTACCTCAAATTTCTTACTGAATGTCTTTCTTGCTAGGGGTGTGAATGACTCGGAATTGACCGCTTCAAATATTGAAATGTTCCCAGCAGTGGCGCCAAAATGTTACCAGATGAACTAGCAGGTCTAGTCACTGATAAGAATATGAAGGAGGAAGTGACCACTGTCACCTTAGCCACTTCTCCAAACTTATTTGGAAGTCGGAACCTCATAGGGGAGAGCCCTAATTGCAATTATGTAAGGACACTCAAACACCAAATAATAACTTCTTTTGTGAAGGGTTAGTGATCAGTGCCTCAATAGAGTCAACCCAAGGAATGAAGAGGACATGCTATACATACAAACACTACTTTTTGAGTACAACTAGCATACCAAATTCAGTAATTCTAAATTCCATTCATTGCAAGTGTAGCCAATGGAAAGGGTAGAAGCATTAAATTGGAAGTTTGACCAATATTATTTAGGTGGACTCATTCATCATCAATGAAGGACAAGAATGTAAATGCATCTTACAATAGTACTTGTATCAGTTGTTAGGACAACGATAATCATTAACCATTTATGGATATAATCATATATTGATTTCAAACATTTCAAGTACACTAACTACTTTAGGCATGCAAAAGTAGGGCAACCAATAAACAAAGTAAGAATGTAGTTAATGTCTGTATATATCCATTTTCCTAATCACAACAATATGTTTGGTAAACAAATAGTAAGGAAACCAATAATAAATAGAGATACAATAACAAGTGTATATTGGTCACCTTCTAATTCCTTTGGCAATAAGGCAATCCATGCATAAATATAACAAGTGTTTGCACAAAAAAGTTCTAACAACAATGTATGTATTATTTAGGACTTGTCTAACCACAAACCAATGATGTATTTGTTGTGGTTGCAGGTGTAAATGAGGACTGTTGTAATGAGAAATGAGGGATGCCACAAAGTAGCAGTGAGTTAAGAAGCAGTCTAAGGGTTTTGGAGAGAGGAGGGAAGATTAGGTCCTCTTTCTTAGGTCCGATTTTTAGGAATTTAGGGAAGATTTTAGGTTTTTTGGAATTTTGGAATTTTCAAGGTTCCTATAATTTCGCCTTAGGTTTTTAGGTACAATAAGGGCAAGCCGAATTTGTAGGAGGGAGGTCCAAAATTACATGAAGGTAAAAATTCACGATTTTTATTTTTATTTTTTAGGGTTTTATTTTTTGATTTTTTACTATTTTTAGGTTTTTAGGGACAAGGGAGGCAGGTAGAAATTGTAGGAGAGAGGGCCACAATTTTTGGAAGGCAAAAAATGCAAAAAAAAATAATTTTTTGATTTTTAGGGTTTTCAACATAAAATTGCAGATCTAAATTTAACCTAAAACTAATCCTAAACTAACCCTAGAACTGGGTTATTTTTAGAAGAGGAAAGGTTTGAAAACCAAGGGAAACCCTACCCTAGCGAAATCCCTACCCAACTTAGGGATTCTAGGGAGGATGACTAACCTAGTGAGGAATATTTCCTAGGTTAAGCAACTACCCTAGAAAAACTAAGGAGAAACCCTAGGGCACCCTCACAAGTAGACATGCCTCAACTTGCTAAGGTGGCAAGAAGGAAGGTAATGGCCTATCCTAGGGAAAAGTACATCTCTAGGGCTACCACGAAGACTCTAACATGCACACATACCAACATCCAAAGAAAAAGGCAAAAAGAATGGAATCCTCGTGCTCGTGTTCATCCAACAAATCAAAGCATCACTAAAAGAAGAGATTCACCAAAGAATTACCAGAAAATAACTTGCATTAACCAGAAAACTTCCTTAAGACGAGAGCATCCATCCAATGAAACCCTAACAGGGGTAAAACAAATGCATAATGTATTATCCCATAAGTTCTGTCTTTAAAATGAAAGTGTGGAGATCTATTCATATGATCTCACACTAACTTTTTAAATATCCAGGTCTACATGCCTTAAAATAAGTCAATTTGAAATTATAAAATGTCAACTTAAAATTAGAAGAAAATAATAATAAAATATAGCCTAAGGTAGGATTAAGGTAGGCTACCTGGGGTATTTGTATCCCAAGGTGCCAAAACATGCTCAAATAAGTGAATCACTCTGAACGAAAGGCTGGAGTGAGGTGAAGGGAGGGAGTTATACAATATTCTAGGGGTTAGATGGGGTAGACGCCATCCTTAGAGCATGAAAATGGCCTAGCATGGAGGATGACATCCTATGAGAAGATAAGGCCAGGGAGAGCAGGATCTGACATTTAATGATTCTATGACATTATGTTTATGGCTCTCAAATCTGCAAATCTGCAATACAAAAAAAAATCTGCAGGGTGCGAGAACTAGTATCAAATCTGCAACACATAAGCAAAGTAAAAAAAAAGACTAAGGTAAATAAATATAATATGATAGTTTCGCTTAGAAATAAATTCAAATTATTAAACGATAGGAAATAACATATAAAATGATTATTTTACCTCTTAAATTCAAGAAATACAGAATTGGTATTGAGTGATTGGAATTGAGAATTAAAACAATAGTATTCGTCATAAATTGGAAGATAGCAGGCAAAAGAATAGTAAACTGAGCTCCACGTTGTGACAAAAATGAAAAAAATTGCAAACCATCAATCCTATTTTGATGGAGTTGCCTAAGGGGAACCTAGGTGGTGATGGTGGGATATTACTTATTTTGGAGACTCACTCTATTATTTTAAAAGTAGGGATTGGTGAAGGTTCTAACAATTTAGCAATGTTGTGCACTTTAAGGCTAATTCTTACATTGGCACTTGAATATGGGTAATTTTTTTTTATAAGTCTTGGTGATTCTATGTTGGTAATCAAATGGATAAAGAGAGAATGTATGATGATGAAATTCTATTGACAACCTCTTTTGGATGAGACAATTAACATGGCATATATTTTTAATAACTTATCTTTCAAATAATTTTTCCAAGAATGGAACTAGGAGGCAAATGATTTATCTAAGGAAGCTCTTCACCTTCATCAATGGCCGAGTTTATTTAAAGTTAAAGGATGGCGTGCGGTTTGAATTTTAACATGCTTCTTTTCTATGGTTATTAAGCAAGTATCATGGCTACTTTCTTGACACAATCTTAAATACTTCCATTCTTCTTTTTTCTAATATGGTATATTAAAGTCCTTTTGGTAATTGTAGTGTAGTTATATATACATACAAGATAAATTGTGGTTAGTTGGTTGTATCCTACAAGTAAGTATATTTTGGGTTATGAGATTATTTATGATTTTTTACTGAAAATAAATTACATGCACACATATATAATTAGTAAAATTTATAAATATCATGTTTATATAATATTATTGAATGGACATGTTTATTGAGATATAAATAAAACACAAAATTAAGATTCATATCATGGACTTTCTCTCTCTTTCTATTTAAAAATTTTGAGTTTTCTTTTTTATTTTCACCATATCCATGAAACTTTTTTCTAACAATAAGAAAAATTAATTTTGTAATTAGTGAACAATAAACAATTATTTCTCAAATATTAATATTTTAGATATAAAAATAATTAAAATTCAAAACAATTATTAATATAAATAAAATAAAATAGGGGTGCCATGTGTAGGGTGTGGGAATATTATAAACCCATTTAATAATTAGGATAGAAATATTTAATCATTTTTATAAATTCCTACCTACTAGCTTAGATGGTTGGCATGCACTTGCACCACATGGTCAACACTTGCCATATATACCCCAGGAGTTCTTTTATCTTGATTTTGGTTTGATCCTGTCTACTTTATTGACGACTAGAATTAGTAACTACACCTTCCTGTAGATTCTGTCTTTCTTCTGCTTTATTCCAATTTTTCTGTGGATAAGGTAAAGCTAGTCAACTAGGAAACTGCTAACTTTTGTTGCCAACCCATCCTCCATTATTTTTTCTCCATATTCCAGGATTATACATGTTTTTCCATCATTCATGACAACTCACTCATGTTTTATCTAATTCATGATGTCCTTGAATGATTTGGGAAGTGCTTTAGCCACCTATGGGGGTTTATCATATTTGGTAAGTCTGATTTATGAGCTAGCATGAGTTGTCTTCCACCAACTCAATTTTCCTTTACAAGGAAGTATTACTGTTGTAATAATCAATCAAGTCATTGGTTCAACATCAATTCATTTGATCAATAATACTTGGAAATATATTGGATCACTTCTCTTGTATTCAGTCTCTTTATTATTCTCTCTATTTTCCTTGTGCATACTTGTGAGAATTATCTTTGTAGCAAGATCTACCTGTGTTTCTTCTTTGCATCAAGGCTCTATTTCTGCATGATATCAGAGCTGCAATTTCTACATGGTATCAGAACACAAGGTTTTTCAAGTTCAACAGAGTTGAGGAGTTATCCGTTCTCTATATCAGAGCGCATACAACCTCCTATCCCTCTCTGAAGAAGAGCTTGATTTAAGCTTACAATATTTTCTCCTAGTTTTATTTGTGCAGGTTGTAGAGAGTATCTTCTTGAGGACATCAACATCCCAGTGTGGATTCTTCTTCAGCTACGATCTAGACTTCCTTCAACTATCACGATTGGAAAGCCAAAATTGGCATTCTATTGCGCAGTAAGGGACTCTATAGAGTTTCTATGGCTTTAGAAAATGAACCAAATTCTATTATTGAGAAAGATAAGTGGAATAATAGGTTGGATGAAGCCTATGGATTGATTTGCATCTCTATTTCCCATGATATACTCTTTCATCTAGATGGTTTGACCACTCCAAACCAAGTATGGACCAAACTTGAGTCTCTCTTTGGAGGTCAAGATTATATAAGAGCGCATCAGTTGGAGAATGAGTTATTCTCATTGAGTCCAAGCAGTTTCGATTCTATTGAGGGTTTCTTCACAAAATTCAAGTCACTTGTTCTATTGCTCAAGCAATGCGGGATTGAAAAGAAATAAGATCAATTGATCCTTTCCATTTTATCAAAATTGGGTCTTGAATACTTAGTTTTTGTGTCTAGTTTTCATGTTACTAGGATTTCTATTTCTAGTTGGAAAATGACTTCTTTGAGTACATTCTTTAATTTGCTGACAAAGGAGAAAGATAAATTGATCCAGATAGGTGCTCTTAGATCTTCCAAGGGAAAGGATCATTCTCTCATAGTTCAAGGAAGCAAGAATACCAAGTCCAAATAGAAGCAAATTGTGAAAGAGAAGAAGCCAAAGTTAGATATTGAAGTTGAAATATCGTAGCCGACTGATGAAGGTTCAATGAAGAAAGTAAAGAAGAAAATAGGTACATCCAATTGTTCTTATTGAAGCAAGGGATTTCATCTTGAGAAGAAAGGTTTTAAGAAGAATATGGACATCATGTCTCAGCTTCTTGAGAAGAACAACATTAAAGTTCAAGATGAGCTAGAGAAGCCCGCTAATCCTTCAGAACATTGTCATAGTGCGCAGTTCCAAGGTGATATAAACTATGCCTTGAGTTCTAGAGTTAAATAATTTCCTCACACATCTGATATAGATTCATTTTCCGATATAGAAGAATCATAAATCTCAGTGTATTTCTTTTATAATCCACCTATCAGTCTCCTAGATTCATCTCCCATTGATTGTGTTTTTTCACTAGATCCTGACTTGTCTTTAAACATATCTTCCTCACTTCATTCAAATGGTAATAATTCTGATTTAGAAGCATGTTTGCAGAATGATATGCATGCCATGACATCATCCATACCACCATCCATACCATCTACCATACCTTCGAATACTCCTAAGACTATATAAACCCCAAGTTCACTAGTTGATTCCTCATTGGTTTCTTATGTAGTATTACTTATATCAAATGGTTTCAAGTCTTGTCTATTTTTCACTGGATGGTTATACATGATATTAGTCATCATTGAACTTATATTACACATGTTTGGATATGTTCTAAACACTTATGGTTCAGATCTCAATTCCATTCATCATTCAGATTTTTACATCATCCAGATTTTTACAATCATCAGTTTTCCCCAGTTGCTTATACTTTTCCTAGTCTAACTCTATATCCTCATGGAGACACTAAAGCATTTGTATTGTATAATCCATATGATATTATTTCTGATATATCAGAGTCTTTTCAACCTCATATTATATCTGGGAAGGTGATACATCATATTGGAAGAAAGATATGCGATCCACATCACAATTTTGTAGCTATACAAGGAACTGCTTGTATTAATTTTTGTACTCTTTGGGAAGGAGTATGCACATATCTATTTTCCTTTTCAAACTGTGTTTGTATATCAGAGGTTGTTAGCACCAAGAATCATTCGGATAATGCTCCTACTTCATCAAATGATGAGATACAAGGAGCCTCTCGTCTTCTTTCTTACAAATTCTACACTCTAGCGCATGATCATGGAGTTCATTATTTCTTCATCAAAGTATTTCACTAGAAGCAGCTCATTCAACTCATTAAAGTGAATATAAATACATATTGAAGACATACTTCAAATTTTGTGCCTTATCCTTTCTCGAGGGAGGATTTTTCCCATGTGTTTTTCCTCTTTCCTTAGCTTTTCTGGACATGAATAATTGTAAAGGGTGACCATAACCTTGTTGTTGAGCCTTATATGCACCTATATGCATCCATATGCATCTATATTTCAGACATAAACATCATAAATTCAGACTTAAAGGGGGGTGTGGGAATATTATAAACCCATTTAATACTTAGGATAAAAATATCTAATCATTTTTATTAAATTCCTACCTACTATCCTAGATAGTTGGCATCCACTTGCACCACATGGTAAACACATTCCATATATACCCTAGGAGCGCTTTTATCCTTATTATGGTTTTATCCTATCTACTTTATTGACTGCCAAAATTAGTAACTTTGCCTTCCTACAGATTATGTCTTTATTATGCCTTATTCCATCTTTTTTGTGGATAAGGTAAAGCTAGTCAACTAGGAAACTGCTATCTTTTGTTGCCAACCCATCGTCCATTATTTTCTCTCCCATATTCTAGGCTTAGCATGTTTTTCCATCATTCATGACAACTCACTCATGCTTTAGCTAATTTGTGAGGTCCTTGACTGATTTGGGAAGTGCTTTAGCCACTTATGGGGGTTTATCATATTTGGTAAGTGGGTTTACCATATTTGGTAAGTCTGATTTATGAGCTAGCATGAGTTGTATTCCACCAACTCAATTTTACTTTATAAGGATGTATTACTAAAGTAATAATCAATCAAGTCATTGATTCAACATCAATTCATTTGATCAATAATACTTGGAAAGATATTGGATCACTTCTATTGTATTTAGTCTCTTTATTCTTCTCTCTATTTTCCTTGTGCATACTTGTGAGAATTATCTTTGTAGCAAGATCTACCTGTGTTTCTTATTTGCATCAAGGTTCTATTTCTACATGATATCAGAGCAACAATTTCTACATAGGACATGGTTCTTGTTGATCCAAGCAACTTTTTATGCATGGGTTTAGGAAAAGCAACAAACAACAAATATATAGACTTAATGCATGGACTAAGTATTGCTGGCCACTTTAAAATAAATATTCTTTTAGTATTTGGAGATTATTCATTCATAACCATATTAATGGTTTTGCATTCCCTTTCTCACGACTATGTGTTAAGGAGAATTTTATCACAAATCTTTAGTGACCTTCAAGCCTTCAACAAAATCAACTTTTATCAAGTCCTTCAAGGAATGGATTCACAGGTTGATAAAATGGATAACAATGATTTTAACGACCCCTATGGTGTATTGGAGGAAAAGGGGTGTAGTGTTTATTATTATATACCCTAAGTTCACCACCCATTGAATTTTAATGAGCTATATTAAAGATAGGGACAAGTGGCTCATCAATTGCATGCATAACAAGGTAATGATAGTCTTGTCTTCTCGTCCTCCCATCAGTTCACACACTCTAGGGTTAATCAAGTGTGGGGTGATGGGATTAGCCAAGTTGTATGGTTTTATTCCTCCCACATCCTTTCTTGATTCCAATTTGTAATATCATTTGCAGTGTAAGGCAAGAATAATTGGGTTTTTCATTATGGTCATGGTGGTAAGAAAATGGGCATAGTTCCCTATAGGCAACCTAGATTCTTAAGAGAAGGACACTAGATAATGTAGGTAGGGGAACCTCAAGTGACTCAACCTAAGAACGTAAGGTAACCTATTAATTATTTGATGTGTTGTAGCAAATTTATTCACTAGAAATTTTGTTTACTTTTGTATATCAATCTATGGTCTTGCTTTAACTCTTTCAAGGCATGTGCTTGCCATAGCTCTTTATACCACAAATTATAGGCATTGTTAGCAATTGTTTCACTTTATAGTAGAAGGGGCATCATGGGTTAATGAGAACATGAGGAGAATGGAATCACACAACCATTTCAGTCGTTGTGTGCATGCCAAGATCTAAAGAGCCATGAAATGACGTGAGAGAAACAACAAAGATTACTAAGAATAAATGACGTGAGAGAAACAACAAAGATTACTAAGAATCGATAGCTGAGGTTCTAAGAAAATAGAAGGCTTGGAGGAAGAACTGGGAAAATAAAAATGGAAGAGAAATAAAGGTAAATCACAAGTACATATATCGATGAAGGATTATATAAAAAGGAACGGAATTTAAATTCTCATGTTGGGCGTTGGTTATGGTTATGAAAGTCAAATAAAAATAAAAATTGGGGGAGGATGCTACAAAGGTTAAGGAGCTGAGCTTCTAGAAATAGTTCTTTTGCTAGAATTGGAATTGAAATAAAGATATGGATTCAAAGAGCCCATAAGTGTTGTCTCTCATGAGACATCGACATCGGTTGGGTTACCAAGTGTCATTTAGCAATACGAGAAGACATGGTTGAACAAGAACAAGCTCCCGAGGTAAATAAACTACAATATATTTCTAGCCTATCCTTTTTTTTTCAGAAGAAAAAATACCAGACCTTGATATTCTTAATTGAATCAAAGGACATCATATACAATTAGCCTGCAACAGACAATTCAATCTGTTGTGTAACATACACATTTGGGGGCCCCTCTAATCACTATAGAAGCAGTGATACATACCATGCTGCCAAGAGATTGAGCAATAGGAAAACATAAAGCCTACCAAGGGCAGGCTTTTATCATCATTCCTGAAAACAGGTCAAATTTTTTTGCTGAAATTCAAGTTCAAACATGACCATGAAGCTTACTAGTCCTGAGCATAACAAGAAGGCTGTAAGTCTCTTCCATGTCAGCTAGGATCCTAAAAATCATAAACAAAATATTTCATGCCAATAAAAGAGAAGGGACCGAGTCCCGACACAAAGCTTAAAAAATCTTATAGTTTCCATGATCAATGATCATTCCTTCCAAAGATTCCGAAAAAGTTCCCAAAACCATGATCTAACAATAAAGCCTTTTTTGAGAGACTGTTAGCCTGTTGGTTATGCTCACGATAAATATGCTTGATGGTCAAAGGAGGAAGGATTTGCAGCATGGATCTAATGTCCTCACACCTGTGACTTAGATTTGGAGAGTTTATTGATGTAGTCCTGTTTGCCCAAGATATAATGATAAGGGAATAACCGAATATAGTAAGGAGAGGGATCCCCAAATGTTTGATCACTGCAAGAAGAGCCCAAAGTGCCAGGAGCTCAGATATGGTATTTGTGCTTCTGCCACAGCCCAATGTAAAGTTAATAGTATGAGAATCACTCAAGTGGAGCACAAAGCCTGCTCCCCCAAGGTTCCCAGCAGATGCCCCATCAAAGAATCCACAAGGATAGAAGAGTTGAGGACCTGAGCCAATACATCTTATTTTTTTCTTCTTTTTTGGAACAGGAAAAAGATGCATTAGTGCTTCAATTTGATGAAGGATAGAGTATACAGAGGGTTGTTTATTGTAAAAAATACAACAGTTCCTTAGTTTCCAAATACTCCAGAAAAAGAAAAGGGGCAAATAGCTTATCGCTGAGCCAACTGAAAAGCTTTTGAACCGGAGTTCTAGGAAAGACCTGACAATACAATTATTTATGGAGGGTATTCCATATTGTTCACAGAAAACTGAAAAGAATATTCTAGAGAAGGAGCAATTGATGAACAGATGTTGGATTGAATCTTCTCCCATCCTGCAGAGTATGCAAAAACTCGGGCCCTGTTTACCACGACATTGGAGATTATCCCAAGTTAACACCTGATTCATTACCAGTAACCAGATGAAACATCTAATTTTTGCTGGAATGTTAAATTGCCAGAGAAGGTCCAGCACATTGGATAGATCAGAAGAATGGTTTTGATAATGATGCACAATGCACTCATACCCAAGTGCCACAGAGAGTACACCTACATAATTATTGTAAGACCATAAGAATGAGTCTTTTTGATTAGAGAGTCTAATTCTACCAAAATCAAGCCCAAAAGTAAAATTGTTCCAAATAAATTTCCAATCGCCACCCAAATCCAGATCATGAGCAGTGAACCAATAATTCTGAGCATCCAGGGAATAATTCATTTTTTTATCCAACGTTGTTATACCATAATCCTCCAGGTAATCCTGTAGACCTCGAGGAAGAGTAAAAGAGGAGCCGATACCAACAATCAGATCCGAGCCCACACGAATAGCCTCACCATTTCCAACCTGCCAGGTGAGACCACTGCCCAGCCAGGATAAGGTATGGATAAATCCTTTCCATATCACTGATACACCCCTAACATAAAAAAGAACTTTTTTGCGAATCCAGGACACCACTGAGAGTTTTTTTAGATATTTCTCAGTCAAAAGATTATACCATATACCATTCCCATTAATGGCTAACCAGAAGCTTTTGAGGCGTAAGGAAATACTGAACCATCCCAAGTGTTTGATGCCCCAGCCTCCGAGAGAAGTCGATTTGGACAATGACATCTAGTCTGCAAGATGATACTTTTTGCTGTCCACAGTTGAGCCCCACAAGAAAGAGAAGATCAGACTTCTGAGCTTATCGAGAATGGATTTAGGAACAGGAACCAAAGCCATCCAGTAGACTGGCAAACTGATAAGGGCCGCTTTTATCAGGACTAGTCTTCCCCCAATGTACATAAGACAAAAGGTCCAATGCTGAATTCTTTTTTCAAAATTTTTAATAAGCCAATGCCAGTCTTTAACCAAATACCCAAGGGGATTTAAAAAGTAGCCTAGGTAATTAAAACCCAAGGAGATGTGCTCAAATTTAAATGAGAGAGAGCAAGAGATCATGTTCAATAACCCTTCCTCCATATTGTGGTACAAAAAATAAGATTTATCCATGTTGATACACATACTTGAAGCAGCACAGAAAGTATCCAAAATAACTTTAAAAGCAACCCACTCCTCGAAAGTGTCGGTGCCAAACATTATCACATCGTCAACAAATATAAGGTGGGTGAGGGAAAGTCGGGAAGAGATCTTGATACCCTTGATCTTCCCATTATTACGTGCATCCTTAATTAATAGACTGATCCCTTCAATGACAAGTATAAACAGTAATGGGGACAAAGGACAACCCTGCTTGATGCCACGGGAGGCTGGAAAAAAACTAGAAGGAGAACCATTCACAAGCAGTGCAAAATTAGCAGAAGACAGACAGCCCATAATCCAGTTGACACCCACCAGTGGGACTCCAATTTGTAAAATAATAAGTCTGAGATAGGACCAATTCACCCTATCGAAAGCTTTAGAAAGATCCAACTTGAGAATTAATGCACACCGGTTTTTGGTTTTGACCGTATGGAGAACTTCTTGCGTGATGGCCAAGGGTTCTGAGATTTGTCTGTTCTTTAAGAAACCAAATTGTTGTGGAGAAATAAACTTATCTAAAAAAGGATTAAGACGCTGCGCAACAACCTTAGAAATCAGTTTGTAAACAAGATTGCAGAGAGAGATTGGTCTAAAATCAACAAAAGTGAGGGGTTTTTCCTTTTTGGGGATAAGAGTAATGAAGGTAGAGTTCAAAGAAGGTATAACTCTGCCTTCCAGCTTGGAAGTTTCGACCATGTTAACAAGTTCACTCCCCAGAAGATAAAAAAAGGCCATAAAAAATTCCACTGGCCATCCATCTGGACCAGGAGACTTATCTTTCTTGAAAGATTTTAAATCCAATTCCACTTCCTCCAGAGAAATCTGGCAAGTAAATGTCTTTGTCTCCTCTTGGTGAATAAAGGAGGGGAATAATCAGATAATCTTCAGCTGGGCCTCAATGTTGGTCTGGTTATCATCTCTAAAGATCTGCTTGAAATACCCTACCCCCAAGTCCTTAATACCTTTGTCATCTTCAATCAAATTACCTCCTTCATCTTCAAGACTCCAAATAGCATTATGATTCTTCCTTGTAGATGCAACTGAGTGAAAGAATTTTGCATTGGCATCACCCAGTGAAGCCCAAGTCATTCTTCTTTGGAGCCTGGCAGATTGAAGTTCGTGGTCCATCAATCGGTGTAACTCTTCTCTAATATCCAGGAGCTTATTGTTATCAAGAGAACAAAGCAGACCCATACTCGAAAATCCCATAAGACATTTAATTTCTTCTTCAATGAGAATGATCTTTTCTTTCATCTCCAAGGTCTTTTCATGCGTCCAAACTTTGACCTTCGTTTTTAGGAGGCGAAGCTTCATAGAGAGATCCTCCATCGCAGAAGCAAGAACTTCAAGGGGTAGAAGAGGTCATTCAGCTTTGACCATCTTAACAAAATCATCATTGGACAGCCAGATATGATTAAAATTGAAAGGGAGAGTGCTGGAAACAAGATCTTCCATCCATTCAAAAATAACAGGGTAGTGATTAGAAACCACAGAAGGAAAAGACCAGACCCTATGCATGGGGAGAAGGTCAACTAAGTTAAAGGAAAGTAAGAACCTATCAAGCCTTTTACAAATGCCCTCTACCCCTGACCTGCCATTGCGCCAAGTAGGCCCAGCACAGGATGGAGCTACATCCGTCAACTGATGATCATAAAAAAGTTGTGTGAAAAAGGGACCAAGAGGATCATGAAGAGCCTTCATACCCCAAACTTCAGACCTGTTCAACATAATATTTAAATCTCCCGCAAGAATCAGATTGGAAAGGGAAAGAAGACCACCCCTAGAAACCACATTCCAGAAAGTTTCACGATAGAGATAGGGGCCATAACAATTTAAAATGGAAAGAGAGGTGGTAGAGCCCCTGAATCGAGCTTTAAGAAGGATACTGGAAAAGGTTCGAAAGGGTTTACATTTGACACAAAGGGGGTTCCAACCCGAGAGAATACCCCCCGAGAGACCTTTAGAGATTAAAGCACAAAATTCCCAGCCAGGACGGATTTTAGAAAATGCTAACAGTGCTGGGTAGGTATTGTTCATGGTTTCTTGAAGAAGGATTACATCAGGCGAGAGAGAAGCAAAAATTCGTTGGAGGCTTTTTTGTTTAGCCAAGCCCCCCAAGCCCCGGACGTTTAGTGACAAAATTTTCATTTGGAACCACTTAGAGGGGGGGTCAAAGCTCTAAGGACCCGTTGAGAGGAAGACGACTGATGTCTAGCCGCATTTTTAAGCCTAGTGGACAAAGGAGTAAACATAGAAGGAGCAGGAGCCATATCCGATGACAAATGAGGGGCTTTTTTCTTTTTCCTGATAGTAACATTCTCAAACTGAATGGATTCTAAAGGTAAGACCGATGGAGATAGGGGGGTTTTCGCAAAGAATATTTCCAAATACATTTGAAGAGAAGGGTCTTCAAAGGACGGAGAAGAAATGAGACTGTGAGGAGGGGAAGAGCTATCATGGAAATGATGACCCGCGAGAGGAGGGAAATTAGAGTTGGAGAAGATGGAAGTCGACTTAGAGGTAATAAGAGGAGAATTAAGCTGAGTTAGTGGAGAAAGGGACAAAGAGGGTGAAGGTTCAGCATGGAAGCCAATAGGAGGATCCAAAACAAGAGAAGTGAGGGGCTCATCAGGCACGGAAACTGCCACAGAGGAGGGAAGAGTGGCATGGTTCTCTACCGAATCCAAAAGAAGGAGTTCATGTTCATATGCAACATTAAAAAAAGAGTAGGCATTAGTAAAAATACCTTTAGCTGAAGGAGCTCATGCAGGAGAGGAGGGACAAGTAGTAATGACGTCCTGAAAGGAAGGTGGTGATCGCCGCAATAAAGGTGAGCGGTGTGCACTCAGAGAGGCCGAACCTTGTCGAAGAACCAGACATTCCCTTCGTAGATGACCAACTTCCCTACAACGGCTGCAACAGAAAGGAATGTTGAGATAATCAAAGCGTTGAGAGAGCAAGCGTTCATGACACAGAATCTCAACATCAGCTGAAAGGCCCTCTGATATGTCCATCTCCACCAAAATATTAGCCATTCTTTTGTAAAAAGAGTGCAAGAAGTCCTCCTCCACCACAACAAAACAACCAATAGTATTGTCGATGCCCTCTAGTAGGTTACGATTCCATCAAGGAAAAGGAAGGGATGGAAGTAAGACCCACAAGTGTCTTTTCTTAACCCGCTCCCTAAGGGAGTCAAAATGCACATGCCATCGATCCAGAACCAGAGAGCCCTCACCAATGCGCCAAAGTGAGTTTAACACAGTTGTGGCATGTGCATCTTCTAGGAAGACAATTACTATCCAGCCTTTGGCGAGTAAACTAATCATAGGCACATAAGAGATGAGCGGCTTCCAGTTTTTCGTGGCCCATGCAATCCAATCCTTTTTCCCCAGCTGACAGTACTTGAGTCTATCGATAAGAGCTCGAGAACATAATGCTTCCACTTGTTCCATGAAAACATCACGACCCAAAACAAATCTAATCTTCCCCTCTAGAGCTTTGTGGGATTTAGCTTTTTTGCGCCTTCAAGAATGAGCAAGGGTGGACTGAGGAGCACTCGACGAGGGGGGAGGAGTGTCATCCTTAAAACCCGACATGGAACCAAGACAAGACAAGACCTGACAACAAAAAAACCTCACCCAAAAGTCAACAGGCTCAGGAAACTAGGGTTAAGAGCAACAAACCCTAAGGTTTGAGACCCGAAGAAAAGACAAGGGTTAACCCACGATACTAGGCCCAGAGACCCTAAAGCAGAAAGTGCGAAAACAAACCCGTGAGGGTTCGGTGTAAAAATCTAGAAAAGCTGACAAGAGGGGAGATTGGGCAACACCCTAATCGGGTACAGAAGGCAAGAGAATGGCCCAGGTAAATAAATAGAGACAAGGTCAACTCCCAAAATCACGGGCTTCCCCAAAGCTGACGGAGCAAGAAAAGCGACATAAACAAACCCAAAAACCCCGTCCCCCGAAAATCTGGAGGTACAATCACTACAATGAAAATAGGCAAAGGTCAACCGGGAACCAACAAAAAACCCACGTAGTAATTCCGACTTTTTTAGTGACTGGTTGGTACTAGTCCTCCGCTAAGGAGGAGGAACTCCAGTCGTCGGTTCCCCATTAGGAGAAGGGTGGTAGGACAGAAACAATAACAGTCCCGTAGCCAAAAGGATGAAAACAGTACCCCAAAAAATGGAGGAAGGAGCTATAACTATAAGACTTCGCCATCCCCGAAGAGAACTAACACAGAAACCCTGAAACAGATAGAACCCTAAGCTAGTGAAAGCAAAGGACGCCGGGTACGTCCTTCGAACCATAAAACCCAAGGGAGGAGAATCAGAACTGTGACTCGCCATGGAGACAAGCTCGTAGAACGTAAGCCGCAGGAGCAGTCTGCCAAACCCTGGACGACGTTGGGTTCTCCATCCAATTTCTAGCCTATCCTATCTTCAATAATAGGACAAGGGAGGCCTAACACTTATGGGTGAGTTTAGTTTGCAAGCTAATTTATGATGTTTTCTAAATTTCTTCTTTTGTTACAATAGTTTGTACAACTTTATACCAACACATAATGAATTTTCATAGGGCTTTTGTGAGTTCAAGAAAGCATAGGAATAGATTTTGGACATTGTCCTCCTTTTGGGACTATTTTGGGCCTACTTTCAATGCTTCTAGTTTTGTATCTAGTGGTTGTATGATTAAGTCGTGGCCCACTTAGTTTTTTTAATACAAACAATGATAACAACAACAACAACACCAAGAATGAATTTCTAAAAATTAAATATAAATATTTTGCATAACTATTTTTTAAAAATAAGAAATTTCAATTTTGGAGAGTAATTGGTTGTTGACTTTATGAAAAGTAATTTTTTTGTTTGTCAAATATTGTAATATAAAACATAAATTAAACAATTATTAATATAAATAAAATTATTTAAAAAAAAATATTTTTTATATATAAGTACTCATGAGGGATTTGAACTCGTGACCTTACATTTACTACTTTTCATCTCAATTACTCATTACCAATTGCTCTAACACCACTTGCTTTAAAATAAAAGTTTAATTTTGAAGAATAAATGATTATCAAATTCCTAATTTTTATTTTTATTTTTAAAGTTAATGTTTTTTTTGTAGCTGATTGGAGAACCTTCTATAACCGATAAAATTACGTAGAATACAAAAGGAGTCATTGTATAACCTGCCTCAACAGAAACTAGGTTATCCACTGAAAGAGTTTCGGTTGAGCTCTAAAACCATGAGTCGAAATTTTACAAAATTGAACCCGAGAAGGGAATCCTACCCTTCATGGGGAAACCATAGCTTTCGACTCTTTTTAAACTGTCTTAACTAGATAAATTTTAACATACAAAAAACCAACTATAAAATTTTTGACAGTACCAAGCCTACTATTCATTATCAAAACTAGAAAAAAACCTAGAAAATCCAGAACCTAATTAAACATGAGCAATTTTTTTTGTTTTTTCACGAGGATGGTGACACACCTACAAGGGTGTATTCACCACTTCCACCAAGATATCCAACTTTGTTGAACGTTCTTAATGTCATCACGAATGGTAGGTTCCACCGAGAGAATGCTTTCTTGGGTTTGGTACCTTTCCACAAGGAGGTTACTAAGGAGTATTTTTAGAATCCAACAAGAATCCAAACCAAGAATTCCCTCCAAATTGGTATCATTTGCCTCAGTCGGGTTCCTTGGAGACTAGTAGAGAGGCTTAAGTCTTCCTAGTCAATTTCAGAACAAATGTGCTAGGGTGTTTCCTTGTTGTACCACCGTTCCAACTGGTGTTGTTTCCCTCTTCCTCCTCATCAACTGCTCGCATGTGACATAACATAGCCTAGTCTTGAGCACTAAAACTGAATCTATTCCAGGGCTAAGTAGAGGACGGCGATGGAAAAATGAATAGCAATCAATCACTCCCAAAATTATCCATGAGTTCTCTCTTGTCCGAAACTGTCACATAAATCGCATCGAGAGCGCAATTAAGGATCCCATGATTGAGTTGGGATCTTGAGTACCCTGCGTAACGAAAGTGTAGAACAATTTCACTGCCAACCATGAATGCCATAAGCATGTGACTACACAGACCAGAAGGCATTAACCATTCACTTCAAGATTGCATTAACACTCCCTCGTTTGAGCCTCTATGAGAATTTATGCCATGCGCCCCTCATATTCTCCTACCTCACCACCTTGCTTGTCTATATGGCCACCTACCCCAATGCACCAGATGGAAGGAAAAAGACTTGGAACCCTTCTCACCCCATGTGGGGAGTCACCTATTAATGTTTTAATTATTAAGAATAGTCAAATTTAAAATTGATAAATACTATGTTTATAGAATTTCCATTAAATAAAATAGAAAATTTCATAATATGTATAATAAAATTTGAATTTTAACAAGACGAGATTGCTCCATTTAACGAATAGAAATATAAATAAATTGGAAAATTTAATATTATGGTATGTATAATAAAATCGAGTCGAATAAAACTAGATTCCAACGTAGCTTAATATTTCTTTATAAATTCTTTGCATACTTCATAGGTGCTTAAACATGAGATGAGTTGCCACTAACCAAGTTAATTTTAATGTAAGCTTGACCTAAAGCAACATGACAAGCCCTATGTAAAAAACATGCAATAATATCCAATAAATAATGTATATTTTCATTGCATGAGAGTTGCTTTACAATCTAGTATGGGGAAGATGTTGTTACGTAAAGTAGTGTTATGTACCAAAAACAAAAAGTAATTAAAAAATTTCATGTCTGCTAAAAATAAAAAAATTAAAACCAAATAAAACATAATTAACATAGATCCATCTGAAACTTATATATACCAAGCACAGAGAGGGAGCAAATTGAACTAGTCTAACGCTTCAACAATTTCGCTCGGAGTGTTAGACTACTCCTGATGTCCCTCACTCTCCGACACATCTAATTAGCTGTTTCCCGGAATCGTTCTCGGTGATCGCACTGGCTCGTTCCCGTCTTCCGGCAAACGTAAACCTGTCCCCTGTTTCAGTCCACCCAAAAGCAAACATGTAACGCAGATGCCACAACCGGTTCATCTATAGCGGCCATTCATTTCGTTGTACAATTCATTAAAGTTCAACAACCATTCTCGTTGTAGTTTGTAGTTCAAAATTCAAATTGAAGTTGGGCACCAGAATCAAAATTCATAACAAAATGCATACCCTGAGCGTAACAAAACGCAGAAAAAACCACAAACTATCATTCATGGATTGTTACCGTAGACGCTTTTGGTATTGATGTTCTCATTCGATAAATTTAGTATATGCCTCTAGTCTTTGCCTTCGATACCTTCATTATCTTAGGATTGAGGTGCCAACATTTTCAACCCATAGGTTTCAACTTTTGAATTGAAACTCTGCAATTGCTTGCCTTTATAATGCTATGCGAGGAAGACATTGATGCCTATTAGAGAGAGATAATTAGGTTATCCATCCTTCAAAGATTTGAATTTGTTTTTGTTATATCTATTTCATAGTATATTGACTAGTAGTTGACAACCTCAAGTCAGAGTCTTAGATAGGATCAGATGAGAGCATGGGCATCACCATCTTTCCTGATATGTTCCCTTAATCTTTTTTGGGGCCATGGCTACTTGATTACATGTATCTTTTTTTTTAAATGTGGTTCACCATTTGTTAGAGGGCTACTCCACAGAAAATTCCAATACCTGATATTCAAACTGAATCAAGGTATGGTCAGCTCATCAATCACAACATTTATTACAAAGGGCTCCACAAGAGCAACATGTCACTTACAAGAGTAGAACCTGGGTGGGGAGGGTAACATTCATTTCTCCCAACCACCCAAATTACATCCATTTGACAAATGATTGCATGTATCTAAATCAACGAGAATGACAAAGATAATATGGTATAGTAGATAGGTAGAGATAACCGGAGAGCGCAAATGCTGCTATAATTATTCACTTCCTCTTGCAGTTCGCCCTGGCGATGTCATCTAGTAAGGTGTAACATATAAAGAGCCAGGCGTAATGGAAATAAAGACGTAGAATATTTAAAACATAGAGCTTATTTCAGAAGAAATATGAACCCAGACACAAGAAAGGATTCAGTTTGATCATAGGAAAAACTCTTGTGTATGTCAATATTGTAATTAAACTAGCTTTCAAATATTTTATAGTTTTTTTTTTAATTATTATTAACGAATCCAAATTGTGTAATTTCACTGGATTTTATACATATTATTTTCAATTGATAAACAGTAAAAAATAAAATAATGAGAATTAAGAATATTCGTCGCATGGTGTCAATTTTCATATAAACCACATAGCTACATTATCCACATGAAAAACTATATATATATAAAGCATAATTTACATTATCCACATGAAAAACTATATATATATATAAAGCATAATTTGTTTAACGAAGGACACATAATTTTGTTTTATAAAGGTTATTTTGGTAGTCACAATGTAATGAACGATAATGCTCTGGATGATTTTAGTGTTCTTTATCAGTTCTGTTAAAAGGTGAAACTTTAATAATGAAGCATTAGTTATGGGTTGATTTCTTATTAATTTCGCGGTCATTTGATATCCGATTTTTAGTATCGAAAATATAAATAATATTTGTTATTATTAAATATTATTAAGTGATAATTACAACTTTTAAAGATGAGTTAATTTTTTCTATTTTGAATTGTTATAAGAAATTTATTTTAGATAAAATAAATTAGGTGTATATTTTTGAATTTTTAATATTATGTGTATGTGTAGAATCTAATTATAATTCATTTTAGATAAAAGTTATATATATAAATTTATTTCTAAAAAAATTATTTAATTATTTTTTAATTTCAAATTAACTTTAAAAATGGTTCCACTTAAATGAATCAATAAATATATTAAATTTGTATAAAAGTTATTATTATGATATAATTTAAAATTTTAAAATATATTATTTTCAAAATCTTATCAAAATAGAATATATAAGTAATACTTGTTTAAATAATTCATTAAAATTAATATAAATTTAATTTAAAATAAAATTTTAATAATATATATATTATTTAAAATAAATAAATAAATTTTCATATTTAAACAAAGAAATTGTAATTATTTGGGCAAAATCATTTTTATTTTTAGCTTTAATCTTTTTAAAAATTACAAGGCAATAATTAAAATACAAATAATGAAAACAACTTTCTAAATAACCCTTGTACTCAAGTTTATATTCAATTCCGTTTTAGGTAATATTCCCCATCCCTAACCATCTTTAATGAAAATAAATCGTATGTATTAACAAATATACTTGTGGTCACCAACTTTAGAATACTAAGTAGTTGGACTTTACAATTCAGAAATTATTTTAGAAATATCCTAAAATGGTATTATATAATCACTGTGAACATTAGATTTCGAAATATCAACTATGTTCAAGTTAAAATATCCAAGGATCTAGGATCTAAAATTTGAAAATCTCAAACACTTTCTAATATTCCATTTGACACTCTTCATGTTGTCACTCATGTTCTCTTGTAGTTTGGCATATTCTTCCATTGTTTTGAAGGAAAACATGCAAAACTCCACCTTCTCTCTCTCTCTCTCTCTCTCTCTCTCTCTTATAGATATATAAGACACATAAAATTAATTTCTTGAATCAACTCCAATATAATTCAAGTGAATACCGTATTGATTGCCAACCAAAAGACATGTGCTTGTGTGCATCACTAATTAGCTAGTTGGGGGCTTCAACTCTTTTCATGGCAGTTAGGTCGCAAGCTTAGACCCTTTGATTGTAGGGACATCCAACCACTTGCATGCCCTCCAATTCAACTTGATATTACTTTCTAGGGGATTTTTCTTTAAACATGGGTTTGTGAAATAGGGAGTATGACTTGAACACCCAAGTTAGAGTAGTTAGGTTTTGTTTCACACAAGTTTAGTAATCACCTAAATGATGTAGCTACCATTTTTCTTGTTGCGAAGTGGCTTGGCTTGCTGATTGAAATTGATTGAAATTTGTGAGGAACCATAGTTGATGGAAAAGGTAGAATGGATATTCGGACATGATGCACCTGATGAGGCATGGTGTTTGAATATACTAGACAAGAAATTCACTAGGATGTTAAGGAGGTGATTAATTGGGATGTTGATGAGGTGATGCAAGTTATTTAGGAAGGGAGCATATAATTAGAGGTAAGAGAATTGGGGAGGTTGTGAAAATGCGGAAAATAGTCATCCAATGGTTGAGGGAGCATGGAAAGACAACTAAGGAAAGTATGGAGGACAAAGGCCTAGTCTCTATAAGTAACATTCCATGCAATAACTCATATAGAGTTGTTACAATTAGATGTGGTCATTAAAATATAATGGAATCCTTACTGTAGTTGCTACAATATGCAGGACAAGAATGAAATTCATTCCTGAAGTAATAGGCAATAGTGTAATTGCTTACTAAATGTTGTGTTGCATAGAGGGTATGGTGTAATTGCTTATTAATTGTTGTTTTATATAGAGGGTAATACTTGCTTATTGACTGTTATTTTGTACAAAAGGTTTAATGCTTGCAAAATTCACATAACATGTATGAGGAAAAAAATTACATTTTAGAAAAAAAATGAGTGGATTAAGATTGGATGATAAGCTTTACCTTCATAACTATTAGATTTGTCTGCTTACCAAGATTTGTCTTGTGTTGTCATTCCATTGACCTCATTGTTTGCTTAGGCCTTTGCCTTATTGTTTCACTTTTTTATTGGCATCTCATTTGGTCATATATCTTCTTACCTCTCAACTTTACTTCTCATTGTTTAGCCACTAGTTTTCTTTCCTTATGACCCATCTTTGCATCCCCAACTTTTTGGTATGTTGAAGGATGGGGCTCATTTTATTCACACTCTTGCTTCAAGGCATCATATTCTTTTAAAGAATATGACATATACGAAACATTGAAGATATAAAATTAAAAAAAATATTTGCAATACATCTTAGTACAACATGGAATGTAACAAGGTACACCATAAAGACTTTCATGATTCAATGGCTTCTCCACTAGCATTGAACTAAATGATTCACCTACTACCAATAATAAATGAAGACCTCCAATTTGTTAACTTGTAAAACTAGCAATAGTATTAACTACTCTTTGCAAAAGTTAGGGGTGGTACAAAGAAGCCCTAAATTAATCTTCAAGGTTAACCAAGTAAGAAAGAAAAATATCATAGTGTAATGTACTTAACCCCAAAATTATAGCAAAATAACAAAATAGAGACCAAATACAATATCAATTCTTATTCACATTACATAATCTTCCACTCTATATGTAGTGCATGGATATAAAAAACCCTAACCACATATGGTCCCATATTAAAGAGGACCAACCACCTAGTGGATTATAATTGATAAAGAGACCCTTTTACATAATTTGAGTAACTATCAACCAACTAAGATCTTACTCGAAGGAGATAGCCTTGTATTTCAATAAACTACTCCCAAGTATCCTCGAAGTGGAGGGGTTAGGGTGGGACCCTAACACCTATTTAGATGCACAAATGACAACCTAGTGTTAAGAATACTACATGATTTGTTCTTGGGCAATGGCAATGACAAGGAAAATTATGTTCCTATTTGGATGCACAAATGATAAAAACTAGTCTTAAGAATGTTAGATGATTTGTTCTTGGGAGATGGTAAGCAAAAGGTACATTCACAAAGTATGTCACCACCTTACACTCACAACTTCCATACATTTGCAATACATAAATCAAAACAACTCATAAATTGATACTTTGACATACCAAAATTTAATAACCTAACATCTAAAAAAACATAAATAAATGATATTCAAAAATGGATTTCATATAGATAATATCATTAACAATATCTCATCTACCTGAACAATAAGATCAATAATATTTGCAAAAATGTTTATATCAAATATTATTTACCATTTCTAATACTAAACATTGAATATCAAATGAAATTTAAAAACAACCACTAAAATAATAATAAAATAACTCATAACTAATAGTTGATTATAAAGTTGCACCTTTGAAAAGTACTTAAAGAACATTAAAAGTTATTGTTACCTACAGCCATCCACATGAGCATTATCTTCCATTACATTGTCATTTAGAAAGCTGATATTTTTAATTCTCACATTTTACACATATTCATGATTTATAAAATTACAAGTGGTTTAAAGAAATGATTGTTTGGAAATTTGTTTAATATTTCCTAGAAATATGATGTGAGTTGTTGTAAAGCTAATGAAATTACATAATTCAGATTCGTCAATAATAATAATAATAATAAAAAGGATTGTAAATATTTGAAAGCTAATTACAATATTGACATACATAAGGTTTTTTCCTATGATCACACTCAATTCTTCTCTACGTCTTGGTTCATATATTTTTTCAAAGAAGCTTTATGTTTTAAATATTCTATGTCTTTATTTCCATTACGCCTGACTCTTTATATGCTAGGCCTTACTAGATGGTATGGCTCAGACAAATTGCAAGAGGAAATGAATAACTATAGCAACATTTGTGCTCTACCACTATCCCTATGGATTGAAAATATCGACACCTAAATCCTTAGACAAAGAAGGTATCGAAGGCAAATACGAGAGACATAGGCTAATTTTATCGAATGAGAACCTTGATACCAAAAGCATCTATAGTAACAATCCATGAATGATAGTTTGTGGTTTTTTCTGTGTTTTGTATGCTCAAGGTTTGCATTTTTTTATGAGTTTTGATTATGGCCATTGGCGCCCAACTTCAATTTTAATTTTGAACTACAAACTACACCGAGAATGGTTGTTGAACTTTAATGAAATTGTACAGTGAATTGAATGGTTGCTGTAGTTGAACCGATGGTGGCATCCACGTATGATGGGAACCAATGAGTTTGACTTGCGGTGGATAGAAACTGGGAATAAGTTTACGTTTGTCGGCAGACACGAGCATGCCATTGGGGTTGTTAAGAATGGGTCTGGGCAACGACTGAGTAGATGTGTCGGAGATTGACAGACGTTGGGAGTAATCTAATGTTTTGGGCGAAATCGTCGAAGCGTTAGATTATTTTAGATCAAAATACATCTTAGTGCTTGATAGCTTTGGGTTTAAGATATATGTATGTTGATGAGAATTTTTTTTTTGCAAATAAATCAAATATAAATAAAATATAAAATATATTTCTTCATTATTTTCTATCACTTAACATTTAATATCTTTTTTAAAATTATATATTTTTAAATTTAACTTGATTATAAAAGATTCAAAATCAAAATCTTACTACATGATACGTGGGAAAAAGAAAAACCTTTGTGTTTAATGTTGACTTTTAATTTTACTCAAATATAATAATAATTAAAAAAACTTTATTTTCCCATTTTCATGTTTAAGTTGTCAACATTGACATAAAACATACCCATAATTTTCAAAAGTAGTACATAAAATTATTCAAATCATCATTTATCGATTCTAATTTCAAACCCATGCATGCATAACTTGAGGCCATAATATAAGAGGATCTAAGAGAAATTACCGAACAATAAGTGTTTCAAAAGAAAAAAAATGATTAAATTGGACAAAATATTGATCTTATGTTGTATTTAAATATATATTTATGTTTTGATACTGGTTATGTGATTTAGTATACAAAGCCATATACGAGCAAAAAGAAAATAAAAAGAAATAGTTATTCGCTATTTTGGTTATTTAATTGGTTATTTAAAGAAAATTATTATGTTCTAGACAGGGGATATATATAAATTGTTCACCCCCTATTAATTTGCTCATAAAGGTTATAATTTTTTCCTCGATATATAATTTTGGATAGTTTGTTTATAGTAAAAACAAATATTTATATGATTTTTTTTAAATAATGTGAATTTGTTACATTTTGATTGGGCTCAGTTGATGATGTCTATCTCGGGAATGCCTTCCCACTTCGACGGGGGAGCATACGTCATCCATTTAAACCTCAAAAATATTTCTGCCACTGATTATTAAACTATTTATTAGCTGACAGGTTAGGATGTCAATCTTGAAATTTAGAGTGGCTGTATGGCGGCCCACTAATGTGTTGTTTCTGTAGCTTCTCTTCCATAACTGGTTTGGTTTAAGGTTCTGTAGTTTCTTTGGGCAGAGAGCCTTCGAATGTTTTACTTACCATGACACATTGATGTTGAGGGGAATACAATAGGCAGCTTCTGTGCTAGTAATTGTGGATGATTAGACGAGGTTAGTGTTGGTTTGTGAAGACTTGAGTACACAAAATGTGATATTCATTATTACTAGCTTGTAGTAATATTCGTTGTAGGTAGAAGAATTAGATTGACAATTTGTCAAATTAGTAATTCAAGTAAGGATGAAGAGTAGATATGGGGAATTGTTGAAGGCAAGTTACCCCATTTCATTTCTGATGGCGAACAACCACTTTGTAGTGTTCTTATAATGGAGTCCGGATGGAGCATGCTCTGGTGCTTGCTCTACATGAGTGGTGGAGATTGCCATGGCGGCCTAATCCTTAAGCTTCCCATTTCCTTTGACTGGTCTGGGTCCTCTCTCCGGGTTTTTTTGTTTGGTTTTTCGGTCTGCGCCCTGGTTTCTGCCACTCCCTTTCTCTGACATTCTAGCACTCCAGTGGTTTTTGGGTTCCTCTTGGGTTCTGCTATCCCACAGTAAACGACTTCTTGGAGTTCCTCCCCTTACCAGGCAGACTAGTACCAACCAAGTTAAAAAGTGGGAAGGACATCGATTCTTTCAGTTGCCTCTGTGTATTGGGTTATTATCATTCTGGGTTTATCAACCCTGCATGGGTTTTTTCATTGCGTGCGCTCATGATTTCCTTTCGCCCGTCAGCTTGAGTAGGGTTAACTTTTGCTAATTCTTCGGTTTCTCCCGGAAAACTAGGGTTTGGTCTTTCTCTCTAGTTTTCTGTCGGTCTCTCTTGCCCTGGTACTTTTACTCCTGGAACTAGGGTTTTGGTCCTTTCTCTTCGGTTTTCTGTCGGTTTTCCTGTCGGACTGATGGTTTTTTATGTTTCTTTTTTTTGGACCTTCCTTTCTGTCTAGTGGGGTTTGCCCTAATCTGGGGTTTTGACTTTTAAAGGCTTGTTGGGTACTGTATTGGGTTTTCTCAGCGGAATTAGGCCTGGATTGTTATCGTCACACAGTTTTCGGGGTTTCTTAGGGTTTTTTGTCTATTCCTTTCCCGTCGGTTGGAGGTTTTCGGTGGACTGTCTCTGTGCGCATGCTTTGGGTTGACTTTGTAGGCTCTCCTCATGGATGACATAGGGGCCTCTTCACGCTTCCGTCGTAAGAGACATGCAAAAATATTAAAACCCATGAAGGATGGTTTCACTACGTCCTTGGCCATGATATTTACATGGACCGTGTGTCCTCCCTGTGCTCACGAGCTCTGGTAGGGAGATTAGAATACCGTCGACTGGGAAAGAAGGCCTGGATCGATTGGGCTTCTGAAGCCTGGAATCCGCTTTTGACGTATATACCAACCATCAGTCTCCTTTCAAACGGCTGGATTGTCTTCGTCTTCTTAGAAGCTGAACATGCAGCACTCATTCTCGATAGGATTTGGCGTATTAGTTCGGGGTCTCTGGTTCTGGGACGATGGCATTCACACTTCGACCCTCTCAGGGAACGTGTGACGAAGCGTCACCTCTAGGTTTTGCTGCCACATCTACCCTTTCCCCTTTGGAGTTTGAATATTCTTGAGGGAATTGCTAATACGATAGGCATATTCGTGGCTGTTGATGAGGAATTCCACCTCTCCTTTGATAAAAGGATGGCTCGGGTTTTGGTTGAGCTGGATGTCTCCCTTGGTTTGCTAGCCGAGGTGGAGATACTCTGTAAGGAACGTCTTTTGGTGCAAAAACTTGATTATCTCCACGTACCATTCCGCTGCAGTAGGTGTTGCGACATTGGACATCTCCGGAGAACCTGTCCCTCACTTATGAATGTTCAATCCTGTTCCAGCCTGGAAGGTACACCTGTGAGCATAGCACCATATGAGTCCTTTCCTCCGAAGAATTCAAAAAAGGTATTTGTTCACAATCTATACCTCTCTTCAAAGATGTTTTCGATTCAATGCTTGAAGCCATTGATGTATTGGAAAAGGCTCCAGTTGTTGCTAGCACTCCTAACTTGGCCTCGGTGGAGAACTATCCTTTGGTCTCCTCTGTTGAACCCTCCTTTGTTGGTTCTCTGGAACCTTCACACGGTCCTCCTTCTTACGCCACCCTGAACCCCATCACCTCCCCTACTGTGCCTCCATTCACATCACTTGTGGATTTTCCTCCACTCCCATCTACCACCTCTTCTCCCCCCCTTCCCCCCTCTCCTCACAGTCCTTTGTCCTCCCCCTCCTTCTCTGATCCTTCTCTCCATAAGTCATTGTCAATTTTCTCAGCAACTACCCCATCCTCCCCATCTACACTCCACCTTAACTAAATTCGCTTTGAGAATGTGATTGTTAGGAAAAAAAAGAAGGAAAATAAGGGTCTATATGGGGATCTCTCCATAGCATCTCCTCCTTATATCCCCCTCTCGGTTCGCATCAAAGATGTTGCAAGAGGGTTTACTCCTTGAGGACTTAGAGCATCACCTCCCCTCCCTCTTGTTCCTTAATGTTGATCCTCTCCCTTAATGTCAGAGGTCTGGGGGGTAAGACCAAACAATGCAGCCTCCGTTCACTTTTCCTTTCGATTTGTTCGGACACGATACTCCTATAGGAGACCATGTGCAGCACCTATCCCGCTCTTCATGCTTTCTCTAAGCTCTTACCCAGCTGGGAATTCTGCGCCATTAGCACATCTGGCCTCTCGGGTGGGTTATTGACAGCCTAGAACCCTCATAGGGTTAGATGTCATGCTTTTGGGACAGTTGCCGATATCCTTCTTAAGGCCAACATTCATGGTATGAATGCTCCCTTAGACATTCTCAACTGCTATGGCCCTTATCGGGATAGGGGTATTTTTCCGGGAGAAGGTACTCAGGGGGGGACTTCTTAATTCTCCCAACCTGATTTTGGGTGGGGACCTTAACTTAACCATGATAGCTTCTGAGACCTGGGGGAAGTGGGCTGTCTTAGACCCACTTACTTCACATTTCAAACTCCTTTTTGATTCTGTGGGAATTATAGATATTTCCCCTCCTAGTGCTAGTCCCACCTGGAGGAATGGCAGGGTAGGTGATGAAGGGATTAGAAAAAGATTAGACCGCTTCTTAATAGCCTCTTCTTTGATCCCCTCCCTCATGGTTCACCATGTGTGGACTCACCATACGCAATATTTCTGATCACTACCCTATTTGCTTTGAGTGGAATGAATCGCTGGGGTCATGTAATTACCCATTTAAATTCAACATATCTTGGCTTAAGGATTCATATTTCATCTCCTGGGTCTCTAAGAGATGGCCTAGACTGACTCCTCCATCATCTGGTTCTGATTTGGATCTCCTTACCCATAAACTTCGATCCCTTAAGAAGGATGTAAAGGGCTAGATCAAGGAAAAAGGCACTATTTTGGAGTCTAAGTCTCACAGGTTGGATAAGGATATCAGTACCCCACTCTCTTGCTCCTCCTTTGGTATTCTCTCCCATGAGGAACAGTTGTCCCTATCTCAGCTCAGAACAAAAAAAGAAGAAGCTGTTTGAACACTTCCTTCTGACTCGACAGCTTAAAAGTCGTGCTAAGTGGGCACTATATGGTGATTCAAACACCAAGTATTTCCATGCACTGGCATCTAGAAGAAGGAATCAAAATTATATTTGGTCCCTTATGGATGATGATGGACACAACATTGAGATTGAGACTGCTTTAAAGGAGCTGGGATAGAGTCATTTTGCTAACATTTACAGAGACGATAATCAGACCTGCTTGCTAAAACAACTTAAGGTTGTCTTACTTTACCCCAATATGATCTCTCACGTGGATGCTCCTTGTCTCATACAACCTGTTACAATGTCTGAAGTTGAAAGTGCCTTACACTCTTTCAAAAAAGATAGGAGCCCCGGCCCTGATGGTTGGCCTGTCGAAGTTTATCTACACTTCTTTGATTTTTTGGGTGATGAATTACTCTCTACAGTGGATTGTGCTAGGGTTTCGGGCTATATTCCTCCCTCACTGAACTCTACCTTCCTTGCATTAATCCGTAAAAAGGAGAAGCCTTTAACCTTTGTATATTTTAGGCCTATATCCTTTTGCAATCTATTATACAAATTGATTTCGAAGGTTATTGCTGTGAGGCTTAAGCCTTTCTTGGACTCCCATATATCCAAAGAACAATATGGTTTTGTAAAAAATCACCAGATTATTGAACCTATTGGCATAGTACAGGAGACTCTCCACACTGTGAAAACCAAGAATTCTTGTGCTCTCATCCTCAAATTGGACTTGGTGAAGGCATTTAATCGAGTAAATTGGTCCTTCATTCGACTCATTCTGATCTAGATTGGGGTACCTCTCCTGGATTTAAACTGGATAAGGGGATGCCTTACTTCAGCTAATTTTGCAGTTCTTATCAATGGTACTCCCTCGAAGTTCTTTGCTGCCTCTAGAGGTATCAGACAGGGCTGCCCCTTATCACCCTTGCTCTTCATACTTGTTATTGAAGGGCTCAGCCTCTTGATTGCTGATGCAAGGGATCATGGTCTCATTAAAGGTATTAAGATCTCTTCTACTCTTGCCCTTACACATCTCCTCTTTGTGGATGATGTGATCTTGCTGGGCACTGGCACCTTATCTGAGTGGATGGCTTTCAATGTTATTTTAAGTACTTTCTGTAAGGCTTCGGGGATGTGCATTAGTTTGGACAAATCATGCTTTCTCTACAACAATGTGGATGTTATATCTGCACTGACATTGCTCGGGCATTGCCCTATAAAATGGACCCTATCATCACTGGTTTTAAGTATCTTGGCTATTATCTCAAGCCTCTGGGGTATAAGGTCAGTGACTGGAACTGGCTGATTCAGAAATTAGAAAACATAATCTTTCATTGGGCACATAAGCTTCTCTCACTAGGTGGCCGTCTGATCCTTGTACAAGCAGTGTTGTCTAGTATCCCGGTCTATTGGTTGGGCCTTTCTCCCATTCTTGTTTCTGTATTGAATAAACTCAGAAGTCTAACATTTGCCTTTTTATGGGGCTCTACAGGCAACAAACATAGGTATCATCTGTCCAATTGGAAGCACCTCTCCTGGACGAAAGAGAATGGGGGATGGGGCATTAAGAATTTGTATTGGTTCAACATTGCACTTAGATTAAAAAATCTTTGGATGGTTCTACAGAATGATGGGTTATGGCATCAAGTTCTTATCATCAAATAATTGAAGAAGCTCTCGGTAGTGGCTTGGCTCAGAGGTAAGAATTTCAACTTTCGTGGAGTATCAGTTATTTGAAAGGGGTTCCTTCTAACCCTCCCTTGGCTTGGTAGAAGCCTTTCCTGGCAAGCCTGGGAATGGTAAAGATGTTCTTATAGGCATTGATCCTATTATTGGTGCATCCAACTCACACTCATTTCCTGTAGGGTTTTGAGAGTTCTTAGAGGATTTGGATATTACCACACTCTCTCAAGCACGTAATACCCTTCTAGGATTACACCAGTATTGGTACATGGCCGAGGATCTCTGCGTTGTTGGGGATTGGAAACTTGCTTGGGACACCTTCACGAGAAGTCTGGAATTTGGTGGTATTCGCCTCAATTCATAGTCTGATTCTCTAATTTGGGCATATAACAAGTTCGATGGATCTGTATCTTTAAAACTGGTTTATGATAGCATTGTCCTTTCGTCATCACCCCCGGCTGGTAGTAGATTACTTACACTTATTTGGTCTGGCACTCTGCCCAGGAAAATTTGTTGTTTTATTTGGCTGGCTTTGATGAACAAGTTACTTACATGGGATAATCTCCAGAAGAGAGGTTGTACTGGGCCTGGTATATGTGCACTTTGCAGCAAGGATGAATATAGTGTTCAACATCTATTTTTTCATTGCTATGTTTGGAAGAATGTACTCTCTATCCTAAGAGAACAACACCATATCACACCTTCCTTCCAGTCTGATAATCTCTACTCGTTTCTAGAAAAGTGGACTGTCAGCTTTTCAAAGCACTCAGCTTACTACTATCTCCCTTTTCTCACCATGTGGGCTATTTAGAAAGCAAGAAACATCTTTATTTTTGAAGGGAAAAAAGTGCCTGTCATAAGCTTAATCCAACAGATTGCATACTCCACGTAGATGTATTGTCCTCCTGTAATTAAGGTAAAAAAATCAAGATCCTTGGGTCTGGGCCTTGTACTTGTCTATCCCCGTGGAATTTTTGATGGGGCATCTGCAAAAAATGTTGGAGGTGTTGGCTTCTGTTTGTTCTTGAACGAGTCGCATTCCTTCGAGTTTGCATTGGGGGCGGGATTTTGCACCAACATTAAAGCGAAACTGATTGGGCTTTGGGCCCTTATGCATACAGCCCAAATGATGGGGATACCCACACTCAAGATATTTGGTGACTCTACAGTCATTATTAATCGGGAAAAGGGTATTGCCACCCTTTCTCCACCTGAACTCCAACACTGGTGTGGGGACACTAGGAAGATCTGCTCTTTCTTTCTAGAGTTGTCTTTCAGCCGTATCTATTGTGAAAACAACCAGCTAGCAGATTGCCTTTCTAAAAAAGCTCTTTCTTTGGCTCTGGGATCAGGTAGTTACTCTGAATTTATTGAAGGTCTTTTGGCCTCTCATGATAGTTTCATGCTCATTTGAGCCCGATGTTGGAGCATGTACTCCTTTTTTTCTTGCACCCTTTTTGATTGTTTTGGAGCGGGCTCTTTTAGACTGCAGCTCTGCACTCTTTCATTAACAGTAGATATGGTTTAGAGTGACAGTTTTTACTGATGGGAACTCTGTATTTGTTGAAAATGCACTTGTCCTCCCCCCATACAACTCTGCTGAGTTATGACTCATTCTTGAAGTATCAAAAGCATGTTACATTTTGATCCACCTTCTTGATTGTTACCCATGTTTTGGGATGGCACAACAGATTCCCTTTGGTTCTTTAATGAATATCAAGGACAAGCTTTTTTCTTTCTGAAAAAAAAGGTAGAAGAATTAGATTGGAGTTTTCCATGTAAACTCTCTATTTTGTTGTCGGTTTTTTGGCATTTTATGTTTGAATTTGCAGTGCTATTTTCTTTTGTTATGTAAATAAAATATTCCATCTCTTTTCAAAATCACATTTTTCTTAGGAAGTTTGTCTTAGAAACATATCCTGAGGTAGAGGAATGCACTGCATAATACGTATTTCCTTTGGCTTAGATGCCAGGTCTGAGGGGTTTTGTTTTGCCAAATTTGCTGGAGACTTGCACCCAACCTCATCCTCAGTGAAAATGGAACCATGGTGGATGATTCAATACTCTGTTAGCTCAGTCCTCCATCAATCTCACCATTGAACCAAGTCTTTGTTACCAGTTTTGCATTACTATTGACTGCTCACTGCTCTTTTAGACAAGTTGATGAAGAGAAACACAAGCAAATCCTTATAACCTTGATGTTCCTGCATTCTTCTCACTCTTTAACTTTTATGATTAATCAATGAGGGTTTCTTCTCAGACATCATTCTTGTTCTTCTGCTAGTTCAATTATTCCATGGGCAATGAAGTGTGTATATCCAATAATGTAGATGGTCGGTTCAACTATACTTTATCATTGTTTCTCTTCCATAGAGAGGCTGTCCTCTTTCGAAATAAATCTTTTATTGGCATTTATGATTATCATACTCTCTAGTCATTTAAATTTTAAACAACGGTTTGTGCAAGTGGTTTTCACTAATTCATTCAAAATCTCACAAACAATTGCTTCTTCTTTCTTTTGGTTGAAATTTTATTTAAAGTTTACAGAACAAGAGTAGTTATTGTAAGTCCCCTCAGTTTAAGGTGGATTTTAAAATATTTTTCTTTGATGACCAAGGTTGCTTCTTGATCTTTCATAGAGGTAAACAGGGGAAATTCTATTGATGCACCTAGAAATTTGACATTTCTTTTGGATTTGAGGCACATTATGTGATGAACAAAATATATAAATAAATAAATAAACATTATTAAATATTAATAATTAAATAAACTAAATACTTAATGAAGAGACACCCTGATGAAAGGGTTATGCCTCTTTACAAAAGGGCACCCAACATGGGGGTATTTATACAAGCAAACATTCTCATTGTAATATCATCTCTTATCTTATCAATCAAATATTATATTCATGGATTATTATAATATGGCTTATTTATGCTGGTTATTTCATTAAAGAGACTAGGGTAGAAAAACAATTACTAGGCTGGGGTGCTGCAGTTCTAAGGGTTGATGTTGTGGTTATGGGGGCAAAAATTTCAAATCTTCATTCATTGGTAATTGCTTCAGCAAATTGAATCCCTAGCTATAGATCTTAGTAGGCTAGTCTGTTTATAGTATGTTCATTCTAGACTCTTTATATGTGGAATGTAGTGCATTTAGGTTGAATATTTGTGATTTTTTGGGTATGTTTCTTGTAGTTATTACAGATGGTATCATAGCGTTAGTTGCTGAAACTACAGATCAAGACATGTTACAGATCAAGACATGTTGCATAGGTGATTGTATTAAAGGCAGACACTGCGAGCACTATTCTGGATTATTTGCTTAGGCACCATTTTACAAAGGCTGAAGCAACTCTGCGAGGGGATTGGTTAACCATGAGGGTGCCAATGGTTCTCCATCCCTTTTGCTCTTAGATGACTTCATTGCTCTATCCAAAGAAGGAAACAACGGAGAGAGCATCAATGAGGATAATAGAGGGCATCAAATCCAGAGGGAAGAAACTAGATATGCTCAGAATGAAGATGACAGAATGAGATATCTGACTATATATTTTTCCTTTGAGGAAGTCATGTTGCTACTTTCTTCGGATGAGCTTTCTCCTAAATTGGAAGAACAAATAATCAATCATTAGGTTAGAGAAGTTTGCTAGACAGTGCAGCATATACATAGCTTATAGTCAAGGAGGTGGATTGTAATCCCATTAAATATGGACCTGTAGGAGACCATTTAAATGTAAGAAAAAATCTAGTTGTTAATGAAGGTGACAAGGCGACTGTGTGTACTGCACAAAGGAAAGCACACAGACTGGAGATTTGGACTCGGATTTTTTTCTCTGGGGATGAGATCCATGCAGACCAATGACTGTGACACCGTACATATGGAAATTTTGTCTATAAAGTGTGGGATGCCAAAGGTCACTTGTGTATGGGTGCGGTCTGTCCTTGGTTCTGTTCATTTCCGGTTCTGGTTGTGTTAACGGTTTTTTGCTCTCTATTTTTTGTCAAGCCTTTTCTTAATTTTATTTGAATAGGATGGCTGTGTATGGGCACAATCTGTCCTTGGTTCTATTCATTTCTGGTTCTGGTTATGTGTTAGCGGTTTCTTGCTCTCTCTTTTTCTATCAAGTCTTTTGTTAATTTTATTTGAAGAAGATGGCTACAACAGATTTATAGTTCCTATGGTTCGTAGGAGGTTTGGCATGGTCCACCGATGACAAAATCATGTAGGAGGCTTTTAGTCCTTATGGAGAGGTCATGGAATCTAAGGTAAACCTATTATTTGTGCTCTAATTTCTTGATCTAGCTCAGCTATGTAGGGTTTATTCTAAGGTTTTTAATAGTTTTGTAGTTGGATTTAAAGGATATTTCTGCTGTATACTGAAGCTTTCTTTTCCTTCAAAAATAGGCAGATCCCATGGATTCAACTTCGTGACCTTTAACAACGAGTAATCAATGAGAGATGACATCGTTGCAATGAATGGAAATATGCTTGATGGGAGGAGCATCACCGTTAACACGACCTAGTTTAGAGGAAATGACCGTGGAGGTGGTGGCGCTGGTTCCCATAGATACCGTGGAGGCGGTGGTGGTAGTCGTGAATTTGGTGACAGTGGTTACAATGACATCAGTTGCTACGACGATGGACGTTGTGGTTATGGAGGTGGTGGCGGTTCTCGCTATGGTGGGAGTGGTTATGAGGGGGGTAGCTAGAGAAAATAGATATGATAACGAGACAATGGTTTAGGGTTTACTTTTATCTACAAGTGGTGTTATGTTTTGGTTATGTATTAATCATGTTGGTGGTAGAGATTTATGCTGATAATTGTCCATGAAGCTTGGTGTTTTGGTGGTAGAGATTTATGTTGATAACTCATGTTTGGTTTTTATTTGGATCCTTGTGGCTGTTGATGAAATAGAATATTTGGAAGCAATTCATATTAGTAAGGACCTTGTATAATATTTAAGATTCTTCTGATCATTAATACCAGTGTCCATAGTAAAGATCTATATCATATTTAGTGCAATGTCATACATTCTAATTTGGAAAGATTACTGTCAAAAATGTAAAAGACATCTTCAAACAAACAACAATGCTTCAATAAAAGCAATCAAATGATGCATATATTAGAACTTAAAACAATAAAAAGTCAACACCATGCTATTCTACACGTGTAATTTGAGGAATTATAAAGAATCAAGCAGAACATACACAATGTTATCTATTACATTGTTAAGAAATGAGCAACTCACCAAGACCTGCAAGTGTAGCTCATACGATTGGCGCTTCTGACTTGTTAATAGTTCTAGATTAAAGGATGATTCCCAATTAGATTCCTTTGCATTTGGACCCCATCTCCAAACTTTTTGTAATTGATGTTTTCTTTTATGCAAACTATGGTATGATTTTGTTGCTTCGTTGAAACAACTATTGAAGGACTAGGACGAACACTGTGTTGTTGCAACTGTTGCTCTTGCCACCTCCTCGGTAGTATGAGACGACATTAATGGAGGTGATTTTTGATCACTGTCAAGGTCAAACTCTTTCATTATGATAGTCATGAATCATGCATCTCTACCTTGCGCTCTATCCTCCCAATGAGGATTTTAACTAAAGCATGGCCAATTTTTAACACCTCAGACTTTTCCTTTGCTACCAACCTATGATATTTAGTAAAAATTTTTGCCTTTACAAGTCATGTTCTCAGCACCATCCTTCCTTGTGGAGCTTCAAGGAATGCATATGTTGAACCATTACCATTTCGCCCATGTAAACCCTAGTAAAAATGCCACAATTATTGTGTATGGATTCAATGACTTTGACAATAACAACTTGTGACTGTCATGAGTCGAGCATGAGCTCCAACCATAACGAGAAAATTTACCACAATAAACTACTTTCTAACAGCTCAAATGTGGCAGCATGATCAAAATTGGGCCAACTGATTTTCCTAATTGTATCATTCGTCCTGTCCCTCATGGTTTTGGCAGCCTTTTTTCATGGAAAGCAGGTAGATTATGAGGTAAGCTCACATATGGGTCGGGTCGTATTTTTATTTTTGCTTCCCAATAAGAAGTTAGCTCTTCACGAGATTTCGTGTACAATCTCATTGCCAACAGTTATTGCCTTCACGAGAGAGGCTTCTGAAGCCTTGGTCAACTTTTAGTCTATGTTCACCCACGAATGGTTATGTTTCTCCCTGAAAAATAAGGAGAAGGAGGATGTGCAATTGTTCTTGGGCACCTTCTGGTTTGATATTGAAACAATGGGAGCTTGGATTCGACCTGAGAAGGTTTGGTTACCCCTTGCCTTGCTGATTTTTTGGAAATAAGCTATGATTCAAGTGGATCTTGTTGCGTTGTGCAAGGATTCAAGTGGATGACTAATATCTCTTGCTATTTGCTATTTTATGGGCCATGTAGTGGCCAACTGTCTCCATCCATTCTGTCCAACGCCACTATCGGCCAAAGAAGATCTGGGTTGGCAGGGTTCATTCCCAACAGTGAAATAATTTATGGAAGATGGAGATGCACGTCCTATTCAAAGTCCATTAAAGATGCTGAAAGAAAGAATTGGATGGTAAGAATTGTAGCATCCCTAGTTTTCTAAAAGAGGATTTGACCTTTGGCTCTTCTAAGATGACCTAGGGTGGCAAGACGAGAGTGTGAATTCGAGAGCAGAGGCCTTGCGCAAGATGCTCCCCTCCATTCAAAAGTTGGACAAAAGTCCTTTCTATATAGTTTTGGATATTAAACAAGGATAACAAGATATTATCTCCAGGGCTGAAGCCCCTAAAATATCAACCTTCAAAAGACTGATTTGAGTCTCGTGAACGCCTCATATTCTGAGAACATGATTACAACTACAACTTTATATTTCCTAGTCTAAAGACTTAGGATATGAAAAAACACTTTTCACTGCTGTAACCTAGGTTAAACTCTGACACAACTATATTGCAACTCAATCACAATATTATATAACTCAACATTAAATAAGAGGAATAAGAGGAGAATATTTGCGGCTAAATAAAACTTGCATTAAACCATAAACTTATGGATTCATATTTCTTATGATGACATAACCTTCTGTTCTTCTCTTGTCACCTCTTATTTTTACATTTGTGTGTATTACAGATTTTCAATCTTCTTCTTCTTATAAAAAACTTCTACCGGCTTACATTAAAGATTGTATAACTATTTACCTAGAAACTTAGCTTCAACAATTTAATTCGACTGACTTATATACTAGAGACGTGAACTCTTTATCCTGTCACATTGTATGAAAAAAACTTACATGCTACATACTCTGACATGGTTGACTGATGTGCTATTCAAATCAGTGAGTAATTAATATTTACAACAGTCCCCCTTAATTATGAGCATATCGAAATTTTAAAACAAAATATTACAAAATGTTTCAGAGCTGAAACTTGCTCTGTTCATGAAAGAGTTCACTGTGCAGAACTTGTCATTCCTAAATAACTTTGCAGATACTCGAATGTATCCCTTGCCAATGGTTTTGTAAATATGTCTGCAAGCTGATCTTCAGACTTGCAAAATTCTAAATAAATTTCTTTGTTGTTTACCGATTCTCTTATAAAATGATACCTTGTGTTGATGTGTTTGGTTCTCTTGTGGAACACATGATTATTCGATAATGCAATGGCTGAATTGTTGTCGCAGAAAATGGTTGTTGGTTCTTGTTGGTTCTACGACAGGTCTTTTAACATTCTCCACATCCAAACAACCTGACATGCAATGCTTGTAGCTGCGACATATTCTGCTTCTGTTGAAGACAAAGTTACTATGGGTCGTTTCTTCGAAGCCCACGACACAACACATGTACTAAAATGAAATGTGTACCCAGATGCTCTTTTCCTGTCATCTATTCTGCCTCCATTGTCACTTTCGGTGTATTCAATGAGTTTAAATTTTATGGGGTTGAATACAATATGCCAAGATCTTTTGTGCCACTTATATACCTCATAATTTTTTTACCTGCTTGCCAATGAGATGCTTTTGCTGACTCCATGAATCTTGAGATCATACTTGTCCATACATGATGTTTGGTCTTGTCACTGTTAAATACATAAGGATTCCAACAAGCCTTTTAAACAACGTAGGATCTACAGTTGATCCATCATCATTCTTGATCAATTTTAAACCTGTTATTACTGGTGTTGGGGATGCCTTGCAATTAGACATATTGAATCTTTTTAAAACTGTACTTGTATAATTGGATTGTGATATAAAAATACCACTTTCATACTGCTGGACTTTGAATGCCTAGAAAAAAATTCATGAGCCCCAAATCAGTCATTTCAAATTCACTTTCCATGAATGTTCTAAATTCTTTTATGCCAAAATCACAAGTAAATATTAGATAATCTACATACATGCATACAATTAACATGTTACCTTGCTCTTTCACTTTGGTGTATAGCGTCGGTTCACTTTCACTTCTGTGAAATCCCTTCTCGATGAGATAGGAATCAATGCGACTGTACCAATCTCTTAGAGCTTGCTTCAAACCATAGAGTTCCTTTTTCAGCATGTAAACTTTGAGCTCTTGACCTGGAACTTCATAGCCTTGTGGCTGTTCCACATATACTTCTTCATCTAGATATCCATTCAAAAAGACTGAATCAACATCCATTTGATAAACATGCCATTTTTTTATGCAGCGATGGCCAAAACAATTTTGAATGTATCCATGCGTGCGATTGGTGCGAATGTTTCATTGAAATCTATGCCGGGCTATTGTGTGAACTCTCTTGCGACTATTATTTCCTTGTGCTTCTGCACATTCCCATCAACCTCTTGCTTGGTCTTGTAAATCCATTTGACGCTGGTTACATCTTTATCTTTTGGTACATCTACCGGATGTTTGGTTTTTCTTAATACATTCTATTTCTTCATCCATGGCTTGTGCCCATAAATTTTCTTCGACAGATTCCTCAAATGTTAGTGGATCATCTATTTGAGAAAATAATGCAAAGAGAGAGAATGAATTTGGTGTACTGGCTTCACATATTTCATGCAAACTTCTTGTCTTCACTGGATCTGTTGACGCCAATCTCGACGAACTGCTTGATGGAGTCTCAGTGTCCTCTTGGTGTGCTTGTCGGTGTATCTTGAGTTGCGACTTGTGTCAACGTTTCTTGTGTTGAACCATGTTGTGGTGTCATGGGAGTCTCCGGTGATGCAACCGCTTGATTTGCATGTGGTGTTTGAACCACTTCCTCTGTCACGTCATCATGCTCGACATTCGACACAATCTTGACATTCTTCTCGACGGTTCCATCCCATGATTCATTCTCGACGAATTGAACATTGCAACTGATGATTACTTTCCTTGCGATAGGGTCATACAACTTGTATGCTTTTGTGTCTTAATAATAGCCAACAAAAATACATTTTTGTCCCTTCTTGTCTAATTTCTTTCTCAACTCATCTGGAACATGGGCATATGCGACAAAACCAAACAATTTTAAATGAGAAACACTATGATTCATACCTGTCCATTCTTCTTGAGGAACCTTGTACTTCACGCTTTTTGTTGGACACCGGTTCATAATATATACATCATTTGCGACTGCTTTAGCCCAATATTCATTTGGAAAATCTTGGCTGCCATCATGCTGCACGCCATTTCCATATTGGTTCTGTTCTTTCTTTCTACGACACCATTCTGCTGAGGTGTATACTGCGTAGTGAATTGCTTCTGTATGCCATGGGACTTGAAAAATTTTAGAAATTCATTTGAAACATATTTACCACCTCTGTCTGTCCTTAGGAATTTGATGCGGTGTCAACTCTGGTTCTCCACGAGTGCTTTGAACTATTGAAAGCAACTCATAATGCATCAGATTTATGTTTCAGAAAATATACCCATGTTTTCTTGAGTAGTCATCAATAAATGTAAGGAAATAATTGCATCCACCAATGGATGATGTTTGCATTGGATCACAAATATCTGAGTGCACAATCTCAAGTGGTGTGTGTGCTCTGTATGAATTTTCGACTGGAAATGTCTCTCTATGCTGTTTGCCAAAAATGCATCCTTCACAAACTCTATTTGGTTTGTCGATCAATGGAAATCCTTTTACCATATTCTTTGTGTGCAATAGCTTCAGCCCACCAAAATTCATATGTCTAAATATGAAATGCCACATCTAGGAATCATCCTGAACTTTTGTTTGAAATGTAGCTTGAAAATCAACGCTGTCATTTTCTTTCTTGTCACAATGTACGACTTCTTCTTCAATTTTAGCTTTGAATGCATCTCTTGTATTTGTCTTTCCTTTCATGTCTAGAACTATCCTCAATGGAAACAAACGATTGCTTGTCATTGGTACTTTTGCTATTAGCTGGTTGCTTGGGCGTATGTCTTTAATCTTGAAGTGATTGTCTTCCATGTAGACTTTGTACCCTTTCTGTATCAGCTGTCCAATACTCAACAAATTACGTTTCAGACCTTAGACATGATAAACATTAGACATAAAATTTTGCTCCCCCTATTTGGTTAGAATACCAACAATACCTTTTCCCAAAACAATGACTTGGACATTATTTCCAAGTGTAACATTAGTTTGAACTAAATTATCTAGACTAGAAAACAAATTTAAATTACCAGTCATGTGATTGCTGCAACCTGAATCTAAATACCATATGGTGAATGGAATTTCTTTAATGGTATTACATTCAATTGGGGCCGCGGATGCCATCAACATTGCGCTTGACGAAGTGCTGGTGTTCCTTGACTGGTTCTGGTTTTGCTTTCCTTGGCCATACTGCTTCTTCCTGCATTCATATGCATAATGATGAAATTTCTTATAATAATGACCACTTGGATGACTTGGGTTTTGATCTTGTCCTCTACCAGTGACATTCATGGGATTGCTGTTGCGTCCTCCTCTTGAGCAGTTTCTTCCTCTGCCTCTAGAATTATTTCTCCCCTTGCCTCTACCACAACTTATGGATGACTGTGCTGCAAATGCACCATCTAATGATGTGTTTGATCTGTTGATTATGTGTTCATGATTGGTGAGTGAAGCTTGCAGCTCATCAATGGTAAACACTGACATGTCTTTGTTTTCTTCCAAAGTCACAACCAAGGATTCAAATCTTGGGGGAAGACTCCGAGATTTTTTTCAACCATCCTTTGGTCTTCTATATTTTTTCCATGATATTTTAGTTGATTTATCAAACCAACAACTCTAGTTTAGAATGAGTCTACTAACTCAGTTTCTTTCATTGACAGAGATTCAAAATCTCTTCTTATAATCTGCAACTTGGAAGTTTTTACCTTGTTCAAGCCTTGATATGCGGTCTCCAATGTGTGCCATGCCTGCTTAGCGGTAATTGCTACTACTACTCTTGGGAGTATGCTTTCATGCATGGCTTGGTATATATAGAACATAACTTTTCCATCTTTATTCCTATGTTCCCTAAGGGCATCTTTCTTAGCTTGTGTGAGATTGTTATATGCTGCTTGATCTGTTGGTTCTGCATAATCATTCTGAACAATATCCCAAACATCTTGACCTCTGAACAAAGCCTTCATTGTTAGAGACCAATATTCATAATTCTTTCCTGTAAAAATTGTAGTTTGTAAACTCGACATGTGTGAACGAGAAGTGGAAGCCAAATTTTTAATTATTAACTTTCCTTAGAAATTTACTTTTTCCATTTTTAAGACAAGATTTCTTTACTAAACCTACTCTGATACCAGATCTTAGGAAAGACGACTGATTCAGGGGTAGACTTGAGTTACCACGCAGTCATAAACATTTCTTTCCCTTTTTACTTTAATGAAAAGTCTTGGGACCAATATACCTGTGACGGAATTGCTGCGAGGAACATTTCACCGGACACACTTTCAACTCAAAAGACTTGGCTTCAACTTACTGCTACAGGATTTAGTTTGCGACCAAATCTTGTGAGACCAACTTTCACTTCGACAGAACAAATTTACATTTCCTAGTCTAAAGAATTAGGATATGAAAAAACACTTTTCACCGCAGTAACCTGGGATAAACTGCGACACAACTATATTGCAACTCGCTCACAATATTATATAACTCAACATTAAATAAGATTTGTGACGAACACTATGGCGGATAAAGACTAGAACTTTTACGCGGTGAAATAATTATGGATTCTTTGTGTCTTTCACTAAACGATAAATGTAAAACAACATTCTAAATAAAACTTGCATTAAACCATAAACTTATGGATTTATATTTTTGTGACGGCATAACAAAGAACTATAACTGTAAATACAAACTTAGAAATTTGCAAGGATGTTTCACCTTTTACAGAGCGAGCTTCGACTCTCAATGCTGTCACAAAACGCATAAGCTTGACCTTCAAACTCTTCACAGAGTTTTTCTTCTTCTTCTCTTCAGTTCTTCTCTTCTCACCTCTTCTTTTTCTGTCTGTGTGTATTACATATTTTCAATCTTCATCTTCTTATAAAAAACTTCTACTGACTTACATTAAATATTGTAATAACTATTTATTCAGAAACTTAGCTTCAACATTTTAATTCGACTAGCTTATATACGAGAGAGGTGAACTCTTCATCCTGTCATACTGTCTGACAGAAATTGACCTGCTACAGACTATGACAGAGTCGACTGATGTGCTATTCGGATCAACGAGTAATTAATATTTCCAACATAAATTCTATAGGTGTTAAATTTGATTCCTAAATAATAGAAGAAATGAATGAATCTTTGTTGTAGGAAGCTATGGAAGTAGAAATTATTTCCACTTTATCTTCAATGAAAAAGGGGAAGAGCACCGGTTAGGATGATTTTATCATAGATGGTTTGATGAAAATTGTAAGAGAAAGTGGTAGGATCCTTCAATGCCACACATATCTCTTATCCCAAAGAGCAAGTGCTCGACCTCCTTTGATTCCTTGAGGCCTATTTCCTACTGTCATGTCATTTACAAGCTCATTTCAATAATAATAGCTTAGAGATTAAAACCGGTATTCAATAGCATCATATCCGTAGAGTAGTTGGATTTTATGCATTGTCATCAAATGCATGACATCGTCTCCCTAGCACAGGAATCCCTTCACTTTGAGCTAAAAGTTGATATTTCTAAAGCTTTTGACCATGTGAATTGGATGTTCTTGAGGCTTATTCTACTCAAGCTAGGTATGCATCTTAACATGGTTAAGTGGATACTAAGATGTGTGTTATCAGTTTCATTCTAAGTTTTAATTAATGGTCCTCATTTTCCCTCTTTCCAACCCTCTCATGGGACCAGGCATGCGTAATGTTTTCTCAACAACGATAGGTATGATTATTAGTTGATCCAGGTGGATCATCTCGCAGGAGATAGAATTTAAAGTCTTCAAAAAGAGAAATAAATGCTTACAAAATGAAAGATCTCGTCAACATCTTTCCAGTGACGCTTGTTTCATGAAAAAATGTCTCTAGACGCATAAGATATTCAGGTTTAAAGTTTCGTAAAAAATGATTAAAGTGGTTAAAACATGGTGAAAATGTAATGTTAAGGCTATGGGAATCGAACCCAAGACCTCATGATAAAGCCACCATGACCCATTAACATGGTTCAAAGGATTATATTAAGATATGGTTTAAACTTTATTAAAGTTTAAATATTTAAAAATGGGAAAAGTGTTATAAACCATAGTATAAGGAACATGTTAAAATGGTGGACCAACGTGTTATACCATATAATGAAGCTTAAACCTTATCCTCATGTAGGAGCAAGGGTTATATTATAACATGGAGAAAAATGATTATAATGTGGGTATAAACCATATGTTATACCAACATAGAATGGAGCCAAGCGAATGATGGAACGTGGTAATGCTAACTATATTCCTTATCCACTGAACCATATAATATATCCAAAGTCATGCTGCCGAAGGGATAATATTCAACGTGGTAAAAAAAGCTAATATTACAGAGAGGTCCGTGGGTTTGAACTCGTGACCTCCCCCACGTTTGGTAGCGTTTCTGCTAACCCACCACACAATTGAAACATAGTAGGGATTGGAGGAATATTCTTATAACCTTACGCGGAGATCACATTGCCAAATGGGTGCGTGGCCCCATGGCCCACGACCCCAAAACCACCATTTTGGCCTACAAAAAACACGGTTTTTTGGAGCACACTGACAGAGTTCGGATGCAGGGTTTTGCAGAGAAGTACAGGGACAGTTCCCGAGACGAAGTACATAACATTTAGTATTTTTTTGTCTTTTTGTGCAGTTTGGTTGCCTCGAATTGCATGCGACAAGAGACCTCAGGCGAACAAGGTCGAGTTTATACTCAGTTTTCTCAATTTTTTGAGAGGAACACAATGGTACAGTTTGTTTCTGTGTCTGAGTGACAGAACTCAGAAGTTTTTTTTAGAATACATATTTTTGTAAGCATTTGAAGATTTTATCTATCGACCTTCCTATTTGGAAGTGGCTCGGAGACGTACCCAAGGGGTCTGGTGAACTCTGTTATCATTTATTGTCCATTGATAGTTTGCTTACATTTTTATGTCATTAGAGGAAATTTCAATTTAAAATGGGCCTTTTAAAAATAATACAAATTTCATGTCATCATGTATTAGCCAATCAAAATGATTTAAAATTAAAAAAGGGAGCACCTCTTAAACAAATTTTTAATATAAATTTGGGGATATGTATCATAAAAAAAACTACTTTTTTTGTTTGTATTTTCAACATATCTCTCTGTGTTTTTACTCAAATTTCGATCGGGACAGCTCATTGGATACAAAATTAAATTATGCATCCAACGAATACCCACTCGACATAATTTTTGATGGGCCCCGCTATCCCAAAAACAAGAAATACCTGAAAAAACGTGATGATGATGTCATCATCACATTTTTCCAAGTATTTCTTGTTTTTGGAGTAGCGGAGCCCGTCAAAAGTATGCCAAGTGGGTACTCGTTAGATGCGTAATTTAATTTAGCATCCAACAAGCTCTCTCGATCGAAATTTGAGTAAAAACAGAGGAGATATGTCGAAAATACGACCAAAAAAGTAGTTTTTTCTTTTCTTCCTCCAAAATTAAAAAATATTATTTTATTAATTTTCCTTAAGAGGCCCATTTTGAGTTGAAATTTCCTCTAATGGATTATGTGTTTGATGGATGTTTTTTAAATATATATTTTAAAGGCTGTTTGTGAGTAATTAACATTTTAAACTTCACATGCAAATAATGGTTATAAATATCCTTAAATAATTTTCAGATCAAGTGGTATTAGAGCAAGTTTAACCATTGCATTTTGAAGTTTTTATGCTAACAAGATCCAGGCTTCAGCGTGGTGAAGGAGATCTTGAAGCATTTGATCCAGAAATTGGCTCAAGAAGAAGAAAGAAAATGGCAAGTGAAGACTATCGAGAAGAAGATGAGAAGGCCTTTCGCAAATCTTTCTATCAGATGGCAGATATAGTTGAAAAGTTGTTTGCAGATTATTAAGAGAGGTTGGAAAAGAAGAAAAGAAAGAAGGAGAAAGCAAAGGATAATGCTTCAGGAAAATAAGAAGACCCTTCTGAACCTTTCTCTCCATCTTCTTCCTCTTTTGAATGTTCCAGTACCGCTTCTTCAAATTAAAAGAAACAACCTGAGAAGGCTAAGTTTGATTTACCTTATTTGAAACTTGATATAATTGCCTACATATAATGGTGAACTTAACGCAGGAAAATTAGATGATTGGATCAAGCAGATTGAGGTGTATTGCAGGATTCAAAAGCTTGTGGATGATCAAGTCAAAATCCAGTTAGCTACTTTCCTTCTTAAAGGCACCGCACTCATCTGGTGGGAGAGTAAGACATAGGAAGACCTCTTTACAAAAGGTAAAATTATTTCTTCCTGGTATGAGTTTACTTCAGTGTTAAAGAAGCAATTTTATCCATTAGGATATATCCAACAAGCCATGATGGATTGGCAAAACTTAAAGCAAGGTTAAGGTCATAATGTACAAGAGTACACTCAGGAATTCAAAAAAAGAGCTTTGATTTCAGGCATACCTCTTTACACTCAAGAAACTCTTCTTAAGTTTATAGGAGGATTGCATAATTATTTGCGTCATACAATACTTATGTTTAATCCGATTAACTTGGATGAGGTATGTGTGCAAGCTACGCACATTGAGTCAAAAAAGAATGGTGTTCATGATTTTTCTTCAACTGAATCCAGTCAGTCAAAAGAAGGAAAGGAAAAAGGGAAAGGTAAACATGCAACTACCATGAAGAAAGGGGATACAAAGATTTCATATTCGCATTGTCAGAGAGATGGACATGATGCAGAACACTGTTGGAAGTTACATCTAGAATTGAAACCAAAGTGGTTTAAGGATCGAAAAGGGAAGCAAAAGGCTACGATGATTGTTGAGGACCCTGGATCAGATTTTGAGGATGAAACAAAGATATCAATCGTAGGTGTGAAAGGTAAAAATATTGTTGGTTATGATTCTAACATTGGTTCTTCATGTGCTTCTACATCTAAAGATCACGATGGTTCTAAATATAGAAAAAGAAATGCACTATTTCATATAAGGGTAATCACTGAACAAACCAAGATCGACACACTCATAGATAATGGATCTCAAGCTAATCTTATTTTAGAAGAAGTAGTTAATCAGTTGGGATTAATAACTAAACCACACAAGAAACCTTATCCATTAGGTTGGGTATGCAAAGATAATAGATTACAAGTAACAAGTCAATGTGATCTCAAGTTTGCAATTACATCCAATTTTGTAGATGAAGTTGAATTTCATGTGGCTCCACTAGATATCTGTGGAATTGTGTTGGGAAGCCCATATTTATGTGATCAAAAGATAATCTTCTATCGAGAACATAATCAACATCATTTGTTTAAGGAAGGAATTGAGTACATAGTATATTCACATTCCTATAAAAATGACAAATCAATGGGAACTACACAACAATTAAAAAGAGTTGTTAATGCAAGTCAGAATTTGGCACTTATGTCTATGCAAGTCAAGGAAGAAAATAATCCTAAGCATGAAGAGGAAGTGTCATTGCATCACAATACATCTACTATGGTTGATAATGTTCCTATGATAAAGCATAAGCATGGTACAAGTACAAACTCTTTTACATATTCAATGTTGATATTCAGCTTATTACTGATCAACAGTATTATATGGTTGGTCCCTACAATATTGAAGGAAGATTTTGTTGAAAAAGGAGTTAATGTACTTAACAATACCTGTGCAGTGTTGATTATTGTCATGTTGAGTCAGATGTACAAGTTCAAGAATGGACAAGTGATACAGGACAAGTGAGACGAACATGTCTTCACTTGATTGCAGGATGATTTCATGCTTTTTGTGGTCAAAAAGCTTTCTAGTGGAAAGGTTTGATCTAGGTGGATCATCTCAAAGGAGATATAATTTAAATTCTTCAAAAAGAGAAATAAATGCTTACAAAATGAAAGAGCTCGTCAACAACTTTCTAGTGACGCTTATTTCGTGAAAAAAAGGCCTCCAGACACAGAAGATATTCAAGTTTAAAGTTTCGTAAAAAATGATTAAAGTGGTTAAAACATGGTGAAAATGTAATATTAAGACTATGGGAATCGAACCCAAAACCTCATGATAAAGCCACTATGACCCATTAACATGGTTCAAAAGATAATATTAACATATGGTTCAAACTTTATTAAAATTTAAATATTTAAAAAATGGGAAAAGTGTTATAAACCATAGTATAAAGAACATGTTAAAATAGTGGACCAACGTGTCATACCATATAATGAAGCTTAAACCTTATCCTCATGTTGGAGCAAGGGTTATATTATAACATTATAATGAAGCTTAAACCTTTTTTTTTCTAGAAGAAAAAGCCTGTCCTTGATATTCTATTAAGAATCAAAGGGCATTGAAAACACCCACCCAAGAAGGGTTACATCACAAAGGATACAGCTAGTCATGAGAGATTACATCCAGACACAGCCGGGGGGAAAGACGTGCAATAAAAAGTAATGTTCCCATCAGAAATCTGTCTCATCATGCAAATGATCAATCACAATCAGACCAATCTATCGTGAACCAAATGGGCAGAACTGCGGTCCAAAAAGAGTTACTCTGAAATCACATAACAAGTCACCAGCAGGGGAGAAGGGGCCCCATATAACAATAATCAAATGAGCTGGAAAGAGTCACATGTGACCAATTGATCATCAATAAATTCAGAAAACCAGCCAAGACCTGGAGGAAAGGCGAGTGCTGATTTTGAAAGACGGTCTGCTCTCCAATTGTGTTCACGATAGATGTGACTGAAGGTGAGATCATGGAAGCTTGAAATAAGCTTTTGTGATTCCCTACACCAATGATAAAGCTCTGGTGGGGAGAGAGTAGTAATTTCCTTGGCCCAATTGATGATGACCATAGAGTCACCGAAAATGTGGGCAAGAGGAATTCCCATCATATGGGAGGAGTACAGAAGGGCCCATAGGCCCAAGAGTTCTGCCTTTGTATTGGATCCTTTTCTGACCCCCAGCACAAAATCCAGATGATGATTCTCGATTAGGAACAGGCTGTATCCAATTCCAGCAGCTGAAGTATTCGAGGCACCATCAAAATAGCCACAAGGGAAAGTCTCATGAGGTCTCGACCCTATCTGCCTGGCCAATTTATTTCCCTTGTTCTTGATTACAGGCCGAGTGGGGCATAAATGAATAGCATTTAAGATTTGATGAAATACGCCCAACACAGTTACCTTAAATCCATCAAATACTGCCCTGTTGCGAGCCTTCCACAAGCTCCAAATCATATGGTGGGGAATATAATAGAGGGCAGAGATGTGATGGTAATTGGATGCCCATAAATCAAAGAACTCAGTAATAGGTACAGCTTCGAGAGGTAATTTCAGCTGCAATTGATCACATAAAAGTCCCAATACATTTTTCCAGACAAGACAACACAAAAAGAGGTGATAAACAGTTTCATCATTTGAATGACGTAAAAGGCAGATGCTCGGACCATGTTTACCCCTTTTTTGTAAATTGTCCCATGTGAGAATTTGATTTCTCAGCACCAGCCAGGAGAAACATCCAATTTTATGTGGAAGATGACCTGTCCAAAGTAAATTGTACAGCCTGCTACCTAACGCCGGATTGTAAGAATTCACAATGCAGTCATATGCTCTGTCAGCAGAGATAGCTCCATCATATTTGTTATAATCCCATAATATTAAATCTGGTTCTGATGAAAGCTGAATACCATTGAGGTCCAAATTCCTTGTGAATGTATCCCATATTTCTTTCCATTCACCTTCTAGCAACAATTCATCTGCTGAGTACCAATAGTTATGGGCATCCGGTAACGTATTGTGGGCATGAGCTAGAGTCTTGATATCTAAGTCTTCAAGATATGTTCTCAAACCATCCGGGAAGTGGAGAGAGATAGGATTGGCTATCACAGGGTCGATTCCAATTAAGATGTCCCTTCCATTACCAAATTGCCATGTGAGGTGACGACCCATCCAAGGCAATGTTTGAAGAAACCCTCTCCAAATTGCTGATACACCACGTGTACAAAACTTTTTATTTCGAATCCAAGAGCTCACATAATACTGTTTCAGGTATTTAGAAGTAAGTACACGGTGCCACAGACTGTTGTTGAAGAGAACTTTCCAAAAATTCTTGAGGCGAAGTGCTGTGTTGAACCAATGGAAGTTTTTTATGCCCCACCCATCAAATTTCTTTGGCCAAGATAGATCAGACCAACATGCCAGGTGGAATTTTCGACTATGTCTAGAAGATCCCCAAAGAAAGGCAAATGTAATGCTCCTTAGCTTATGTAAAATAGAAGCTGGAATAGGTGCAAGACCCATCCAGTAAACTGGAATGCTGGAGAGCACTGACTGTACACGGATTATCCTTCCTCCCAAAGAAAGCAGCTTATGTGTCCACAAACAATTTTTTTTTCAAATTTCTGAACCAGCCAATCCCAATCCCTAGATCGGTATCCTAGGGGTTTTATGAAATACCCGAGATAAATGAAACCAGTAGTGATAGGGAGCAACTTGAAGGGAATAATTCTAGAGAGACTTAAGAGTTCCGGAGCAGGTATATTATTATGTAGGAGGACCGATTTATCCAAGCTGATTGACATTCCAGAAGCTTTGCAGAAAGTGTCAAGTATAACATCGAAAGCAGCCCATTCCTGAAGAGTGCCAGTACCCATAAGAATGACATCATCCACAAAAATAAGATGAGTCAGAGCTAGTGAGGAAGAGATTTTGATTCCTCAGATAAGACCATGTCTTCGGGCATCAGAGATTAAAAGACTGAGACCTTCTATGACAAGGATGAAAAGCAAGGGTGAAAGGGTACAACCTTGTCGAATACCCCAGGAGGCTGTGAAGAAGTTTGAGGGGGTACCATTGATCAAAACAACAAAGGTAGCTGAGGAGACACAACCCATAATCCAGTTGACAAGCTGAAGGGGAGCACCAATCTGAATCAGTATGAGACGGATAAAGGTCCAGTTAACCCAGTCAAAGGCTTTGATCAGATCAAGTTTGAGGATAAAAGCACAGAGGTGTTTAGATTTGATGTAGTGGAGCGATTCCTGTACAATGCCAATGGGATCTACAATCTGACGGTTTTTGAGGAATCCAAATTGCTCCTGAGAAATGCCAATATCCAAGAAGGGTTTAATTCTGGTCACAATAACTTTTGAGATGAGTTTATACAGGAGATTGCACAAAGAAATGGGTCTGAAGTCTGCAAAGGTTTGCGGCTTGTCTTTTTTGGGAATCAGGGTAATGACGGTAGCATTAAGAGAGGAGGGAATGATTCCAGAAATTCTAGCAGAGTCAACAGCAGACAAAAGTTCCTTTCTTAATAGATCAAAGAAGAACAGATAAAATTCTATAGGCCACCCATCCGGGCCCGGGCTTCTGTCTTTTTTAAAGGATTTAAGTGCAAGATCTATTTCCCCAAGAGAGACTTTTCCCGTAAGTTCAGCAGCTTTCTCAACCGGAAACATCCTAGGATATAGAAGGATAAATTTGAGTTGGTGGGAAAGGCAGGTACTCCCATCATCTTTGAAAATTTTAGCAAAATACGATTGACCCAGGCCTTTGAGAGCAGTTTCCTCAGTATAAGTGTTTCCTTCCTCATCAGCAAGAGACCAAATAGTATTTTGGTTTCTCCGACCTGAAGCTAACATGTGGAAGTATTTTGTGTTCGAATCACCTTGAAGAGCCCATTTAGTTCTGCTTTTTAATTGCCAAGTGAGGAGAGTGCGTTTCAAAATCAACTTCCTTTTAGTTCTGAGATGGGCTAGAATAGCCATGTCTTTAGAGGAGAGAATGCCATTAAAAGAGTCAGCAAGTAGGGAGGAAATGGCTTGTTTGATAATACAAAGATCATTGTCCAACCAGATCTGTTTATCCTTGATCCAGACTTTGGCATCCTGTTTAAGGTAACGAAGCTTGAGTTGAAGAGAGTCAAGATCCAAAGCTGAATCATCCAACGAGAGGTGGGACCAATAATTAGTGAACCAGTCAATAAAGACAGGATCTTCGAGCCATGACCGGTTAAATTTGAAGGGATAATTTTCGGAGACTCTTTGCCTATTCCATTCAAAGACAATAGGGTAATGATCCGAAATGTCCGAGCAATGAGTCCAGACTCTATGGATTCCCAAAGTTGGAATAAAGGAACTATAGATTAAAAATCTATCTAGTCTTTTGCAGATGCCCTCTAATCCAGAACGACCATTACGCCAAGTTGGTCTCGCACACTGGGGGGCAATATCGATCAGGCCAAGAGAGTCAAACAAAGAAAGGAAGTGTCCAGAAAGGGGATCAAGAGAGGATTTATGCCCCCAAATTTCTGAGGAGTATAGAGTAAGGTTAAGGTCACCTCCAAGAATCAGATTTGGGGAACTGAGGAGACCACTTCTTTTAGCTAAATCCCAAAAAGATTCACGGTCCTTATAGGGGCCATATACATTGAGAACAGAAACAGAGTAGGTAAGCCCTCGAAAAGATGCTTGAGTCAAAAGACCAACGCATGTATGATAAGCTTTACATCTTACTTTGCGAGGGTTCCAGGCAGAAATGAGGCCCCCCGAGAGCTCTGTAGCACCAATGGCACAGAATTCCCAAGAAGGGAGAAGTTTGGAGAAGGCCAATAAGGCTGGAGAGGAGCTGCACATGGTTTCCTGAAGAAGTAACATATCCGGATCGAGAGAGTGGAAGAGTGTGCGGAGGCAATGAAGTTTGGCCTCTCCTCCAAGGCCTCTGACATTGAGGGAGACTATCTTCATGGTTCATCCCGAAGGGGAGACATGGCTCTAAGTCCCCGAGGAGGTACATTGCGGGCTGCATCTTTTAAGCGGACAGAGAGGGGGATATAGGGGGGTGAAGCAGAAGAAAGATCCACTTGAGATTTGCTTTTATTTCCCTTTTTTTCCCTGACCGTGACATTGGCAAACCGAATGGAATTCAGAGGCAGAATGGAGGGTGAAGTTGGTGTTGTGGCAGTGAAAATAGAAAGGGAGTGTTTAAGGGAGGGGTCAGACAAAGAAGGAGAGGAAGTAGGGCTAATAGGGCGAGGGGCAGAAGGGGGGGAAGAGCCCCGAGTCGTCAGGGGAGGAAACTCCACCAGCGAGGAAAGAGATGGAGTTGGTAGACCCTGTGAAGGAAAAAGTAAGGGCTGCGAAGGATAATAACAGTCCAATTCCACGTTAGGTGTATGAGGAAAGCGTGGACTCGGAGCCCGGTGGTCAGAGACAACCGATGTGGCATCTATCACGGGAGAGGGGGTTAGTAAACCCGCGTCATTTTGCAATGGCTGCGAAGGATAAGGACAGACCACGTCCACGTTAGGAGAATGAGGAGAGCATGGACTTGATGCTCGGTGGTTAGTGACAACAAGAGAGGCATCTAACACGGGAGAGGGGGTTTGTAATCCCGTATCATGAAGCAGTGGCCGAGTACCAATGGTGTGAGACAGGATAAGTCCATCGACATCATTTAAAAATGAATTAGAAACAATTTCAGTTGGAAAGAAAGGAGCATCATGAGTACCTGGTAAGGTGATAGGAGTACTGTCATTGTTAAATGCCGCTTCTGATTGGAAGATATTAGAGCCAGAATCTTCTACAAATGTACGAAGAGATGGACATTGGCGTCTAAGGTGTCCGGTCTTATGACAGACGCTACATCTAAATGGTACTCGAAGATAGTCAAGCTTCTGTATAAGAAGACACTCCCCACAAAGAATATCCACTTTAGCAGGTAGACCCCGAGACACATCCAGTTCGACGAGAACTCTAGCAATCCTTTTATCAAAGGCAAGGAGGAAGTCAGCCTCCACGGCCACGAAACGACCAATACAGTTGGCAATACCCTCTAGGACGTTTTTATTCCATAGAGGAAAGGGCAGGTGTGGGAGCAGAACCCATAAGTGCCGTTTGGTAATTCTTTCTTTAAGTGGATCAAACCCCGTATGCCAGCGGTCCAGAACCAAAGATCCAGCTCCCATGCGCCAGATACCATCCAAGATACGGGTGCAATGAGCTTCCTCCAAAAATACAAAGACTATCCATCCCCTTGATAGTAAGCTTATCGTAGGAACGTAATCGATAAGCGATTTCCAGTTGGAAGTAGCCCATTCCACCCATGCCAATTTATCCATACGCACATATTCTAAGCGCCCAATCAGAGCTCGTGAGCAGAGGGTGGTAACCCTGTCCATGTAGATATTGTGCCCAAGCACATATCGGTAGCGCCCCTCCTGGGCTTTAATACTTTTTGCCTGCCTTTTTCGATGGAATCGAGAGGGAGGAGCCCGCTCAGTCATGATAAAACCCCGAGTTACGTATCCCACCAGAGTAGTGCCCCAAAATTGCTAAGTCAGCCTCAGTGGAGCCTCTGAGGGTGACCACAGGAATCCAAGCAGTCTTCACTCATAGAAGACGAGTCACACAACCCCGGTCAATACCCTTGGACAAAACAGCCGCGACGGAGATCAACGTCAGCACCGTAACTTCAATGAAAATAACCCTAATAGTGAGAAGATAAACCGGGAACCTAACAAACAACCAGGGTTACTCTTTCACTCAAGTGATAACCCTAAGATAATGGAGGACTGTTAACCACAGTGCACGAGAAGCCCCCCCCCCCCAGAAGCGTGGGTACCCAAGTCAACCCACCACAATCCAATGGACAGAAATACAAAAAAATCTGAAGAATACAAGAAGTGCCCCAATACAGATAAGTCGGTCTTAGTGGTGCCCCAATACGGAGTAGTGCCCCAATACTGCAATGTCAGTCTTAGTGGAGTCGCTGTGGGAGACAGGGGACCACAGGAGACCAAAGCAGTCGAAACGCTTAGTAGCTGTCCACACTGACCAGTTCAAAACCCTTGGACAAAACAGCCGCAGCTGGGAACAACGTCCGCAGCAAAACCAAGTGAAAGATAATACCCTATCTGTAATAATATAGTCCAGGAACCGTCTAACAACCAAGGTTACTTCTACAATCCGAAGATAACCCAAGGAAAAAGGATAACTGTAAACCACAGCGCAAGTGAAGCCCTAACCCCCATAAGTGTGGGTACCCAAGTCAACCCCCCACAATCCAAAGGACAGAAATACAGAATAGTCTGAAGAAAACGACACAAACCCATGCAAATGTGTTAGCATCCAATCATGGATACCGTGCGGTCAGCCGAATAGCGATGCCCTTCCCACTTGTTTTTTACCTTGGTTGGTACTAGTCCCCCAGTGAAGGGGAGGGACTCCAAGGGATATGACTGCGCCAGTCACCCTTCAGACCAAGAAGTATACCCCAGCAAAGAATCCGACAGTATATGGGTGGACAGAGGAAACCCTAGGCCAGTCTAGGATGAAGAAACTAAAGCTAGAGCTGTAGAAACCTGTAGCGGTCTTCCCATATGTGAAGAGGAGAAGCGCAGTGTGCTGCTCTGTCTACGTCATTTGGTGCAGACCAGGAGCAGGACGAGGTTGAAACTGAATGGGCACTTTGAAATTGAAACACCAAATTTTAATTTTGTGTGGAAGATATATAAATATTAAGGCTCAGTTGGATCTGAGTGCAAAAGAGCAAAACATCACATCCCAAAGGTCAACTGAATGGGCACTTTGAAATTGAAACACCTTATCCTCATCCTCATGTTGGAGCAAGGGTTATATTATAACATGGAGAAAAAGGATTATAATGTGGGTATAAATCATATGTTATACCAACATAAATCCACCGAACCATATAATATATCCAAAGCCATGCCGCTGAAGGGATAATATTCAACATGGTAAAAAATCTAATATTATGAAGAGGTCCCCGAGCTTGAACTCGTGACCTCCTGCATGTTTTCAAATGTTTCTGCCAACAAACAACACCATTGAGTCGTAGTAGGGATTGGAGGAATATTGTTATAACCTTATGCGGAGATCACGCTGCCAAATGCGCGCATGGCCCCATGGCTTGTGACCCCAAAACCACCATTTTGGCCTATAAAAAACACGGTGTTTTGCAGCACAGTGACAGAGTTCGGATGCAGGGTTTTGCAGAGAAGTTCAGGCATAGTTCTTGAGACAAAGTACCGAACATTTAGTATTTTTGTCTTTTTGTGTAGATTGGTTGTCTCGAATTGCGTGCCAAAAGAGACCTCAAGCGAACAGGGTCGAGTTTATACTCATTTTTCTCGATTTTTCAAGAGGAACGTAGTGGCGCAGTCTGTTTCTGTGTCTGAGTGACAGAACTCAGAAGTTTTTTCCAGAATACATATTTTTGTAAGCATTTGAAGATTTTATCTATTGGCCTTCCTATTTGGAAGTGGCCCTGAGACATAGCCAGGGGGGTCTGGTGAACTCCGTTATCAGTTCTTGTCCATTGATGGTTTGCTTACATTTTATGTGATTATGTGTTTGATGGATGCTTTTTAAATATGCATTTTAAAGGTTGTTTGTGAGAAATTAACATTTTAAACTTCACATACAAATAATGGTTATAAAAATCCTTAAATAATTTTCAGATCATTAGTAAGGAAAAATCATGTGTCTCCGATTAAAATATTCTCAAAAGGTCTCAGTATCTAAAAGACCTCGCTTACAAATTTGAAGATTGGGTTTGGTTATAAAAAAAAGATGATAATCATATCTTTGTCTAGGTTAACAGGCAATAGATATAATGATTCTTATAAAATCTGCAATGGAATCGATTGTTGTCTATTGGACTTGATCGTCACATTGCCTAAAGGAATCCTTCAAAAAAATCCATAAAAAATGTTTTCAATATGAGTGGGCTAGTAACAAGAACGCGGAGGGTATGCCTCTTGTAAAATGGTCAAAGCTTGCATTGCCCAAGGCTCTCAGAAACATTTATATCTTCATCCCTTCTCTCGTTGGTGGTAGCTTATGCTCGAGGATTACTCGATTCGACTCGACTCGACTCGATGTTGTGCGGCAAAATCCATTGGCTGAAAGGCGAAGGTATCATCGTTTATGACCTGCGTATTGGAGGACTGGAGATGGGAGATGGGAGGAAATGTTAATGTGTTCCAAGATGTGGATATTCTTATTATGGCTTCTTCTACCAGTATAGTATAGTATAGTATAATTATGAAAATGACTCGAGAACACAAATTGAAACCAACCGTACCGTATTCTTATGATGTTGTCTTTAGATTTGGAGATTCCATGGGTGTTAGTTAAGGAAATCCCATGAATTGTGGAGTAGGAGTAGGAGTAGGAGTAGGAGTAGTGCTCTTCCTCAATTCTTCTCTTTTCATCTCATCTCAGGACACATATGCATAAAGCTGAATTTGTAGCTCTCTTGAAGCTTCTTCTCAAGGGATTATGCATGCTAGCTCCAAGGTCGTTATAGATTGGGCCACTAAAAAAAATTGATGTGGCAAGTATCAAGTATCAAGATGGAACATTTATTTACATTTACTTGACTCAACACACAAATTTTAACTGGACTTGGTTCCTTCATCTTTATTGTGGAATCAATAGTAAAGAAGATGAGCTCTATATGCAAGCAAGCACGTTCACGTTCATCTTTACGTAGTTCATTGACAACGACGAGGTTGATGCATTGTCTTTTCACTATTTTTAAAAACTAATGTTTTTTTTATCAGTCCTTTGAAGGAAGATACAGTTATATGACAACGTCAATAGCGGTTAGTAAAGGCATTATATGGACCTTATTTTGAAGCTAACACTGAGTCCGACCATTTCCTTTTTGTAATGATAATTAGTTGAGTCCGTCCATTTCCTTTTTTAATGATAATCAGTAATGGAAGTTGCTGGAATGTTTTGCTAGAACAAAGATATTAAACTAAACTAGTTTTGTTATAAATTATGATCAATTTAAATGGACGGTACAATGTATATGCCTATGAATATAGTTATTTTTTTGTTCAATATATCTCATCTCATTAAATCAACTAATTTTGTGTGAATCATGGGAAAAATACTAAATTTATATAAGCATGTAAATTTGCATTAATTACAAACATATATATGATTTAAAAAACATAAATATTATTTATAAAAAATATAATTATTAATAATAACTGAATATTGTTCATTGACTTTGTCATGAGCATTATCGCCTTTATACATTACTTTGTGCAGCCTTAGCCTTGTTTCCATCACCTTATGACATCAACATTGGCAACAAGAATTGTGTAATTTCTTAAGTTTGACCACTAAATTCCATTAAATTTCGTGCAAGGTATTCCCTCAATATTTCACGTTGAACATTGAAATCCTCAAAATCCACACTGTAGTCACAAAAATAGAAAATGGTTAGCTCAACTCGATCATTAATGTTGCATGTCTTCCAAAATGGTGTACTGGTTTAAAGTGGACATCATTTATTCATTGTTTCTAAAAATAACTTTTGATATGGTCTCCAATACCTATTTTTATCCCACTACTTCAGTAATGCAATGGGATTGTCCACATTGGAGCTAGTTCTAAGAAATGTCCACATACTTACTTATAAATAAATCCCTTAAGATCATCCATCGCACCACTCATGACAAGCAAGGTGATGCTGCCCAATTCCTTCCAAAGAGAAAACCACCTATTTATGTCCCTTCTTTCTACCATATAAAAATTCACCCTACACCATCTAAAGCTTGGAGTGTATTAGGACAAGAGGCAACAAAGACCCCTCCCTTGAGGCCACGTAATCCACTTTCTTGAATCAACTATCAACAAGGTGCATGTAACTATTCTTATTTCCCCTTTTGTTAAATCAATAAAATATTTACATTCTTTGGTACATGTTATGTTTGTGATGGTTTGGCTTATATTTCTTTGCTCTACATAATATATAGTAGATTGGAATGTCCTTTATTTAGTTACCTCTTATGTACTTTTGATCTAGTACTTAGAGAACACAACCTATAAGTAAGTGCCTTTTGGTACATGTTGGTGATCAAACATCAACGTTAGATTAGAGACCATCCTAGGGATGAAACCCGCATTTCATTCTTGGTTGTATGGGTTCCTCATTAGGAGCTTCACTCGATCCTGGCTTAAGTTGCTTGCAACTATGTTTTCTATTGGCTACAACCTTCAATTTTTTGGTGACTTGGGTAAGAAACCCTCTCTTTTTGCCTTGATCATGAGATGTTTTCAAGATTTTTGATTTATGACCTCACAACGCTTTCTCTATCATTAAATATGTAGTTGCTATTTTCCTTGGGAAAAATGTGGCGCTATTGTGTTCTATCTTATTTTGATTGTTTTCACTCTCAACCTAATTCTAGAATTTATCCTGACCTGCATGCTTGAACCTTTTGTTTGTTTGTTAGATCTCAATTTTATTGTTTAATATTCCCTTGTTGGACATTGCATGTAAGGAAAATGTTTTAAACCTTTAGTACATATTGCCTTTAGGGTTCCTAGTTGGAAGATTGAGCATATTTCTATTTTAGTTGTGTTATTTGCTAGAATTCAGTTAAAAGGTTATTTCTTCCACTTGATTTGCTCAAAATCCCATTAGTATTAGTTAAGGGTTTACTCTACCTTTGTTGGAGTTTATTCATTTTTTTTCACATCGTGGAATTTATCTTGCATGTTTCATTTAATATCCTAGCTTTCAAATCCTTTTATTTGTTTTCCCATTAACATAATTTTTAGAGAAAACATTGCTTCAGAAAAAAACCTAATTATTTTCTCTTGATTCAGTAATAATCATTATCTTCTCTTGCTTTTCATTTAAAATATTGCACTAGTCGTCCATTTTTTTTTAAAGTATGCCTTTTACATATTCAAAAAAGTTTTCATTGTTGCTTTGAGAAAAAGTATTATTTGTTATTTAATTTCTAGCATTTAATTCTTTTCCAATATTACACTTTCTTTTTATGGTCATTAGTTTAAAGCGGTATTTTGTTGTACACACCATTTTGTGCACATGCCTCACTCCTAAAATAAATACTTGGTTCATGACTCCAATTTCAGCCCAAAAATCAACAACTTATTAAATAAACTACAATTCCTCACTTGAGGACCCAAAATAATATTTAGTTAGGGTACAATTTTGGGGATAAGAATCTAAATAATTCGTCACAAACATTTACATTTGAGACAACTGTTGTCCCTTAGGGCGCTTTTAAAAATCCTTTCATATGATGAGGTTCAAAATCTATTCAACAATAGGTGCAATGTTTTGAGTAGATAATGCCAAGGTTGAGATTGGAGGTTTGATGGAGACTCGTAGCTCTTTCATACTAAAGATCCCTCAAAATTTTAATTCCATCTTGAAGGAAAGGTAACATGTTGCACATATCTATCAAGATGTATCTTTGTGGCCATTATCTAGGTTCCCACACATGTGGTTCTCGCAGGAGGAAGGGCACTTGAGACATATAATTGTTGGTTGACTAGAATTTTTCCAAGTGTCCTTCACAATAAATATCTCATTTGTATCTTCACTCATTCTATTGGTGGAATTTGTCTCCCAACAATTTTGTATTTGAAATGCCCTTATTTGACTCTTCACTCTTTACTAGCAATGGAGTCCCTCTCCCAATTGCTAGGAAAGTTTGGAAGAGTATTTCATTTTATTTTCACATCATTTCGAGTAGCTCTACCCTTTAGGATTAATGAGTATTTTTCTTTTACTTTTTAGGGTGAAATTTTATTACAATAGTTCTTTACTTGATAGGAGCAACTTAAACCCACTTTGCACTTCATTCCAAATTCAATACACCATAGAATTAATAGCAATTTATATATGTACCTTTCATTAATCTTATTTGGAGCTATTGTTTGAGCAAGAGATTTCATAATAATTAATCAATATTGCACCCATCATATCCCTTAGTAATTATCAAAGACTTAAGGGTCTCCTCCCCACCCTTGGGATCCACAATTGTACCATTATATGTGCTTGATGTGTGAGAATCAAACAAAACCAACCTTTCTCACCACCTAATTCCCCCTTGGGTTCATTAGATTTAGGATATTTGGATTTGTGTTCACCAACACCATCACATATAGACCCCACCGATGGGCATAACAATCAACGTATCTAGAATAACAACCTCATTCTCAATCTTAACCCCAATCCCAATCCCAATGTCAATACAAATACCAATACCTTTGCAAATACAAATGCCACCATGTTTCACAACTTTAACCTTTCATTCATGGCTTATTTGGATCTAACTAATTCGATTGGGATTACAAATTTTCCCATCCAACATGATCCTACATGGATTTTTATACAGACCAAAATTCCCTATAACATTCCAAATATTGAAGATCGGGTTGGGGAGGATCCCTCCAATCATATCATGTTTTCCATCTATGATGATCCTCTAATGGTAATTGTTGATGATTCTAGTTGGAACAAAACCTCACCAGAGATGTGACAAATTGGCACATAGAACAAATAACATAAACATACCCTCATTTTGTATCACTAGCATCAAATTTCCTTATAGAATTTCAGATACCTGTTAGATAGGACGAAGGAGTTGAAATTATTTTGTCATGTCATCAAGTAATTGATCCTCACATCACTAACTATATCCACGAGTGGTATATAGGAATGAGTCTCTGTAAAATAAAAATATGTGATCACCTTTTTATTGGTTGGTTTTTGAAATCTTTCCCACCTATCATAAAAAATGATGTCACCTTTGAATAATCACAAACTAAAGATGAAGCCATTATAAAGGCATAGCAATATGACATGATCTATGCTCAATATGGGAATTTTTACTCAATAATTCCTTATGCCTTGCTATTTTATTTCTCCCATAGAGATCAATTAGGGGAATCCCATTTTACAAAAGGGGTGATAGGTTCAATTGCATCTTTATCTAACCTATATAACCATGTGCAATATCCCACTGGTAATATTATGTATGTCAATCATTATGGTAAAAATCACTGCACATTTGGTCTACTTTTTGGGAAACCCAATACACCCTATTATCCTTATGGTCAATCATTATTGTCCTCACATGCAAGAGATAGTACCTCTTACTCAAATACTCTTACTTAGCCTCATGTCCATGGCCTCTTATGTAGTGGCACTATGTGTAGTTGTGCTTCTAGTTCACATGTAGTTCCACTAGCCCATAACTTGTATTACCCTTTCTTGAACCTTCACTAACTTCTTTAGTACCATAGGCCCCTATTATCCATCCTTAGTGTATGGTTAATCAACCTAATCCTCTTTGTCAAGGGAAATTTTATGCTAAGAAGAATGTGACCAATTCTTAGCATATGCCCAATAATTCGATTGCATATTCAAACAATAACAAGAAGAAAAATAAAAGGAAGAATAAAATGAATAATTGGAACCAAGAGTTTAGGGGAAACCCACCTTAAATATCTACGATACTATGGATAATCCAAACCCCATGAATAAATATCCAAATTAACTTTCCAAATAAGGTAAAAACTTTCAATTGTGGACCAACCACCCATGTTGTTATAGAAATCCTACAAAATTTCTCATAGTAGCATGCATTTTTATTGTCTTCTTTGGGTGTGGTTGATCCTTCTAATTCTCACTTGATTTACTTTGACTTAGATAGAGCAAAATCACATCTCGTTTCTTTGGTTGCATTTCATGTTCATTTTGCAATTAAGAAATGTATAATTGACAAAGGGGCATCCACATGCATCATGTGTAACCATATTTGGGATAAATTAGGATCCTTAGATTTAATTCTATCACCCATGATCCTTTGCACATATGAGGGTCGTTCTTCTCAACTTAAAGGACTATTATCAAATGTTTCCATTGAACTTGTTGTGAAGACTATTTTGATTGAAATTGAAATTCTTGATGCTTAGTTGGACTACAAAATCCTCTTGGGTTGTAATTACATGTATGATATGAAGTTCATCGCCTCTACCATTTTTCATCTTGTGATATCCCCCCATAACAACAAATCTGTGACATTGGATCAACTCACTTATCATGACCCCAAATTGATTCCTAATCTTGATAATGTTTTTATAGCAATATGGGAAATCTATATATGCCTTCATTCATTGAAGGAGGTCCAAGAACCTTCCAAGGACTCTCTTTGTTTGGTGGTTTTGCTGGGACAACACTCGACATCCATTAATAGGGAATGCTTCGTATGTGCGCCATCACATAAAAAACCTCACCATCTCAACCAAATAGTCAACTTGCATTTTATCAAGCGACATGCCAACAATGGGAAAGATCACCTATAAGCCAAATCCATTTCCTATTTCCTCCCCATGGAATGGTAGGGACCCATGTGATGGAAAATATAAACATATCAAGGCTTACTTCATGTCTCTTAGTCTGGTACCACACACCACCCAACCTAACACCTACTGCCCAAATTGGTTTTAAAACTTGTTCAACAAATTGGTACATCCAATGTCCCACCTACCATGGTAAATCATAGCCTAATCATCTTTCCCATACTATACCAAGCATGAAAAGGGTAGGGAAAAACATCAGAAAGTCGGGGGAAATGGTCGTTTGGACCTAGCTATAACCATTCAACCAATTGCACAAAAGAAGGCCCCAACACCTTGTGCTATATGTGATATCCTCAGCTATGCCACCCATGAATGTCCATAGCTCCCACTCTTATAGATACATATCCACATAAGATTGGATAATAGTGATAAATCCATACTTG
>LPNX010504879.1:225840-264840 GCA_001517045.1 Pseudotsuga menziesii | reverse complement strand
CTAATCAAAAGAACTAATAAGAGTCATGAGGTAGTCCCCTCAAATTGTAAAGGTGGGTCATCAGCACCCCAGTGTGGTTACTTGAGCCTACATGAGTTAACTTAAGCCAACATGTTAATTGAGTAAAATTTAAGTGAATGGATGAATATAAATAGAGGTGTAGTGCTCCTCACTTGAGACACACACACTCACTTGGAATAGCGCACTTGTGGAGGAGAGGAGTTGGTGGAGAAGGAGGAGAATCAGGTTTTTGATCTCCTTGTTGGTTTTACCTTTTTCCCTTTTTGGGGGCATCTATATTGAGGAAGCTTTTGCTGGGTTTTTCCCTTTAGGGTTTTCCCAGGATAAATCTGTGTTGTTCTTGTGATATTGTTTCTTTCAGTGATCCTGTTTTATATGCTTTTATTATGAAAAATGAAATGATATACTGATGTCTTAGTTAAGCATATAAAAATTTAATAGTGGTTCATATTAATCTTCCTAATGTTACCAAAAAACATATCAAAGACATATGCACCAATAATCCTTGTGCATTATGTGGCATCTACGCCCATTATTCATAAAATTGTTCTAAAATTTAAACATTGTTCTATAATCAATTGAACCACAAGTAATGGTGATAAAAGAGGTACCTCCCCTCGACACCCCAAGCTAGGGAATAATATCCATCTATTACATTTCCACCTTAATCAAATCATTATATTTGGAGCCACCATTGGAGTCCTGTGACATCCCTACTAAATGTACCTCAACTAGCTCGTCACCTTGTTCATCGTCATTGACGTCTAATCTTCTAGACTTTTGTATACCCTTTTTAATTACGATGAATAAATGATTGAAGCTTTGACTAATATTGAGTACCCATGGATGATATGCACCATCATGCATATTTTCTTCCTCAGTACACCACTACATTGACAAAGTATTATCAGCAACTATTTTCCAAATTGGACATGTAGATTGGTTCACAATATAATCTTCACATTAGATGGCTTCAAAGAAGGTGACACATACAATATTCTAGAACTATCTAGGTGGATATCTTAGTTAAACTTGGTGTTATTGAACAAATTTTTCTTGGCATATCTTATTATTTTGAAGAGACCATCACTTATAAATTCTTATTCCAAGAGTTTTGTGACGTGTTTACTTGATCTTATTACTTGATCAAAATGATACTCCAATAGATACTTGAAAAGCACAAATCTAATTGGCATCTCATTCTTTTTCTTGCCTTGTGTGCCTATAGGGAATAGACTAAGACTCCCATTGTTTTTTCCCTATTTCACCTCGTTCACGATGTCAAAGTGATTTTTCCTACTGAGTGTCAAATCAATTCCTTTCATTTAGCCATCAAAATTTTACCAGATAACTCTACTATGGAACAATGAATTATCACCTTAAAAAAGCTAATGAAGATCATCATGCCACAATACAACATAATAAGGTTGTTGAGAAATTCTCTCGAGCCACAATAGAATTTGTGCCCAAAATTCGATGGCTTCCATGTCTGAAATTAGACAATTACTTGTCGATTCTCCGACAACTTAATTTTTTTTGTCGTCGGTGGCATAACTTCGGATATTCGACAGCATGCCAATACCCGTCGATTTTTCAACGGACTAAACCAAAAGATTTCACTAATAAGTCGTCGAGTGTCCGACGTCATGCCGTCAAAAATCCGACGTCTCCGTGTTGCATATCTGACTTATGTCTAACGTCAGAGTGTCGAAAAACCGACTTATAGACGTCGAAAATTCGACTTGTGTCCGACGTCAGCTCGTCGAAAATCCGACGTATTACCGTTGAAAATTTGACGGGATCTATTATCGGAGGTATAGCCGTCTCGTCGGACGAGGCCACTGGAATCTGACGTATTGGCATCGAAAATCTGACGGGAACTCTTAACGGAGGTATGGCCGCCTTGTCAGACTTGCCACTGGAATTAGACGTATCGTCGTCGAATATCCGACGGGCTCTCTTGTCGGAGGTATGGCCGCCTTGTCAGACTTGCCACTGGAATTAGACGTATCGTCGTCGAATATCCGACGGGCTCTCTTGTCGGAGGTATGGCCGCTTCGTCGGACGAGCCACTAGAATTCAACATAGCGTCGTCGAACATTCGATGAACGCTCTTGTCAGAGGTATGGAAATATCATCGGACGGGACCACATGGCGTGGGAAATCCGACGGGAAATTGTATAGTTTAAAAAAAAAATTCAGATGTTTCCCGACCATCAACATATGTGGCTCATGAGGACAATCCTCCTCAACCAATTTTTATAATTTGTTTTCATCATGTGCGTTGGCATCATTATCCTCATAGAACAACTGTAATGGTGGATCAAAGACTATAGTTTTGTCAAATTCATGGCACACATCCACAACATGAGTAGATGACTCGACAGATTTTTTAGTTAAAAAATCACCGAAACGACATTTATACCACCAACCACTTCAAACTAGAATCCCATTTCCTCCTTCCCAATTGATGCATGAGGTTCCAACAACTTTGGATTCTCTAATAGTGATGTTAGATTATTTTGATATCCATGTAAGACTTGCAACATTTTTTCCATGAGTTCTTGATTAGACTTCATCTTTTCCAATGAACAACTCTTGAGACTGGAATTATTAAGTGTTGGTCTCTCAACAAGTAGTCTGGAAGCACCTATGTTGGTCACTCAACAAGTAGTCTGAAAGTACTTATCACCGACAACCCATCTGGCTAGAAAAATGCACAACTCTGATAGCACTGTAAGATTCGAAACAAAATTTGAGTGAGCTCTTAGCCTACTATGGGTCTAGATCTAAGTCAACCTTTTAGCCACTGCATATGCTTTAGCATGGGATCTTTTCTAAACACTTTGAGTGATTCTACATGAACACTTATTTCATGAGTTCCATAGCATTTCAAAATTTAGTTTATGAGTTGAATCTCAGGTTCATATGTGATTTACATGTGCCAAGTATGTGGTAGACTCAAACTTACAACTTGTACATATAAATCCAAACCACAAAATATAATATCTATATATATCATAATATCAATGAATTCAGTTTACTAACAACAAAAATAATATTTTAAAGATCTAATATACAACATTAAAGTCTGGCGTAAAGATGACCACAAATACAGAGTTAATGATGTTGTATCTAACCTCCCTTTTGAACATAGGTAAAAATTTTCAGAGGTTTCCTGAGTTCTTCTCCCCTTCAACCAAACCATTCTGCTTTTCATATCCAGGTTGATTAAAGTAAGGCTTAGCATTTAGTACTAGTCGTTGAATGGAAACAAGGATTTGTAGAATGTTTGATGATGTTGGGTTCCAGGCTTCATTTCCTTTTCCTGTCCAGGTGTTTAAAATACTGAGGCAGACTTTCCCACTCTCATACAGATTTGGATTCAACCTTAGTACATTAGAATGGTAGTATACCAACTGCAAATTAATTTAAAAACCAATATAAACCCATTAGATATTTCCATATTGAATATCAAAACAAAACTTAGATAACAATTTCAGTTTCAAATCGTACAGTTGTAATAATGTGCTTACAAGTGGTCCATCAGGATACCGGAATGGAAAATGAATATCAAAGAAGAAAATCTCATTCTGATATGGAGTCCCAGCTACTCTGACAACCACGACCCTCCGTAAATGGGATAAGAAAAGAATTCCTTTCCATAAATGTACCTGCCTGTTTCATTCTGATAGTAGTGATCAACTGCATCCTTTACACTGTCAAAATGTTTGAACTAACATGGTACGTGACTACTAGAACTAGGTAAGCTATGCACCATATCTTCTTTTGTATGTTTTATATCAATTTCACTATCTATCAACTCAACTAAATCAGAATCCACTGTTTCCGAGCTTGCTTCTTCATCTAAATCAGAATCTACAATTTCCCAGCTTGCTTCTTCAACACTACTCTGGATGGATGGATCATATTCATCTCCACCAACAACGGAGATCTCTTGAGGTCCAACCTATGTAACAACAAATAAAAATGTAACCTTTAGGTAATCATAATGCCAAAGTAAATTAATATTGTTCATTCAAAGTTAGTAGACCAACCAAGTGATATAATTTAGACCCTATTATTGATTCCAATATGTCATGAATGTAAACAACCAAATATTAGTATTTTTTTTTTGAAAGTGATGCTTTGACAAGCTACAGGACACTCAAGCACATGACTTCAGGGGGATTGGAACCCTAGTGAGAGACTTGAGAATCCATTTCCCTCACGATTAAACCATAACCTCATTGGAAAATCTTGTAATTGAATACAAGTAGCAAATGAATCTTATACATTACCAAAATAAAGTCTGAAAGCACTCTACGCAGAAGGACAAATCGATTGGAAATGAAAATGTGGTGCTAAAAAATGCAGACTTACAAAGGAATGCCTAGAATCTATCAATTGGATGCATTCATGTTAGATGTTTATTTGTCAATGTGATGCATGTTACTAGAAATATGACAAAGAGGTTGGTTCTTATTTCTGTTTCAATTCCCAATCTTGTTTATGTTCCTGTCTTGACACTACATTAGTACATTACGGATTGATTTTATATGCATAACATATGCAGATGAGGGTTCATGTTCTTATGTGAGTGCATGTACCCATGATGTTACCCTGTATCATGTAGGGGTGACTAGATGATTATTGCACTTGTGATTTTCATCACAAACAATAGTTCCACAAATGTGATTGATGGGGGTTTACACCATAGACACTTCTAGCATGCTCATATGGCATCCTAGGGTGATTTATGTTGATGGAATTTGTATTAGATGTACTCTAGTGTCGTGTCATACACCCTTTCATATTGACAATGATGGTTCACTAGTATGGATCATTACTCATTGTGTTTGATGGTGTACACTATAATGGCTCATAACACTCTAAATGGTTGTCTCTTACTAGGTTGATTACATGACGTGTTCATAATTTACATCTAGATAAGTGCATCACCTTGTCGGTGGATGTGTGTCCCTAGTGACCTAGGTGGGTGTCGAACATATATCTTGGCATTCCCATTTATACTCCTAGACATTTTTCACGCCTTATCAATTCTTCACCTTTTCACTCATTTTCATCATTTCCCCTCTTAAGACTGGATTATAATGTGTCATGTTGCAAGGAGTAACAATTCCATGTATGAAGGGAGAACGCGTTTTGCTGGGAGCTCTGTGCGCTAGGGTTGATCGCTATTGAGAGAGAGCAGGCATGGCGGCGCCTGAGGGAGGGGAGATCGCCCCCCCCCCCCCCCCCCCCCCCCACCGAGATCGGATGAGGAAGCCTTTAGAAGGCTCCTCACTAGCAGAGGCAAGAAGTCCACTATCCCGGAGATCCCGAAATTTATCAAGAAGCTGGAGGAAATCCCTGAAATCGCCCTTCCTAAAGAAAAACCAATGAAGATAGCTCTGGCACTGGCTAAGCGAGGTCTAGTGGGTTAGTTTATGGGATTATGGCCTTCCACCAAGACCACAGATGACTGGATACAGAGGAACTAGAAGCCCAATCTGAAACATGGAGTAACCTGCTACCCAGTTGGGAGAGGGTTTTTTGTGTTCGAATTCATATCAGAAGAAGACCGGGACTTAATCTTTAGAAATGGCCCCTACTTCATGGGGACGCAGGGCCTTTACCTGAACAAATGGACGCCAGACTTTGATCCCACAGTCGATCTCCCCAAAGAGGTGCCAGTGTGGGTCAGGCTCCCTAATCTCCCGGTGCACTGCTGGGACTTCGATTCATTGCAGAGAATAGGAAACAGAATCGGCCGCTTCATTGACAAAGCCGATAACAAAGGACAATACACCTGTGCTAGAATCTGTGTTGAAGTGGATCTTGAAGCTGGCCTTCTAGAGGCAGTAAAGTTAACAGTTGGATCTTGGACCCATTATCAGAAACTGGACTATGAGCACCTGCCATTCAAGTGCAGGAACTGCCAAGAGCACGGCCACTTCCAAAGGCACTGTCCCAAACTGGCCGCGGGGAAAGAAGATGCAGAAGGATGGCAGAAAGTAAAGAAAGGAAAAATCTCTAATAGTACCAAAAGCAAGGAGAAAATGACCCAGGAACCTCCAAAGGAAGGCAACTCAAAAACTAATCCTCAAGAAACTCCTAATAAAGCTCAAACCCCCACCAACGTTTCAGAAATTGAAGAAGTTCGGGCACCACAAGCCCCAATCAACCCAGTCCCCCAACCTGTTAACTCTAGTCCGTCCAAGGAACATATAAGCTTGGGCTCAGAAACAGGAGCTGAATCATCTAAGGAAGGAGACATTGAAGTAAGCAGCCCGTCAGGTACCCCAAACCAACCAAAGCGGGGACGAAAAACTGAGAAGAAAAGAAGGGAAGAGCAGTCCTACAAGGATGTGGTTCAAGGCTCACATCATACCATTCCAGAAATGATGAGCACCAGATTGGGGATGAAACTTGGGAAAACCCCGAAAGGGGGCCATCCCCTTCAACCAGGTAAATAATGCAGTACGTCTCCTGGAATTGCAGAGGACTAGGCATCACTATAAAAGAAGAAGCTATAAGGGATTTGGTAAGAGCAATGATGCCGGAATTCCTCCTAATCCAGGAGACGAAATTAGAGGAGGAGGCTCTCCTTCGAACAAGTAACTCGTTCTGGAAGAAAGGCCCGGGTAGGGCTGTGAGTGCAAGAGGAGCATCGGGAGGCTTGGCAACGTTCTGGGACTCTACAAAGCTTGATCTTGTAGAAGAAGAAGGAACCACTCACTGGTTATTCACCAAGCTGCTCCACAAAGAATCCGGCCATCTCGTAAGTATTTTTAATATGTATGTTCCTGTCTCTTATGCAGAGAACAAAGAGTGCTGGGACTCCTTAAATTTTTTTCTTAACTAGCATAATCCTAAAAATTTAGTAGTAGCCGATGATTTAAATGTAACCCTTGCTCTGGCCGAGAAAAAAGGGGGATCAATTGTCCAGGATCCTGCAAGAGAGTGGGTGGAAGACTTGATGCTGGATTGGGAACTTGAAGATATCATTCCTGACAGTGGGAAATTCACTTGGTCCAATAAAAGGATAGGGCTTGTCCATATAGCTTCCCGCCTAGACTGCTTCCTTATTCATTCCTCCTTCCTTACACTTGGACTTATGGCGACCTCCAATATCCTCCCGCATTATACCTTTGATCATAAACCAATATCGCTCTCCCTCTCTCCTGGGAAAAAGTTAGGTCCCATTCCCTTCTGGTTTAGCCCAATCTGGGTAAATCTGGAAGGCTTCCTTGACATTGTGTCCAACTCCTGGAAAGAACCTGTTGATGGATCCCCCTTCTATGTCTGGGAAAGGAAACTCAGAAGACTCAAAGCTGATCTGAAAGATTGGGCTAAAGGTCTAAGATCTCCTACGGATGAAAGGAAAAGAGCTCAGAAGGCCTTGGAACGACACCAGTTAGTCTTGGAAGAGTCCCCAGTCACTCTTGCCTTGCTCAACCGGGAAGCTGAACTTCAAAGGAAGTACCACAAAGCTTGTAGAGAAGAGGAAATCTACTGGAGAGTCAAGTCAAGGATGCTTTGGCTCCAAGCCGGAGATAAGAATACTACTTTCTTTCACAAGCAAGCCCAGGCCAGGAAAATCTACAACTCCATCAATGAAATTCAGATGCAAGACCAAGTCATAAAGGACTTCAGTGGCATCAAGGAGGCTTCCCACTCCTTTTTCAAAAACCTCTATTCTGCTCCGGATATGGAACCGGTGGACCCAAATTCCTATCCTATCTCAGAGATTCCAAATTTGATTAATGATGATGATAACCAACTTCTGAACAACCCTGTAAGTATTCGAGAAATCAAGAAATCCCTCTTTAAAATGGAACCAGACAAAGCTCCTGGGCCGGATGGATTCACAACTCGGTTCTACATTTCTTGCTGGGACATCATCAAAATGGATTTGTACAGAATGGTTAAGAAGGCTCAGAACTGCACCAAGCTGGGGGGCAGCACCAACTCCTCGTTCTTGGCCCTTAATCCAAAAGATAAAGGTGCCAGGAACTTCAACAGATTTAGGCCTATATCCCTCTGTAACACGGGATATAAAATCATTACCAAAATAATGGCTAACAGACTCAAAATATTCCTGCCAAAATTGATCCCGGAAAACCAAGGCGGGTTTGTGAAAGGAAGACAAATTCTGGACAATATTATTCTAGTCCAAGAAGCCATTCATACCAGCTACAAGAAAAAGGAGAAAGGCATGGTAGTAAAGCTGGACCTGGCCAGTGCCTTTGATAGAGTCAAGCACGATTTCTTTTTTGCAGCCATGAGCAACTTTGGTTTCAGTCAGAAATTTATAGAGTGGGTTAAAGCTTGCATACAGCCCCTTGGATAGCTCCATTTGTTAATGGTCGTCCCACCAGCCTCTTTAGGGCCTCAAGAGGCCTAAGGCAAGGCTGCCCTCTTTCCCCTGTGCTCTTTGTCATTCAAGCTTTTGTCCTAAGCTTCCAACTGAACATAAAACTCCAAAACAGATCTCTCTTTGGCATCAGAACTGTCCCAAAGGTTAAGGATGTCAACCACGCCCAGTTCGTTGATGATACCCTTTTATTGGGAGCGGCCAATCTCAATACAGCTAGGAAATTCAAATCAAAACTGGACTACTACAGGAACAGCTCTAGAAGTGAAATAAACTTCCATAAAAGCAAGATCTATGGTTGGAATTGCTCTCCATGTGAAATGATGGATTTATCCTGGACTCTTGAAATGGAAGGCATCACAATCTGGGATACCTTTACCTACCTGGGCATTCCAATCTTTAAAGATTCCCCTAGAGTTGTTCATTGGCTACCCCTGCTGGACAAACTAAAAAACAAAATCCACGCGTGGGGAGCAAATTGGCTCAACAAAGCAGGTAAAGTAATCTTGATGAACTCTGTCCTTACCAGTCTTCCTATCTACCAATGCTCGGTTCTTCTAGCTCCCAAAACCATAACTAACAAGATTAATGAGATGCTTTGTCGCTTTCTATGGGAGGGTGGCCGAAACAATGAAAAGAAACTACACCTTGTGAGCTGGGACAAGGTCACGAAACCAAAAATGGAGGGGGGCCTTCAAATCAGAGATGTGGCCGCCCAAAACCTTGCCATGAGTGGAAAAATTCTCTGGAACATGATCACTGGGAAAAGAACCTAGAGCAAGCAAATTCTTCGGAAAAAATACTTTATAGGAGATAAGGAAAGATATCTGGAAAAGCCCACAAAAGTGCAGAAAGGATCCCCAATCTTCTTGCTCTGCAAAAAGGCTCTACCACACTTCACCTCAAAGCTCATGTGGATTCTGGGAAATGGGGCAAAAATACAAATTTGGGATGACTCTATCCTTGGGGATCAGCCTCTCAATGAAGTAAACGAGCTGGAGAACATCAAATCTTGGCTTAATGCCAACAATTGCAGCACTCTGTGGGACATCTCTTCTTGGAAAAACGATGACAATGAAGCCTGGGAAAGCTGGAATCTGGGTGATTATCCAAACGAGTTCAAGGAGGAAGCGCTGAAACTGCTGGATCTCCTTCAGGGGAAATCGCCCATAAGTGCCATATCTACAGATAAATGAGGTTGGGGCTCAGGATCGGGAATTTATATAGCAGCTGCTAGCTACACTGCTATATTGGAGCTTCCTTGGGTCCCTCCCAATCCTGGGCCGTGGAAAGCCCTCTGGAACTTTCCGTCAATCCCAAAAATTGACATTTTTATTTGGTCTCTGCTGCATAATAGTATTCTGACCAGTGATAACCTCAGGAGAAAAAGATGGGAAGGGCCATCATGTTTCCCACTATGCACTCGCGCTGAGGAGACAGTCGAGCATCTATTCATCAACTGCTATTTCACTCATGAAGTCTGGAGGATTATGCTTCGTCCCATCGCTGTCAGCCTTCCAAATTCAGTAATGGAGATCATCAACTATTGTAATTCCCTCTCTCCATTCAACATGAGCAAAAAAAACCTCCTCAAGATCATGTGGATGTGGATTCCCAAATTCCTATGCTGGAAAATCTGGCTGGAGAGGAATAATAGAGTCTTTAAGGAGATCAGCAGACTCCCTCCTCAAATTTTTGTCAAAGCTAAGATCATGTTATCAGAAGCTTTAAATACTAAGCCTAAAATTAGCAATACGGCCACCCTCTCTGCTGAAGAAGAATGCTGGTTTAAAGAGTACAATCCGAATCATCAAAACAAGGAAACCATCAAACCTATTCAAAAGGAAAATTGGGAAATCAGGTTGGAAGAACAGGGCTTCATCAAGTGGAGATCAACCCTTGAAGAATGGTGCCTTTTCTTTGACGGGGCCTCGAAAGGGAATCCCAGTCATGCCGGGGGAGGAGGCATCATCTTTGAGCCATCCGGCCATCTCCACCTGTCCTACGCTTGGGGTCTAGGTTACACCTCCAACAATCAAGCTGAGTATCTGGCACTGTGGTAGGGTCTAAGTCAAGCAAGGAAGCTGAACATCCAAAAGCTTACTATTTTTGGAGACTCCAGATTGATTATTAAAGCGTTACACACTGAGAAGATGCCAACGGATATCAATCTTGCCCAAATTTACAGGAAAATTCTTCTCCTTTTGTCTCATTTTAGAACTTTTAAAGCTCATCATGTTCTAAAGAATCTAAATAGACTAGCGGATGCTGAAGCCAACCGTGGCACTCCGCTGAATAAAATCCAACTGATAGTCAATGGAGAAAGCTCAAATTATGCGCTTCCCTAAGGCTGAAGCTGCTCTAGCCTGCCTCATCACGTAGGCAACTACAGATTTGAAGAAGCTACTTCTGATGAGATCAAGCACAGTCATTGTCATAGGTGTTAAGCTGAAGAGGAAGTTCAGCATAGACCATTGGAATATGCATTGTAAGGCCTTGGCAGCCCATTTTCCAGATTCTTAATAAAATTTTATCCTTTTTTGTAAAAAAAAAAACAATTCCATGTATGAAATTCCAAAGTTAAAAAAAGAATTTCTCTAGATAGAAGCACCTCATATCATATTATTATCCAGTTAAGTTGTGCCACCTTTATAAAAAACCTTATTCCTAAATCCCTTGGTCCGGTAAAAAAATGAAAGAAAGAAGGGTCTAAGCAAATGAAAATAAAAAAAAGGGAAATAAAAAAAAGAGGCTGAAGGAATGGTAAGTCATGCTAAGCGCTCCCTCTAAGGCAGACATGTGGAAACAAATATATTCCCCCTAGCTCATGAAGGCTATGGAATGGACCTCTTACTCACTTATGCTATATGACTATGAGGGGTAACTGATGAAAGCACCCTTTTCTATAGTACCGTATTCACCTTATCATCTACACCTAACTTAAGTCCTGGGAATTGCATCCCATATTGGTGTATCACATGTAATTTTCAATTTTGGTTAATGATGTCCCCACCATGGTTAATCTAAGTAAAGGGATAAAGAATTAAATGAGTTATTGAGCCATTAGAAAGGTATCACTTGATGATCACTAAATACATGATTCCTTACATTAGCTCACATGTGGGAGGAATCTCTAACACCCACATGTGTGGAAGCTTGGAGATGCATCGATTCACCTTTAGAGGGGTCCTATTAAAAAACGACTTGCTATCTCGCTCACATGTGCCAAGTTGTTGGAGTTTTGAGGGTGACGTCTCGCTTAAAAGTCCCACGTGCCACACATGTGGTTGTCTTCATCAAAAGTGCGCTAATAAAGGAGGTCATTCCTCACTTGATGGAGGTCATTGGATCTTTCTTTGATGAGGTTTCTAGTGGTTGACTCACCTTGAGCATTTCTAGATCGATGTTGGATATTGGACTTGCTCTTATGCCCACTCGAAGGGTGTGTCCCACTTGATGGAGCTAACATTTGTTGGATATGCTTACATGTGGCATTGCTACCCTTATTTTATGTATTGTTGACCCTATCCTCTCAAGTTAGTGGAGGGATAATGATTGTTTACGCATTCCTAGATTGGATCTAGGGTTTATGCTTGGATACTATTATTTTATTGGAGGAGGTTTTGAGTTTCTTCTCTATATAAGAGAAGGTCCTATTGTAAACTTTGCTAGAAGTTGTGGAGAGAATCATTATGCTATTTTTTAGTACTCCTAATTGTTTCTTATGGATGGTTGATTTGAGCATTTCATTGGATGTCTTTGATGCTTGGTTAATGGATGTCATCTTCAATTGTCTATGGTCTTGATAATAATCAGTTAATATCTTTCTCCATTATATTGGATGCTTGTCACTGGAAGAATTAATAGTGTGCATGTTTGTTGATATTGGTTGTGTTATTCTTAGCCCTTGCTTGAAAAATATCTCCTCAAGGCTATTGGAAATGTTTAACTTAGGATTACCCTATTGAAGATTTCTGAAGTGGATCTAGCTATTAGGGAGTGGATTGGGTTTGAACCATTCAACCCTATATATTCTTTAATTACTAAATCCTCCATAAGATTATCAATTGACCCCACTTGCCCAACTTGGATTTGCTAGGCACTAGTCACATCTTCTCTGCCACTTCAAAATTAAATTTCATCTTTTCCTTTTTGTTTTTAAATAGATCTGGAAATTTCTGTCATTTACATACATCAAAATCAGCCCTAAAACATTAAATTGCATGGTAGATTTTCCCTAGTTGATGGCTGGAAATTATCTTTTTGGAAATCTGCTATGTTGTATTAATTAAATCTGCTCTAAACATAATTAAAAAATACAATTTGAATGCTGATTTGCTTGGTTAAAAGTTTCAGATTAGTAAGTGTCTTGAAATTCTTGGTTCTACCCTCGTGTTAGCCCTATTCGTATTTCATTTATAATGTTAACAATGGTTAGAATATTCTGTAGTTACAAATCAGGTTTCGTGGTTGGAAAAGATGTATTATTTTCAAGTTTATAACAATAATTAATTAATTGCTTCAGATAGGGAAATTGAGGGAATTTTCGCATACATTAATCAACTCTCAAACCCTAATTCTGCATTACTAAAACAGCTCAAAATAGATCTGGATCTAAGCATTCAATACCAACTTAGTTTATAGATGGAGATCATTTGTAGTTGATGTGCAAATAGTAACTTAAGTCATCTTGGAATTGTATCTCGCTTTAAACTTAGGTTCTAATAGGGAAGTCCCCCATGTGTTGGATTACCCAACACAAAGTGAGGGAATTAGTTTGTTAGGTGACAGTGCTAACTCTTCTGAGTTATACTTGAACTTAGAACCTAGTGGAGACTTTGCAAAAAACATTAAATTGTTGATGAAGAGTAGAAGCATCCAACGTGGAAAAAAAAGTAAAGGTATCCATATAAATAGTGAAATTGAATTTGAAAGTGAAATAAATACACATAATTCAAATAATATATCAAATATAATAAAATAACTTGAAAATATACCTTGTAAAATGAGAGGGAAACAAAAGCTGCAATTTTTTTTAATAAAATCAAGTATAAATATGGTGGTTGTGTCCCATAACCTTTTGCAGCACCAAGTAAAACCATCCATCATCCCCTATTTAATCCATTACCCAAATTCTATCAAAGAATCTTGATTGCATTTCACTTCAAATGCGTAACAACCAAACAACCTTTCAACATTAGCTTAAATTTTTCCATATTCTATCTTATGATAAACCTCAAATTTGAATGAGCTCCCTAGAGAGTTTTAATTCATTGTTGATTGAAAAGGCCAAAGTGTAGATACCTTTCCTTAAAACTTCTAAAAGTATACTTGGATTGGAACATGTAACTTATAAGGTGTAGTCATAGTCAATTGGGAACTGTTTATATGTAACAAATAAGGAAGTTGATTAACAAAGGAACCATCAAAATTAGTTATGCATAATAATCTAAAGCCTATTTCCAAATTGCTTCCTACCTTTCTTGGTGCTAGTTAGTATTCGAGCTAAAGGTGAGCTACAGAAAAAAGATCAGAATAAACTAAGTTTGCTACAAATAAAATTCAAAAGGGTGAGCTAAATGTGTCACCCAATTTCACACCAAGTGAAATTGTTATTTCGAGTCATGAGAAACCACAAATAAAAGAATATTAGACAAATATTGTCTTAGTATGCTGCTACAGTAAAGGGGGAATACTAATCCAATTCATTTCATTTATGCACCAGGTTATATGGGATTATTCCTTATCAACATTTCACTTCAGATGGTTTGGGTTACAACAGATGCACAGAGGAATTTTCTATTCCACACATTGTCTTCAAGGAAAAGCCATTTTTACTATCACTTATAGCAGGTGATTTTTTATGACAGACATTAAGATACATATATCACTAGCAACATAGTTGCAATTGATAATAGTTGACCTCCTAGAGACATTCATGAAGACAAGGAAATCCTTCTCAGTGTGTCAACTGAAAGTGATTGTCCATATATGATGTTACATATTCGTTCTCTAACCAACAGGTTATAGAAGAAACATTAACTTGAAATTAGGTAATCTATTAAGTGTTTTGATTGATCGTTTTGGAAACTCATCATAAAATTTTAATGGGAACGAAATGTTACATGCTAAAAAAATCTATCGCTAATCTTTTCCTGGAAAATTTTAGGGGTCGACTTATAATGATTTTTTAAAGGAAGAAAAAGTGTATATTGAAATATTTATACACCTACCTTTCATGTGCTTTATTGTGATGTGTTGGTTGTACCTTGATCAACAATACTATCCCACTAAGGTTGAGATCTTGTCATAGTATGTTTACAACACTTGGGTGTAATATTGATAAATACACATATGCTATGGATGGTGGAATGGAGACATGTATGGCCCATGTGCTACACTACCTCTAGGAGATTTTTTTTTGGGTTTGAATGACTATCTATGTTACTTGGACATGATAGTATCATGTTTGTCCTTGGAATTTTCTAGTAGAGGTTCTACCATAAAAGTAAGATATTAGACTTGCTTAAATAGTTAAATGGTTGATGCAGTACATGCCCACACACTCCTGGAAGGAATGACAAACCTGTTGCTTGAATTTTTGGTAAAAACCAATCCTATCCTTATACATCTTCTAGCATGTAGTACAAAGGATTTAAGGACTGATATAGTTTGGAAGTTATTGCATGGCACAAGGTTAATCAACTCATTGCTTTATCAAATGTTGACTTGTCATGAGAGTTGGTTATGGATTTCTGTTATTATATTTCTTCTAAGGATGCCAATGCGTTCTCACCTGTGATGGGTGGATATTCTACTTTATTGATGGTTGGTATGGATTTATTTTCAATAGTTGAGATTCTCGTATCTATAGTAGGTGGTTGATTTGTTATACCGGATATCACCTATTGGAAGTTGGGATTATCCATCCTAGTAAGAGCCCTTATACTACTCCTATGGTCTTATAGAGGAATAAATATTGATATTTTCACCTATGTATCAATTAGATATCACTCAATTGAATAACTCTAAACATGTTAATGGCTTATTTAACATCCCCAATAAATCACATGGAACAATTTCAAACATGTGGATGAAAACAAGCAAAGAATATGAGATCTAAACAGAGCTAACAGTCTTATGGTAACATCCACAAAGAAAGCAATACAACATCATATTTTGATAATCAACCATTCTTAATCATTGATAAATTAAACTATTTAAGGTAAGTTTTTAGATCAAATAGAACAAAGTTCGCCTGAATGTATGGTAATCACCATCATCAACTAAATGTGTGTGTATGCACATGCATAAATACCCAATACAAAGTTAAATCAAACAAAAGAAAACATAATTATACCTTGATGTGTGGAGCTTCACACTGTCTTCTTCTGCTTTACCTTTCAAAACATCATTCAACATACTTCAAATTTTGTCCTGTTGCAATAGTTTCATGTTAGCACCCATCAATTATATTTTTGTTTGTTTACAAAAATAACAAAACCAATCAAAATAAATACAATACTATTACAATGTAAATTAGAACACTATTCAACTATTCAAGTAAATTAATTGTTAATAATAGATCACCTGATAAAACATGGAGAACCAAATACACTATGTATATAATGCCATCGATCACATCAAAATGCCATTTCTTGCCTTGTAAATATTAAAATGTTTCTCAATGCTATCTGTAACAATTTCCAATGGATGATTCAAATAAGAATAGTGAAAATTAAACACTATAATTATAGAAATAGTTGTTTTTTAATGTATTATTCCTCACCATTCATTGAGCTCCTCTCTGTTTCGAGAATAATTTAATATTCTCTACTAAACAGGACCAACCACGTGTAGGTGGAAGCTCTTATGGCCCCTCCCCCCCCTCACATCACTCTCAATTCCCCAAACCCAATGCATCTACTTGCAAATAACAATTTAATGCAAATTATTTCACTCAATAGCTAAAAGAAGCTTTCATTAAATCATTAAATCATTCAACAACTAAAAAAAATTCATTAAACCATTCATTTAGTTAATAGCCGATAAAAAAAATTAGTAAACCATTCATTCATTAAACAGAGGAAAAAACCATGTAAACTTTTTTATTATAAATAAGAATTACTCAAAATTTGTATAGTCACTTCCTTTTTAATTTTCTTCTCTTTAAATATTTAGTCAGAGTCACATCTTCCAGAATCTGAGCCTCAGTCTCCCTACTAGACTGCTCACAAGGTTGAACTTCTGGCGAGGGGCGATGAATTTCTGCAATAATGTCAAAATATTTCATTAATATAATTTTATTTTTACAAATACAAGCAATTCATTTAAAAAAACATTACGAAGGTGTTTTTGTACTTGGCATGGGCACATCAACATGTTCATCATTATCCTGTACAGGTTCAACCTAGCTAGTGTTATTTGCATGTACATGCTCTGCAGTTGAATTGTGTAGAATTAAAGTTAATGTTCATCATCTGCAATTATCTATACAAACAATAGCATATTAATAGATTCATTACTAGGAATCGAAGCATGATCTTTGTCTGGTTGGTGTACATCTTGGAAAGGAACGAGATCATTACTTTTCCAGCTAAAAAAGGAATAAATAATTTATGTTAATTTTGATAACAAATAAATTGCATGAGAATTAATAAATTATCATTAAACTATATAGTTTTTACATACCTGCACACTAGATCGATGAGCAAAAGATCGTCCAGTATGCCTAGACAAGCTTCTCTGGCGTTCATCAACGACATCAAATCCCCGTTCGAAGATAAGCTTCATGTAATCCGCACTGGGAAATTCTTTGAACCGGTCGACCTGCATATTTGCATGATGTCATTAATTTTACAATTTTTTCCAGAATCAAACGAAAATAATTTTTAGTATGATATTTGGATGCGGTTTCGGGTTTTTGATACTTACATATCAGGCTGCCAAGTTCGAGTAACCACTAGGACCAAGCTTGTGTTGACCAAATTTTTCCATTCTTGCCTTGGTGGCCTTAGATGTGTCCGAGAGCCTAATAAAGTGTGGAAATACGTTAGTTGATGTTCCAAATTTGATATAAAAACTAATAATAATAAGGCGTACCATTACATTTTGGAATGTATTGCATACCTCCCTGTTCTTGGTGGTATCTTTCCTGCTTTTATCAGGCTCTTCTCTTTTCCATCTTCCACCAGGGCTTTCCACTCCACAGATGGAATCGTTGGAGGGCGCTCAAACCTAGGGTTCTTTTGTAGGTGAACCCTATACTGGTCTCGGACAATCTTCAGATGTTTTCTAACCTTTTGTAGGACCTTTGATGTATCGAAGGTATATTTTTAGAACAGACCAACCAAGTGGTTAGTCAGCTCATCCTTTAAATCTTTTGGCTGCTTGTTCCACATTGTGTAGGTGGTGGGCTCGAAGATTTCCAAGGACAAATCATTCATATGTTTATAAAATATATCATTTTCTGCAAAACATTAATGCCATCATTAGTCAACATTAAAAAATATTATCATTATATTAGACACAAAGTATAGAAACAAAATTAAACAATCTATAATCACCTAGAATTTTCTCTATCTTTATTGGAACCAGTTCTTCGTTCACCAAAAATGTACACACTACTGAACCATTGCTAGTGACATGAGAAGATCCTGGAAATGTATCCACCTCTCTATCTAACCCTGCATCCACCCCTTCTTCTGCAACATCTGTTGTGGGTGGGGCAACATCGGCTGCACCCTCTCCTGGCCTCGAGGGTGTCGCAGAGTGTGTTTCTGACTATTCAGTGGACAATAAGGGAGTAGTATGTGGTGTATGTGGAGTGGTTTGGTCACTGGGACCAACATTTCCTTGACCACCATTGCAAAGCTCCATAACATGCTATAAATTCAAACCATTGTATTATAAGTTCAATAGCATATACAATTAAATATTATAAAGTTCTAAATGAATTTACATTATTATTCTGGAACTTACTTCCAATTGTCCACGTCTCTGTAACAACAATTGAATATTTGATTCGGTCTCTTCTGTTTGTGGAACTTTCAATTTCAAAAGAACCAATTCCTTATTTTGTTTTTCCATGGTTTTCTGTAGCACCCTCAATGGGTCTGCATACCCTCTAATTTCACTATCTTTCATCAAATGGGAGACCTCATTCTGTAAAGAGTTTTGAGATGGTGTTTCATAAACCAAATCCCCTGTCTACAACAAAAATATATAAAACATTGCTTAGTCTTTGAAGCAATCGTGTGCGCAAAAAAATATATTAACACAAATTTTCTATCATGTTAGATTCATAGGATTACCCGATGCCTAGACGAGGGTGTGGTCTGATCAACAATTGGGGACTTACCCCGATCAACCACCTGCAAAAAAAGTAGAGAACATGATCACAATGAACGCAATATGTAAAAGCTAACAAATACAGAACAAAAATAAACATTATGCTACATGGTTTATATGTGTACATTTTTTAAGTATTTAGAATGTGGAATTACATTTAGGTTTACAGGTTTCCTCGAGGCTCTAGTCGTCTTATCAAAAGTTGGGGACTTTCCCCGGTCAACCTGCAAAAAAAGTAGACAACATTATCATCATGAACACAAACATAAAAACGAAAAAATACACAACGAAATAAACATTATGCTACACGATATACATGTGTACGATTTTAAAGCATTTGGAATGGAGAATTACATTCATGTTTACCTATTTCCTTGATGTTGCAGTTGGTTGATCAATAGCCGGTTGGCTTCCCCGATCAACACTTTGCATGGAAAATATATAAGATTATATAAACGAACCGAATATACTAATGAAAATACATAAAAATAGATTTGTTTGTCCATCCTAAATTTATTACATTGGCAATATCGATGTATACCTGCCGCCTTGAATTAGGTCTACTAACATCTACGGAGAGGGAGGTGCCCCTGAGAGAACCCTGCATCAAAAACATACTAAAAATTACCTACCGAAACCAGAATACTCACTAAAACAATTTTAAAACATAACATTTTGATGTATACCTGTATACTCGTAGGTCGTGTACTCCTCTCACCTTCTGCTGGGGTGATGGGCCCCCTATCACCTCCCTACGAAGTCAGCATAGGAAATTTATTAGAAAATTATAATTATATGCTAATGAAAAATCCTATAGATGTTAAAATAATTAATAAAATGTTGGGTAAATTATTGGATGTACCACAACCATACTAACCGTGTTTGTATCTACACGATTCAAATTGTAATTAATAAGCAGTTCCTCGCGAGCAACTATTGATTTAATGGCACATACAAAGACATGGTTTCCTTCACGTGACTCAAATATGCAGTTGGATTGCTTAAGTGTAAACCTCAGTTGTGTACTGTTCATAAACCTCGCAATATTACTAGTTGTTGTTGGCCTTACGTCCATGTACAACGTTGCTCCTTTATTTTGAGCTTTGTCTTTTAGTTGTATATAATTTTCTGACAACCCATATCTATGCATACTTCGTGTATGTTGGACCAAGCGCATCCAATCATTGTATTTGTAAGAGGGTCCAACATACTCCATCAATTCTGTACATCTATTGTATCCAACCTTTATGCCATCCATGCAAAACAACCCCAATCCATGCAATGTCAACAGTGCAATTCTATATATCCTCTCATTCACACAAAATTCATCGTTTACTTGAGGAAGATTCGTAGTCACCCTTTGTTTCACTAGGTGTTTGGACCTTAAGGGCACCTCGATGTCTCCCACTGTCTCATCATCATAGGAACATGACCCCCCTCCTTTGAGAAAAAATTCCATGTGTTTATTGAATTTTCTTCTGATCTTATGACATCTAGTTGATCTAGCCCTTGTAGACCTATTGGATGTCCCACTTTCCTCTAGCCTTCCCAAGCCATTTAATTCCACCCTATTAGTAAATTGACAAGAGAAACTGAGGGTACCTAGGTCCTCGCACTCTCCATATTTGACAAATTCATCCTGATGATGAATCCTGATATGGATTCGAAACGTCAACATGGTCAACCTACTACTGTGGTTTCTCCAACTTCTTCCACTGAAACCTACCACCACATAAACTTAGAAACATAAATTACATCCCTGCACAGAAGGGACATCTGGCAGCAATTCCGTCTTCTGGAGAAACTAAGGGTACCTAGGTCCTCACACTCTCCATATTTGACAAATTCATCCTGATGATGAATCCTAATATGGATTTGAAACATCACCATGGTCAACCTAATACTGTGGTTTCTTCGACTTCTTCCACTGAAACCTACCACCACAAAAACTTAGCAACATAAATTACATCCCTACACGGAGAGGATATCTGGTAGAAATTCCGTCTTCTGGAGAAACTGAGAGTACCTAGGTCCTCACACTCTCCATATTTGACAAATTTGTCTTGATGATGAATCCCGATATGGATTCGAAACATCAACATGGTCAACCTACTGCTGTGGTTTCTCCGATTTTTTCCATTGAAACCTACCACCACAGAAACTTAGCAACAAAAATTACATCTCTACATGGAAGGGATATCTGGCAACAATTGCATCTTCTGGAGAAACTAAGGGTACCTAGGTCCTCACACTCTCCATATTTGACAAATTCATCCTGATGATGAATTCTGATATGGATTTGAAACGTCGACATGGTCAACCCACTACTGTGGTTTCTCTGACTTCTTCCACTGAAACCTACCACCACAGAAACTTAGCAATAGAAATTACATCCCTGCATGGAAGGGATATCTGGCAGCAATTCCGTCTTCTGGAGAAACTGAGGGTACCTAGGTCCTCACACTCTCTATATTTGACAAATTTGTCTTGATGATGAATCCTGATATGGATTTGAAGCATCGACTTGGTCAGCCTACTACTGTGTTTTCTCCGACTTCTTCCACTGAAACCTACCACCACAGAAACTTAGCAACATAAATTTTGAGACCTACAAATGACGAGGAGAGAGATGAATGATTGAAGGAATCCAATGGGGGATGAATTGATGCCCTGTTCTGCCTACCTAAAGTTCCTTTTATAATGAAGATTATCCCCAATTTATCCTTGATTTCTAGTCTTCTACTTTTCACCCATACTGCTAAAAGCAACACAGTTTTATGCCGATCTAGTATGTATTCTCATGTCACAAGTTCTGCCTTGTAGATGAATATGGAACCCTAGAAGGTAGTGTTGATTTGGAAATATGATTTTACAATGTTCCATCCCATCTTTAAGACAATATTGGAGAGTAAGTTATGGCATAACATTAACATATTAATTTTCAACCCTAAGGCAACGCTAACTTGAATAGAGTTGGGAGATTTCAAGTAGGTACCACCAAAATAATGGAAGAAATCATACCGGTTGCTACATGCATACTTGGAAGAATACTTCCCTGTGGTAACCTACAACAATCATATATATATATATATATATATATCTAATCCATGGCAGTGAAGAGCTGACATTTCCATATCTGCTACTTGGCACATTCAGGAATGAAAACAATGTTTTAAATACATTTATATCAATCTGTAATCTTTGCTGATTTATTCCATTTTAGCTTGTCATGATGATGCTTGTTTTCCCATATTAATTTTCAACCCTAAGGCAATGCTAACTTGTTTTCCCATATTAATTTTCAACCCTAAGGCAACTCTAAGGAAATCCCATAGTAGAAAGAACCAAAAAAGACTATTCCGCACAAATCAAAAGGCTCTTAAACTAACTGTATCATGCCTTCGTCAATGATTTGATGAATCCTTTGAAATTGTCTTGTAAATATAGTGAGACAAGGCTCAAAACACTTACCTAAAGAGATTGTTTCCTTTTCTCTTTATTATTAATTTCTATGATATGTGTTTCAAGTGATGCTAATGTTGTTCATCCTTTGTTATTCTCTTGTCAATTTCCTAATAGGGTGGCATTAAATGGATTGCATTCTACTTTGATCAATATGACAAAGTCTTTTTCTCCAACCAACCATATTAAACTTGAATGAATTTTGGACCTTTCCTCTCTTTCCACTTGGAGAAAAATTAGAAAATGGTTTGGTTCACCTCCAACTTTGACCCAAGTTCTTATCCTTTTGTGATCACTCATCAAGGAGGAATATATTAACCTAATGTTGTCAACAAGAACACCATCATCTTCTTTATCATTAGTTTCTATGATACATGTTTCAAGTGACACTAATTCTTATTGATATTTTATTATTCTCTTATCATTTGTGTAAGATATTGTTGTCATTTTCACAAACTTGAGGTTTGAAACAAATTGTAGTCTTATAGACTCTTGGAGGGAGGCATCAATTGGTTTGTGTTGAGATTATTAAGCATATACATAAGGCTTCAAGGAGAGAAGATCGAATTTTCCCTTCTCTACTCAATCATCAAAGAGGTTGAGGTTAGCTTCTTCAACACCACATATAGGTTCACTATAATTGTCCAGGGATAAATTAAACCTTTTTAATATTCAACCGTCTCTACCAATAGAACAATCTATTAGATGTACTAGGAGCTTCATTCAAATCAAGAGAACTCTTCTATAAACACATGAAGAATCGTTTGATTTTGGAAACCAAGGGGATGGAAAAAGGGAAAGGAAACATCAAAGATCACTCACACCAGGGAATAATTATAAAGCTAACCAACTATTTAAACCACAAAGGTCATCTTCTCATGTTAAATGTAAGAGGGGCAAACAAAAATCAGACACAGTGACAATTGAGATAAAATTTTCAAATAACAAATGGAGGACATCAAAATACCTAATACTTGCTTCAAGACCCAAAGCATAAACCATAAGATTCATGATTGTCCATTAATGGACAAGTATTACCTAACCCAATTTCCAGTGAACTAAGCACCTCACGGTCGATCAATTGCCCAAGGAAACAATTACATTGGAGAGGATAGATTTAAGTGATTCATAAGAAGTCTCACACCAATAACACTACAAGTCTACAACAACCCAAAAGATTCAATCCAACAAGTCGTCATCTTTTGTTGCAATGGCTTTGAATAGGCCCATAGGTGTCTCTAAACACCAAAGAAGCGCTAGACCATGCACAATTAATCTGCACATGTTCATTAGGGGCCATCAACCTCGAAGTTTTCCGATATTCTAGTCGTGTTGAATGATAGCGTTGTCTTATATAATATGGATTCTGTCACTACTCTCACTCAATGAAGGTAACATTGTGGAATTTCAAGATGGAAAACTAGCCCCTAAGAAACATTATGCACCTTATTATTAGGAATATGTTTCAAATTCTTGATGGTTTTTATTACAAGAAATGAAGGTCATTAGGATTTCTATTGAAGAATTCGTTGAACTATATTTGACAAAACACAACCATCTTCACCTATACCTATGAAGGTCAACAAGAAGTAGTGAACCTTGTGTCAGCTTATCTAGTTGGTGTTGTTGTGTACCGGGGAACTAACAACACATAAAGGCGAGTTTGTATCATGTTGAATCTAAAATGGAAACATGTTGGGATGGAAAATATGTATGCAACCATTTAAATTGAATAAAGTTTCACTTTTGCAGAGATGGATAGTGGAAGAACTCCCTTAAACTCCTTGGCTTGTTTATGGATATTTCAACATTGTTGAGACATAAGAAGACAAGGAAGACATCCTTCTAGTTAGAAGCCTAAAATACTATAAAACTAGGCTAAGCTTGTATGACCCTTCAAGTAGATGGATTCCTACTAGTTATGGTATTATTATTACAACTTTTGTAAGAGTAACAAGAGAGACCTCAAAAAGCTCAAAAGGGCCACATTGTTTGAGAAAAAAACATTTTCTACTATAAATATGCTCAACATAGCTAAGTATTGGGGTAGGACACACTATCCATCTATCATTTGAGGTACATACAAAATGTGTATGCCCAAGGCTTGCTATATCATGAATTTGAATAATCGAAGTTACATAAATTGCATCAAAAAAATTTCAAAGGCCGAGGGGAAGAACCCTAAATTAAGTGGTGGAAAAATCAAAATGGCCATTTTGTTGGATTAACATCTTCAACAAAATTTAGGAGTACAACCATCAATCCGACCTATCTTCTTTCAAAATAAAAGAATAAATCCGACCTAACTTTTTTTCTCTATTGAAACAAGGTTGCCATCCTTTATGACAGGGTTGAAGGTGGATGTTATTGTTGTTGACAGTATCTTGAGATACATCAATGATCTGACCTATCTGAGGTATATTTTTGAAGGAATGACTTGATTAGGGTATCCTCTAGTTGCTGCTCATCACCTTACATGCAAGTTCATCATTATATGCAGCTCCAATTTTCCTAAGGTGCACAATAGTCCCTTTTTTATGCCTAGGGTGCCTTCTCCACGGTTGTAACAAACCCATGACTGATGTTATTTATGCTGAGATTGCAGCCAAAATTATTTTTTGTGTGGTTTGTTGAGAATTAATTTGAGGCAACGACTTAGGGCAGAGGGTGGGTGGACTGTCCAGACACACCTAAAATGCTTAATCACTGCCTTATGATTTTTATCACTGCCTAGAATTAACATTAACTTGCTGTTATCCATTTAAAAGTGTGCAAAATTATCTCCAAAAAGGTCCACCAAATTATGTATATCAGGCTTTAAAAAGATGTTGTGACTTCTAGTGAATTCTACATGTTTGAATTCTATTGATGAAAACTTAAAGGATTCTGCTGAGAAAGTATAGTACTTTACAAAAAAAATTAAAATCCAAGAAGCAACTGATGAGTAAGAGGAAATGTTGAAAATGCAAAAAGATACATCTAATCAAATGCATTATGATACTTTTGCAAAGAAACATGATATTAAAAGGGAAGTACACAGGCAGGAAAACTGGCAAAAGACACATGGGGTAGGTGATAATTTTCAACTCTAATTCTGATGGTGTTGCTTTAATGAGTAAACATGATACACACATTTCCACACTTAATATTGCAATTATCTTATATCCTCTTCAACATTATGCAAGTGGAATGTCAGTATAGGAGCCCTAGTACCAAAACACGGAGCCGACGAGAACTTATGTTGTATATTCTTGTAGCTTCCCATGAAGCAACACAAGCTATTGATGTGGTGCAATACATGAAGAAATATTTTGGATTTTACTATATGTTCCCCTGGTACCGTGGGATTAATTCATAGTATCCATCAACAAATCAATTACTGAAGGAAAATGCAGCAACACAAGCGAATTTGGAAGCAATTTATGATCCTAATGGTGTAATGACTATTATTTTCACCAATGCACCTAATTTATGATCCTAATGGTGATCTCAAAATTGGTGCAGTCAAAGCCTTTATCCAATAAATGAGGTGGAGTTTACGGACCAAAATTATGTTCGCATGTAAGGAAGATATGTCTGCAGCAAGAGTGATAATGCCCAGATTATGCATACATACTCATCCAAAGATATTTAAAAATACTACTCTTCACATGATTAATGCTGACAGAGTTAGGGACAACACTTGCAACAAAGTATTTGTCTGTTTTGGAGAGACCTATTCAAGTCTTCGATAAGACTTTGTAGTTCACCTGGCTCTGTAGCAGACATCATTCAAAAGAAACCAAGCTTGGTAAAGTCAAAGTCTTCATAAAAATACTTCCAAACAAATCTCAGCACTATGATAGGGGGAGTACATGTTTAAGCAAATCAAGAAGTCTACATGTCAGGGGGAGCACACATTTCAGTATGATTTCGCAAGAATGGAAATTGACCCATTATGTGGTCATTTGTGGTCATCCTTGACATGAACTAAGAAGTCCTCTATACTTTGAAAAGATACAGGATCTAGATAGATTAAAATTTTCTCAATCTACATAACTTGACTTTTGGTTTTGTTATCAAACATGTTTTTTACCATTTTCCTTACTTTATGAGCATAATTGATCCTAGTTTTATGAAAGGTGAATCTCCCTTGAAATATTGCAGGTGGTATTGACTTCTATAGTCTATCCTTCTTCCCATCAAGGAAAAACTTATTCTAAGTATCCTTCAGATTTGGGATCATGGTCTTCATAAATTTCCAAAGAACCTTACATAAGGCCCATTAATTTTTTTTACAATGCTATTTTTCTAACAATTGGATCTCCTAAGGATGAACCCAACTCGGATCGAAACACATTGAGCATATTAACTATATAACACATTGTTGCCGCCTTTAACACACCTGGGGGGATGTGGCAGAAATATTCAAGCCACTCGGTGTGTCCTTGGGGGCAGGTCTCGAGTCAAGGCTGTCACCTTGTTCTTGACTCCTCCGTTTAGGCTCAACTCCTAAAGTTTCCAAGGGGGGTAGACCCTATTAAGTTACTAAGGAAAAATTATTTAGTATGATGATGGTAAACTGAATGAGTTACTTAGGAGTTAGAAATTTAACCATAAACAACCATAGATGACAAGATAACAAATGAGCACATGAAAGCACAATGCTGAGACACAATATATATATTTAAAGAAAATAGCCAGTGCCTTAAAATGGAGTCATAAAATAATCGAAGTACTTGCATGTGCTTGGAGTGAATGTTTTGCGATTGCCTCTTGGTATGTTTTAAGTTAATGTGAAATATGAGTTGATTAAAATTAGGTGAGGGGGGGACTCTAGATATACCCGAGAGTACTTGGAGTATGTCCAAAACTAAATCTTCATGGCTACCCGCAAGGAATGTGTGGGCTGAATGGAGTCTCTGAGACTATTTTTCATAATGCACCAGAAGGTGTAAAAGATATCGGCGCCTCGAGGTCACTTTTCAGGAGTTCCCGCTTCCTTTGGGTATTTTTCCACCGCTTACGGTTTGATTGAGGCGTTGGATTTTTGCTTGATGGTGGTTTATTAGGGAAGGTGAAGACTAATTAAACTAGTCACTCACATTACTTTTGATACAGCATGATTGATCAAATGAACTGCATCCAAGTACAGAGCACACACACCAGAGTCTTGTCAATTTTAGTGAGTTTTAAAGGATGTGTTTTCTTAGAAAGAAAAACCCTCCACGAACCTCTTTCGGTCCAAGTGGACCTCAATCGGGGAATCAAGGAGGGGGTTGATTTTAGAACAATTACTTACAACAAATCAAAGCTAAGCAGCAAACATAAACAAATCACAATTTTTCTAATTATTCCTAACACACATCTCTTTCCCCTTGCAGGTCAATCAGGAAGTCGTGGGGTAAGTATTCGAGTTACTTTGATAATGTAATATGAAATGTATGATAAAGTAATCAAAGCATGTTATTCTGCATGAATTAAACTAATCTAATCTGAAAATAAGTAAGACAATGCGAAAAACGACAAAAAAAGGCGTGAATCCCCCCAGGGGGGATGGGGAATGGGCTCGAAAGAGCCTATTCAGAGAAATATTTTATTATTTGTTAATACAATATCAGTAAAATTATCTGAATCCTCTTGGTTTTTATATAGGATGAAACCAAGGCTTTACAAATTTCCCAAAATTTTAAAATTATGGTCAAAAGGGAGACCCGTGGGGGTATTTGAATGATCCCAAATCCACTTTCGAACAGCAGCTTCTCTTCTTTATTTTATGCCTGCTAAAATATAGCGAGCATGTTAGAATGAAATATTCCCAAAAGAACTTTGGAAGTACCTTTGGGTCAGCCTACTTTAAACCAAACAAAAGTAAGTTAAAACTAGCTAAAACGGTGAAAAAGGAACCAAGGAAAGCAAGCTTGCCTTGGGATATTGGATTTGCTAAATTTTCATATGCTTAGCTAAGACATCAGTACTTCATTTCATTTTCATAACAAAAGCATATAAACAGGATCACTGAAAGATAGACAAACACAACCATACAAAAGGAACACAAGGATTTATCCTGGGAAAACCCTAAAGGGAAAAACCCAGCAAAAGCTTCCTCAATATAGATGCCCCAAAAAGATAAAAGATAAAAGATAAAACCATCAAGGAGATCAAAGCCTGATCCTCCTCCTTCTCCAGCTACTTCTCTTCTCCACTAATGCGCTACACAAGTGAGAGTGTGTGTCTCAAATGAGGAGCACCACACCTCAATTTATATTCATCTGTTCACTTGAATTAAATCATTCGACATGTAGGCTCGAGTTAAATCATGTAGGCTCGAGTTAGAAATGTAGGCTGAAGTAACCACACTGGGGTGCTAATGACCCACCTTTACAATTAGAGGGGACTACCTCATGACTCTTATTAGTTCTTCCGATTAGAAGCATCAGGGTACAAAGTAATACAAGTGGTTCTCCTGGTAGGACTATCGGGGACCGCAAAAGATATATATAGAATATTCATCAAAGTTACAATATTTCAACACTCCCCCTTAACGAGAAGGGTATTCTACAACAACATCAACAACAACAATAGTAGGAGAGGGATAGAGGACATCATTAACATCATCAAGGTAACACATCTATAAATCATTGGAAGCTTTTCAACATCATGTAGCCTTCATCTTCAATCTTTAGTCTTCGGTATCATTAGTACTTTGACTGCTTCGATCAGCAGCATCTTGACTCTTCAATCAGCAGCAACATCTTCAGCACTTTGACCTTTCGATGAGCAACATCTTCTTCAGCACTTTGGCCTTTCGATCAGCAACAACATCATCATCATACTCTGATCTTTCAATCAGACTCATCATTATCATCAGCCTCTGATCTTTCGATCAGAACCATCATCAACCGAACATCATCATACTCTAGCATTAACTCATCATCATATTCTGATCTTTCGATCAGTACGTCATCATCATCATACTTTGATAATACGGCATCATAATCATCAGGATCTCATCATCATCACATTCTGATCTTTCGATCAGAAACATCATCATCATCATCGCATTCTGATCTTTCAATCAGAAAACATCATCATCATCAGCAACATCATAATCATAAGCAACTTCAAGGATGATACAATCGTACCACATTCACGGGGACCAAGATCTCCGGATACATTTTGAACCGAGGTTCAGGGATGATGCAATACACCACTTTCACAGGGGCCGAGACCTCTAGATACATTTTGAACCGAGGTTCAGGGATGATGCAATCCACCACTTTCATGGGGGACGAGACCTCCAAATACATTTTGAACCGAAGTTCAGGGATGATGCAATCCTACCACTTTCACGGGGGTCGAGACCTCCGGATACATTTTGAACCGAGGATCAGGGATGATGCAATCCACCACTTTCATGGGGGCCGAGACCTCCAGATACATTTTGAATCGAATTTTAGGGATGATGCAATCCTACCACTTTCACAGGGGCCGAGACCTCTGGATACATTTTGAACCGTGGTTCAGGGATGATGAATTCCACCACTTTCACGGGGGCCGAGACCTACGGATGCATTTTGAACCAAATTTCAGGGATGATGCAATCCTACCACATTCACGGGGGCCGAGACCTCCAAATACATTTTGAACCGAAATTCAAGGATGATGCAATCCCACCACATTCTCGATGACCGAATTCACCAGATCACTTCTAGACATATGTCCCGGGATGATACAATCCCTCTTCATTCTCAAAGACCGAGGTCTCCGGGTCACTTTAGGGCAAGTGTCCAGGGATGATACAATCCCACTACAACATCACTACTCCCCCTTTCGAGGAAGGTCTTTCTGAACCACACCAAGCTTGTCTCGAAAGTGTTTGAACTTTACCCGAGACAGAGGCTTTGTCAGCGCATCATAAATCATCTTCATCTACATCTTCAGTATGTGAATACTGAACTATCACCATCTGTATCTCCAGTATGTGAGTACTGAAAGCATCATCAGGTCACCATCATCTGCATCTACAGTATGTAAATATTGAAACATCATCTATATCTTCAATATGGGAATACTGAAATGATCATCATCTATATATTCAGTATAGAAATAATGAATCACCATCATCTGTATCTACAGTATGTAAATACTGAAACATCATCATCTGCATCTTTATCTTGAATGTAGAAATACCAGATTTCTATGTGTTACGACGGAACACAGGGTTCTCTGTTATCACAACTCTCATTATCACATATAATCAATGTAGTATCCATCTTCAGTTCAAAGAGACTTGATATCAGCTTCCGAAGCCATATGGATTCACAACTTAGTAGAGCAATCTGCTATGTATTCTGCTTCAGACATGCTACGAGAAACACTGGACTGTTTTCTGCTAAACCATGAACTCATAGCAAATCCCAAACAAAAGCATCTACCTAATGTGCTTTTCCTGTTTGAGATACTTCCGGCCGAATCTGCATCTATGTATCCATACAATCTATATTCATGGCTACCATCATAATATAAACCAAAGTCTATAGTCCCTTTCAGATATCTCATCACATGCTTTGCAGTTACTAGGTGAACCCGTCTTGGTTGAACAAGATATTGACTTAAGGTGGTCACATCAAAACAAATGTCTGGTCTAGTATTTGTTAAGTACATCAATAACCCAATGATCTGTCTATAATGAGTCATATCCACTAACTCTGATGAGTCACCAGCTAACAGCTTCAGGTTGGAGTCCATGGGTGTGGCCATGACTTTGCATTCCAACATATTGAATCTCTTCAATATCTCTACCGCATAATTTCCCTGGTTGAGAAAGATTTCTTCTGAACTTTGCCATACTTCCAGACCTAGGAAATAATGCATTAACCCAAGGTCTTTCATCTCAAATTCTTCTGCTAGTTTCTTCTTGGTTTCCATGACCTGTTTCTCATTTCCTGTCAAGGATAAGTTATCCACATATAATAACAGGATGACAAGTTCATCTTCTACAACCTTGAGATAAAGGTTAGGATCAACTTTATTCTTGGTAAATCCCATGCTCGAAAAGAAACCGTTTTATTCTTCCATACCAAGCTTTGGGAGCTTGCTTCAGGTCATAGAGGGCCTTCTTCAACTTGCATACGTGATTCCATCTGGCTTCAACTTCAAATCCTTGTGACTATTCGATGTAAAACTCTTTCTCAATCATACCATTAAGGAAGGCTTGTCTTTACTTCACCATGGAAGAAACTACCATGATAGTTCTGAAGGAAGTGTACCTTACTTCCTGGAGTAAGTGTCTCTTCAGAATTAATTCCCTTTTTTCTGAAAGAAACCTCCAGCCACAAATCTTGCTTTATACTTCTCGATACTTCCGTCAGCTGCATGCTCTATTTTGTATATCCATTTGGAGGATACAATACTCTTTCCTTCTGGTTTGGGAACTATATCCCATACATCATTCTAGTATTCTTTCATCATAACATCTTCCATGAGTTCGTCTTGTCAGATCATCAACATATCCTAGTCTTCTGCATTCAGCTTTGAAGGTTGGAACCCACTTTACTCTTGGTAAAGTCTCTATCCATCAAGAAGATGTCCATCATGTCGTACCGTGTCGAACTCAGATATCTTCTGTAGTCACTCCCCCTGAAGTGGAGTATTATCTTCCTTCTTCATTCTGTACAGGTGGTTCTATGCTTGATATATACTGGTCAATAGATTATGCCATGTCATAGTCTATTCTTTCTAAGGCAAATCACGAATTTTTCTTTGTACACTTGTTCTTGTAGATCCATATGGAGGATACTATGTACTTCCCTTTATGTCTCGAAATCATATCGTGTACATCATTCCCCATGATCAACTGTTATTCTTTGATCATAGTTTCGTTTATAGCATTCTTTTCTTCATCTTGAGTTATCTCTCATACCCATGGTGGTCTTCATCCTTTGAGGTGGATCTACTTCTCTCTGAAGCTCTTTCTTCCATCATGGTGTCTCTAACCCTGGGAGCTTCAGATTCATGTTTATTGAATTGTCATCACTTGTTCTTTGGAACAAGTCTCGTCCTTCTTTTCTTGTAGGAGGTTGTATAGGACCTTTCCTACAATTCAAATGCACCAGTTGCATGGTTAGAACTATTTCATAAAACATATGCATAACGACAAATTCTTATGCATCATGCAACTATTTAGCCAATACAACATTCATCCATATTTCATAGAAACTTTCTAGATGCCTTCTATCTCTACCATGACATCATTGAGATTGTGTACTAATCCAATATGTCAGCAAAGAGGTTTGATAAGTATCACTGGAGAGTTGTATAGCGCCATGAGCTACTTACCCATCACATGCATATTAGTAGTATTAATGTAAACAATCTATCATGCATAACACATCAACTGAATACAATCAAATGCATAACAAAACAATATCATGAAATGGCAATTGAATACTTATCTTTTATTTGTTTCGTGGGTAGACTCCATCTTGATCATTCTGCTTTATCATCTTCTTCATTCATGAAATCATCATTTCTTATCCAAATGATAAGATGAATAAGAGGTTCTTCAAGAATTGAGTTTTTCATATTCCTCATCGCTTGAGGGATCTTCTTTGAATGGTGAGAGATTGATCTTCAATTGATCCCATATTCTTCTTCTTATGAGCTGAAAGTAATTACTTACTTCTGGCATACATTCTTCACATGAATGAATCCCATGATCCTGGGAGGCCATTCAAGGTAGCTATCACCACTTCTGCATACTTCTTCTTCTACCGCTTCAAGTTGTTCTGCATTCTGGATCTTCACATTCTTCAACTGTATTCTCAAAGCCATCTTCTGATTTAAGTTCTTATCTTCAAATAGCTTGATCAAGGAATGAAACATCTTCGGTGTCTTTAGGGAAGACACTTGTGGTATAAGTTGATCCGTGATTGAATCAACAATGATCTTCTTGGCCTTGATCAAGTTCTTCTTGTGTAAGTCTTTGAGGCTCATCTCCCTCTAGAACTGGAACCTCTCTACTCATGTAGGTGTCCAATTCATTTTCTTCAGAGAGATAAAATAATTCCATGCTTGGAATTTTTCAACTTCACCAAGCTGATGTGATAGATCATTTTGAAATGAGAACCTCAAATGCAAATAGCAAAAGATTAGATCTTACCGATTTGAGGTGTCCGTCCTGCTTCCGGAGCTGGTTGATCTAGGGTTTGTTAGAGAAACCCTAATTTTAAAAAATTGGAATCTTTCAGATCTTATTGGATATAAATATATATCTCTTCAAATGGAGCTGTCCAATGTACTCCTTTTCTGAAAACGGTGGAGGGAAGCTCTCGGAACAGGAAGCCCTAGTTTTCCAATTTCTTATGTAGAAATTCCTGTTAATGTTTCTATGATATCTCCAAAATTACTGCTCCTCTATGTCTGAAATTTATCACTGAGGTAACCTCAAATGTCCCTGATCTAACAACACAAGTTTCATTAGAATTGGCTTCAGCAATTTTAATTTATGATCATTTTCACAAGGTGACCTGATATAGGACTGTTTAGAACAATGCAATTGTACGGAATGCCACGTGTCATTGGTTCATCTTCAGGTTCTGAAATTTGGATCAAAGAAATTAAGGTCCATGATATTTCTGGAACATCTTCAGGAATTCCATTTGGATCTCTGGATCCCAAGCTATAGAAATTTTCCCTAGGTGTCTTGTTTAGGGATGAATTTTGGAAGAGGCTGGAACCCTAACTTGGAGGGATCATATCTCCTAGAATATAGCGAATATGAGACTGAAATTTGGACACAGTGTTCATCCACCTTATATCTTCAGTATCTACAATTTGCAGCTCCTGAAACTTCGCCAATATTTGGATATAGTGAATATACCAAAACTTAGCAGTTATAGTATTTAGGGTTTTTCTAGCTCCGGGTCAAACTAGGGTTTGACTTTCCCGGAGTTTCACCCAACCAAAAATATTGATCCAGGTCTCTAAAATTCGATTTTGATTAGGAGAGAAATCCTATGTTGGGCTCACTCAAAAATTCTTCTTTTGCAAGAAGCCCTAATTTCCCACACCGAAAATTGAGAATGCTCGGAATCAAATTCCTCTTCGACAGAAAGATGCGGCCTTCAATGGAGAGTCATCCTAGCCTTCTTTTGCTGATCGATTGTGGAGAGAGAACCAAAAGGTAAGAAGCCCTAGATTCTGTAGCTACACAATATCTTCTTTTCAGGGTGGCTCTGATACCATGTTAACTTTTCATATGCTTAGCTAAGACATCAGTACTTCATTTCATTTTCATAACAAAAGCATATAAACAGGATCACTGAAAGATAGACAAGCACAACCATACAAAAGGAACACAAGGATTTATCTTGGGAAAACCCTAAAGGAAAAAACCCAGCAAAAGCTTCCTCAATATAGATGCCCCAAAAAGATAAAAGATAAAAGATAAAACTAGCAAGGAGATCAAAGTCTGATCCTCCTCCTTCTCCAGCTACTTCTCTTCTCCACTAATTTGCTACACAAGTGAGAGTGTGTGTCTCAAATGAGGAGAAACACACCTCTATTTATATTCATCCATTCACTTGAATCAACTCATTCGACATGTAGGCTCGAGTTAAATCATGTAGGCTCGAGTTACACATGTAGGCTCAAGTAACCACACTGGGGTGCTAATGACCCACCTTTACAATTAGAGGGGACTACCTCATGAATCTTATTAGTTTTTCCGATTAGAAGCATTGGGGTACAAATTAATACAAGTGGTTCTCCTGGTAGGACCATCGGGGACCACAAAAGATACATATAGAATATTCTTCGAAGTTACAATATTTCAACAGGCTTGCTATTTGGGAAGCCAATGAAATATGCACTGATTGTTGTATTTAATATTTTTAAAATAGAAACATAAATCTAAAGCATGCAACCTATGGATTCTCTTTAAATTGCCATGCAAAACAGACGATTTCCCTAAACTAAATCTAGAATGCTTTATGAAACTTTTTTAAGAATGAGATCTAGTCTATGAGCCTTGAAACAACAGATATATGTAAGTTTTACTTTAATATAACAGATCCAAATGAAATAAAAGCTTTCGAACACAGTAACCAGGTAAGAAAATTGATTTTTTGAAGGAGGAAGATGTTAGTTTTTTAACATTAAGCTAGCATTATGTTAGGATCTTTACTGAGAGAATAACAAGTACAACAATCAAACACAAGAGACAATGAACACATTGTTTTTGATCGGGGAAACCATAAATGGAGAAAACCTCGCAACTTCCTCAGAGATAGAATCAGCACAAGATGTAAAACCCCAAAATAGTAAGATGCACTCTTGACAGCAGTAATCTTCTTCTTGTCTAGCCCCAGTGTCTTCTCCTTCCTCAAATATGCGCTACACTTGAGTGTGTGAGTGATGTTTACTAAATAGAGATCCTAGATCTCTATTTATACTAATCCCAACATGACTAAAACCCTACTAGGGCCGACCTCTACTTGGAGAGTCTAATAACCCTAGTGCCGCGGAACTGCGGGGACTTTAACCCTTAGACAATCGGAGGGTTACCCACTATGACTTGACATGACTTGTTTACATTATTGATCCTCCCGATTGGAACATCGGGGCATGACAACATGACTCAAATACATAATAGATACATCCCGGAATAAACATCGGGTTACAATACATAAAATACATATATGAATACATTCTGAAGTTACAAATACATCAACACTCCCTCTTAACTAGGAAAGTATTCTTTCGACACAATTTTCAGCACTGGTCTTCTTCTCTGTATCAACTGGATCATCTCATCATCTGCATCTTGAGTATTCAATTCATCTTCATCCTTCGAATCTGGATCATCTCTCGATCTGGATCATCATGGGACATCGTCACTGGATCTGGATCATCTCTCGATCTGGATCATTATCACTGGATCTGGATCATCACTCGATTTGGATCATCATTACTGGACTGGATCTGGATCATCACTCGATCTAGATCATCACTCGATATGGATCATCTCTCGATCTGGATCGTCACTGCTGGATCTGGATCTCTCGGAGTCATCATAACTGGATCTGGATCATAGCTCGATTTGGATCTCATCTGGTCATCATCATATGTGCTATCTCGTGATTCTTCTCATCATAGGAAGTTCTACAGAGCTATCCTTCTTTCATGCTGGGTGTATGCCTACCTCCTCATAGGTCTTTGGTAACCCTTACATCTGACCTACTCGTCACAATGGCCAGCACTCACATTTGACTTGCTCGTCAGAAAGGTGGTAGCCCTTACATCTAACCTACTTGTCAGAATGGCTAGCACTCACATCTGACCTGCTCGTTAGAAAGGTGTAGCCCTTATATCTGATCATATAGGACCTAATCCTACAGTCACATCAGAATGGCCAACACTCACATCTAACCTACTCGTTAGAAAGGCAGTATCCCTTACATCTGTGTAGGAACTCATCCTACATCAGAATGGCCAGCACTCACATCTGACCTACTCGTTAGAATGGCGGTAGCCCTTACATCTGTCCTACTTGACAGAATGGTTAGGACTCACATCTGACATGGAAGGAAATAAATCCTTTAGCCATGAACAGAATGGCTATGCCCTTACATCTGATCTGCTCATCAGAATGGTGGTAGCCCTTATATCTGTCCTACTCGACAGAATGGCCAGCACTCACATCTGACATGGAAGGAACTAAATCCTTTAGCCATGAACAGAATGGCTTTGCCATTACATCTGACCTGCTCGTTAGAATGGCGGTAGCCCTTATATCTGTCCTACTCGACAGAATGGCTAGCACTCACATCTGACATGGAAGGAACTAAATCCTCTCCCCATGACAGAATGGCTCAGCCCTTACATCTGACCTGCTCGTCAGAATGTTTTTGGGAATCATCACTTTCCCTTGGAGGAAACCTCGATCTGGAGAACACCAAGCTTCTCCCTAAAGTACTCAAACTTCACTCTAGCTAATGGCTTCGTCAACACATCAGCTATCTGTTCCTCTGTCGCAACATATTGGAGCTTCACTGCTCCCCTCTGCACCATATCCCTGATATAGTGATACTTGATCTTGATATCCTTTGACTTGTCATGGAACACTGGATTCTTTGACAACTTCACGCAACTCTGATTGTCACAATGTATACAAGTAGCATCCAACTGGAGATCAAATATATTGGACAATAGATTCCGCAACCATACTTCCTCACAACTAGATGAACAAGCTACGACATACTCTGCTTCAGCTGTACTCAGTGCCACAAAAGATTGCTTCCTGCTAAACCAAGAGATCACACATGATCCCATACTGAAGCAACACCCTGAAGTGCTCTTCCTATCGATGGCACTACCTGCCCAATCTAAATCAACATAACCCTCCAGGTTAATCTTTTGATTTGTATCATACTTGAGCCCATAATCAATTGTACCCCTCAAGTACCTCAGAATATGCTTTGTAGCAATCAAGTGAACATTTCTTGGATCTGTCAAGAACTAGCTCAAGGTGTTCACAGCAAAGCAAATGTCTGGTCTCGTGTTCGTTAGGTACATCAATGACCCAATCATCTGACGATACATCGTAGCATCAACCGTCTTTGAGGAAGCATCATTCAATAGCTTCAGGTTTGATGCCATAGGTGTGGCCATAATCTTGCATTCCATCATCCCAAACCTCTTCAGGATCTCTACTGCATACTTCCCTTGTCCAAGGAAGATTCCATCTGCACTCTGCCACACCTCCATACCTAGAAAGTAATGCATCATACCCAAGTCCTTCATCTCGAACTTGGCAGTAAGCTTTCTCTTTGTATCAGTAATCAACCCATCCATACCTGTCACAAACAGATCATATACATATAGTAGAAGTATCATTGGGTTGCCATCTTCAACCTTGTAGTAAATGTTGGAATCTGCTTTACTCTTGGTAAAACCCAAACTAGATAGAAAGCTATCAATTTTGCCGTACCATGTCCTGGGTGCCTGTTTCAAACCGTACAGGGCTTTCTTCAATCTGCAAACATGAGACTCCTTGTCATGTGTCTCAAAACCGAGTGGTTGTTCTACATACACTTCCTCTTCCACTACACCATTCAAGAAAGCAGTCTTGACATCCATTTTGTGTATCTTCCATTTCATCACTACAGCCAGAGCAAGTACTGATCTGATGGAAGTGTATCTAGCTACAGGTGCAAAGGTCTCTTCATAGTCTATTCCCTCTTTCTAAGAGAAACCTCAAGCTACAAATATTGCCTTATACTTTTCAATGCTACCATCTGCAGCATGTTTTATCTTGTAGATCCATTTGGAAGTTACAAATGACTTCCTGTTTGGTCTTGGGACAACATCCCAAACATCATTCTTCATGATCGATTGGTACTCTTTGATCATAGCATCCTTTCATTCTTTCTGTTCTGCCGCTTCTTCATAACTGGAAGGTTCTTTATCAATGAAATCACATAGTAAAGCTACATACCCGGAACAAGATCTAGTCCTCTTTCTTTCTCTGTGATTCTCTTCTGGAGCCCCATATCTTTCCGCACCTTGGATAATTTTTCGTACCCAAGCTGGTTTCCTCTTATGAGGATTATTCTCCAGAGGTGGATCTACAGGTCTTTTTGGTTCTTCAAATTCTCGATCTTCTTCTCGAGTTTCTTCATTCATGGTTGTATCAAGAATTTTGGGTGCTTCAGGTTCTTCAGGTTCTTCAGCAGGTCTCTTTCTAGATTTGTTGTAAGCTGTGTCTTCATCAAATGTCACATCCCTGCTGATGTCAATCTTCC
>LPNX010504879.1:197840-225777 GCA_001517045.1 Pseudotsuga menziesii | reverse complement strand
TTCAGAGTATCCCACAAATATACCCTTCTTTCCTGAAGGATCTAATTTAGTCCTCTTCTCTTTTGGAATGTGGATGTACACAAGACAGCCGAATATTCTAAGATGGCTGACTTCTGGTTTCTTGCCGGAGAAGACTTCTTCAGGAGTCTTGTTCTCGAGTACTCTATGTGGAGTATGGTTCTGTACATACATCGTTGTTCTGGCAGCTTCCGCCCAAAGATGCATAGGAAGGTCTTGATCATGAAGCATTGCTTTTGCAGCTTCCATGATAGTTCTTTTCTTCTGTTCTGCAACCCCATTCTGTTGTGGATTATAAGGAGTGGACAACTCCCTCTTAATCCCTGATTCTTTGCATAGCTCTTTGAATTCATTTGAAGTGAATTCTCCGCCATTATCTGATCGAATGGTCTTGATCTTCTTTTCAGTATGATTTTCAATCAAGGCTTTGAATTCTTTGAACTTACTGAATACTCCATCTTTGTTCTTCATGAAGTAAACCTATGTCTTCCTAGAAAAGTCATCAATAAAAGAAACATAATATGCATACCCGCTTAGAGAGTTTGATGACATAGGACTGAATACATCGAAGTGGATGATTTCCAAGATTCCTTTTGCTTTACTTTCATTGCTTGGAAATGTCTTCTTTGTATTCTTTCCTTTCGCACATCCTTTGCAGATCCCATCATGTTTTGCTTGAATTTCTGGAAGACCTTCGACAGCTTTGCTTGCAATAGGTAGTGCTCTATAATGCACATGTGCAAGCCTTCTATGCCAAAGTTCACTTGGCTCTACTGTGTCATGGACCAAGGCTTGTTCTGGATGGCCCTTTAATTTGTACAATCCTCCTTCTTGTTCTCCAATCACTACTGCATCATCGATAGTCTTTCCTTTTGGCCACATGATGACTTGACCATCTATGAATGCAACCCGCATTCCTTTTGCATCTAATGCTGATATGGAGAGAAGGTTCTTCTTGAGTCCTTTCACAAACAATACTTCTTTCATTGTTAGATATTTTCTAGATTCTAACTTATATGAAGACTCCCCACTGCCTTTTATTGGATATTGGTAATCATCTCCTAGCTTTACCTTGTGAGGTGATTCATGTTCTGATAGTATAACAAAGGATTCCTTGAATCCAGTCATATGTTTGGAAGCCCCACTGTCTATAAGCCAATCATCACTACCATGAGTAATGTTACCTGTGAGAGCTGATATTAGAACATATTCATCCTCGCTTGAAGAATCTTCACTTTCATATCTGGATCTCTTCCTGGATGGTTCATCATCCTTTGTAGCATGAGCATGATGTCTTCTTTTGTTGCTCTTCTTTACTATCTTCTATTTGTTAGGACAATTCCTTGCATAGTGTCCTGCTTCATCACAAGTATAGCATATGATCCTAGATACATCTCTTCTAGTATTATCTTTGTGAAAGTGCTTACCTCTAGAACCGTGAGATTTTCTCTTGCTTGACTTGGAGTGTACCATAAGAGCTTGGTCTTCACTTCCCATCTTCTCTTCTCGAGCTGCTATTCGAGCTTCTTCTTGAGAGCACTCTTCCCATAGTCTACTGAACTTGACTAACTTCTTCCTAGCATAGATTCTTTGGATGAAAGAATCCCATGACCTAGGAAGGCCATTCAATGTAGTCATTACAATATCTGCATTTTCCACTTCTTCATCAACTGCTTCTAGTTTCTCTTTGATCTAAGAAACTCTTGTGAAGTAAGATTGGATTGTTTCTGCATTTTGAATCTTCACATTCTTCAGTTGGTTTCTCAGGGTCATCTTTCGATTGATGTTCTTCCCTTCAAACAATTTGGTTAGGGCATCAAACATAGCTTTAGGTGTCTTGAGAGAGGACACCCGTGGGATAAGGTGATCCTTGATAGAATCAGCAATGATCCTCTTTGCCATAACCATATTCTTCTTATGTAAGGCCTTTGCCTCATCTCCCTCTAGAACTGGAACGTCCTCATGAATGTAGGAGTCTAATTCATTTTCTTCCAGGACCAAGGAGATCCTATACTTCCAGGCTCAGAAGTTTTCAGCTCCCTCAAGCTTTTCATCAAGCTTGGTATGATGAGACATCTTAAATGAGAACCTCAAATGGAAATACAAAATATTTTAGATCTTACCAGGTTCAAGATGTCGGATCTGAAACTTGAGTTGTAATCCTGCAGAGCTGGTTCAGGAGCAAATTAGGGTTTTGATTTTCCAAAGTTTTGTCTACCCAAATGCCTTGAAATTTGTCCCTAAATTTGATTTTGGGGAGGAGATCAATCTAGGCCTGGGATCACTGAAAAATTCCTCTTATGTGAAAAGCCCTAATTTTCGACAGCAGTGACAGGTCCAAAACTGAAAAACCTCAGAATTGGATTATGCTTCGACATAAAGATGCGCCCTAAGGAGGAGAGTTGTCCCAACTTACTTTTGCTGAAAATCTGTGAAGGAAGATCCACAAACTAGGATGCCCTAGTTCCCGCAGCTGCACATTGTCTTCTTCTTAAGTTAGCTCTGATACCATGTTAGTTTTTTAACATTAAGCTAGCATTATGTTAGGATCTTTACTGAGAGAATAACAAGTACAGAAATCAAACACAAGAGACAATGAACACAGTGTTTTTGATCGGGGAAACCATAAATGGAGAAAACCTCGCAACTTCCTCAGAGATAGAATCAACACAAGATGTAAAACCCCAAAACAGTAAGATGCACTCCCGACAGCAGTAATCTTCTTCTTGTCTAGCCCCAGTGTCTTCTCCTTCCTCAACTATGTGCTACACTTGAGTGTGTGAGTGATGTGTACTAAATAGAGATCCCAGCTCTCTATTTATACTAATCCCGACATGACTAAAACCCTACTAGGGCCGACCTCTACTTGGAGAGTATAATAACCCTAGTGCCCCGGAACTGCGGGGACTTTAACCCTTAGAAAATCGAAGGGTTACCCACTATGACTTGACATGACTTGTTTACATTATTGATCCTCCCGATCGGAACATCAGGGCATGACAACATGACTCAAATACATAATAGATACATCCTGGAATAAACATTTAGTTACAATACATAAAATACATAGATGAATACATTCTGAAGTTACAAATACATCAACACTCCCTCTTAACTAGGAAAGTATTCTTTCGACACAATTTTCAGCACTGGTCTTTTTCTCTATATCAACTGGATCATCTCATCATCTGCATCTTGAGTCTTCAAGTCATCTTCATCCTTCGAATCTGGATCATCTCTCGATCTAGATTATCATGGGACATTGTCACTGGATCTGGATCATCTCTCGATCTGGATCAACATCACTGGATCTGGATCATCACTCGATCTAGATCATCATCACTAGACTAGATCTGGATCATCATGACCTCAGGAAGTCCATGTTCCATGACTTGATTTGCAACATAACAAGTGATTTCTTGGTGGAATTGTTCACAGGGTCTACACCATGAAATTACTTCTTCTACCATGTTAGCTGAGTCTAATTGGTTTGGAATCCTAGGCTCTTGTTGAGGAACTTTCTTTTGATACATCTGATTCTACTTGGGCTGAAAGTTCCTAGGTTCATTATTCCTTTCCATTGTGATTATTCTATTTTGCATATGATTCAATTGTGTAGAATGATTGGCCATTAGTTGGTTTTGACCAGTAACCAAGTTTTTTATCATGTCCGTCACCTTTTCCATGGGATCTTTAGAAGTTCCCTTTTCTTCTGTTTCAACGGCTTTACCCTTATCTTTGTTGTAGGAAGTGTTTCCCCTAGTGTAATTTGGAATGTTGGACTTTCCTAAATATTGCATATTCTTTTCTATTTTCTTGGCCAATTCCTGGGCAGTTTTCAGATCGGTCGGTTCTTTATCTCTCAACTGGTACCTTAAGTCACCGATGAAGGCTTCAATGTAGGATATGAGGATAGAGGGATTTTTTGGCTTGATGTCTCTAGGAAGGTCCGCAACCACACACCTGAATTTAGTGTTAAATTCATCCATGGTTTCATTCTCCATCTTCTTTATGCTATAAAGGGTAGCAAGCATATGTCTTGGTTCCTTCTTTTCTCCCCATTTCTTCTTAAAATGATCTTGGAATTCACTAAGAGTTTTATATGAATCATCATCTAGGTCGAGGTACCACTCTTCAGCATCATCTTCTAAGGATAAAGCAAAGAGCTTCATTTTGACATCGTCATGGTCATGGGTAACATCATTGCAATAACTGACCAGGTGCTTTTCAAACTTTCGAAGGTGAGACTTGGCAGTGATGGAATTATTGCCCTGAAATATGGGGAGCTTCTTGATAGCATCTTTTGGAATGGCATGGGGAGCACCTGCTATCTAAGAAAAGTCAAGGGGTTTGAATAATTCTGTCATTTCTTGAGATTGGTGAACATGACTCTCTACAAATAAGTGATGGATATTTGAGAGGGATTTGTCTCCTAAATTTTCAAGGTTTCTATGAGAAGTGTGCCTATTCAATCTTTCCCTAATAAACCTTTCGAGATCAGGGAGAGGATTGAATAATTGATTGCAGTTTCTTCGGGTAGAAATTCTTGAAGGGATGTTAGACAGTGGAGTCGCCATATGGATCGAGTTTTAATTTTTATGTTTTTTAAAGACAAGATTAATCAATTTTTTTTTATCTTTTTAGTTGTTTAGAAAAAAATTAAGCTAAGTCGTACTCGGGAATAAAAAGATTTATCCCTGGCAACAGCGCCAAAAAGTGTTTCCTCCTTTAACACACCTGGGGGGGGACATGGCAGAAATATTCAATCCACTCGATGTGTCCTTGGGGGAAAGTCTCTAGTCAAGGCTGTCACCTTGTTCTTGACTATTCCATTTAGGCTCAACTCCTAACGAAGCCAAGGGGGGTAGACCCTATTAAGTTACTAAGGCCAAATTATTTATTATGATGATGGTAAACTGAATGAGTTACTTAGGAGTTATAAATTTAACCATAAATAACCATAGATGACAAGATATCAAATGACCACACGAAAGCACAATGCCGAGACACAATATATATATATAGAAAGAAAATAGCCAGTGCCTTAAAATGGAGTCATAAAATAATCAAAGTACTTGCATGTGCTTGGAGTGAATGTTTTGCGATTGCCTCTTGGTACATTTTAAGTTAATGTGAAATATGAGTTGATTAAAATTAGGCAAGGGGGGGACTCGAGATATACCCGAGAATACTTGGAGTATGTCCAAAACTAAACCTTCACGGCTACCCGCAAGGAATACATGGGCTGAATGGAGTCTCTGAGAATATTGTTCATAATGCACCCGAAGGTGTAACAGATATCGGCACCTCGAGGTCACTTTTCAGGAGTTCCCGCTTCCTTTGGGTATTTTTCCACCGCTTACGATTTGATCGAGGCGTTGGATTTTCGCCTGATGGTGGTTTATTGGGGAAGGTGAAGACTAATTAAACTATTCACTCACGTTGATTTTGATGTAGCTTGAATGATTGTATGAACCGTATCCAAATACAGAGCATACACACTGGATTCTTGTCAATTTTAGTGAGTTTTAAAGGATGTGTTTTCTTAGAAAGAAAAACCCTCCAGGAGCCTCTTTCGGTCCTTTCGGTCCAAGTGGACCTCAATCGAGGAATCAAGGAGGGGGTTGATTTTAGAACAATTACTTATAGAAAATAAAATATAAGAAGCAAACAAAAACAAATCACAAGTTTTCTAATTATTCCTACCACGCATCTCTTTCCCCTTGCGGGTCAATTAGGAAGTCGTGGGGTAAGTATTCGAGTTACTTTGATAATGTAATATGGAATGTATGATAAAGTAATAAAATCATTATATTCTGCATGAATGAAACTAATCTAATGCGAAAATAAGTAAGACAATGCAACAAACGACAAAAAAGGCGTGAATCCCCCTAGGGGGGATGGGGAATGGGCTCGAAAGAGCCTATTTAGAGACATTTTTTACTATTTGTTGTTACAATATCAGTAAAATTATCTGAATCCTCTTGGATTTTATATAGGATGAAACCAAGGCTTTACAAATTTCCCAAAATTTTAAAATTATGGTCAAAAGAGAGAGACCCTTAGGGGGATTTGAACGATCCCAAAGCCACTTTCGAACATCAGCTTCTCTTCTTTACGTTATGCCTACTAAAATACAGTGAGCATGTTAGAATGAAATATGCCCAAAATAACTTTGGAAGTACCTTTGGGTCTGCCTACTTTAAACCAAACAAAACTAAGTTAAAACTAGCTAAAACAGTGAAAAGGGAACCAAAGAAAGCAAGATTTCCTTGGGATCTTGGCTTGCTATTTGGGAAGCCAATGAAATATGGACTGATTGTTGGATTTAATATTTTTAAAACAGAAACATAAATATAAAGCATGCAACCTACGAATTCTCTTTAAATTGCCATGCAAAATGGACGATTTCCCTAAACTAGATCTAGAATGCTTTATGAAACTTTTTTAAGAATGAGACTCTAGTATATGAGCCTTGAAACAACATATATATTTAATTTTTACTTTAATATGACAGATCCAAATGATATCAAAGCTTTCGAACACAGTAACCTAGTAAGAAAATTGATTTTTTCAAGGAGAAAGAGAGAGAGAGAGTGCTGGAAGCCTCGGAATGTTGGGATTTGGAGTCTAATTTGGTGGAACACTGAGGGACTATGTACTCCAGAAGATATTGAATATGAGTAAGATGCAAACCAGATCAACCTCTTCTACAAGTGAGATCACTTTCAACTTATAAATCCTTGCACAAATAGATGGTTAAAACATAGGTGCTGCTAGAAAAGATAATTGGAAAGCATGCAATTAAACTTAAAATACATGCAACTCCAATAGATCTGAAATAATCAAATAGTAATAACATAAATCAAACTAGAATAAACTCTTACCCTAACAGGAGGGAGCTCTCTCCTTCAAGGCCAACAATTAACCAACAAAAGCAAAGATAAATAACACAGATTATACCTCATAAGCATTTGACAATCACCATCTGCACATGAAGAGAATTACACCATAGATATTGCCTCCAAAGCTTCTTTATTCCAGAATAATAAACAATAACAACAGTACAATAGCAACAACACCTCAATCCCAGTTCTAACTAGCTTGGAAGAGGTAATCTGTGCTTTATTTATAGCAAAAACATGAGATCTAGCCCAGGGGGGGCACAAATCCCAAGGAGAGAGAGTCTACAGCTACATGTGGAATGAATATGGGCCTGATCTGAGTCTATCTGAGTCTGATATGAGTCTCACTGAGTGCAACTGTCAATTTGAGAGCTGATCTGACTTACACCTCAACTTGTTGACTGAAGCATCCACCAAAACTCATCCAGATGAGCCCACACTTGTGGAGGAGAGAGGGAGGGAGAAATTCCAAAGATTGCATGTTGTGGTGCACTCCTAGATCAGCCCAGATCACCTCCTTCAGTTAATGAATTGTTATATCCAGTCAATCCCAAGCCGATGAGACTGATTTCAGTCAAATCGGAGCAAATCCCAATGATTTAGGATTTGGGGTTTTCTCCATTATTTAATTAATTCATCAATTAAATAATCAATATTTGATTTTTAGGTATTTTTGACCTGAGTGATGGAAAAATCACTCAAAACTTAGAAAAAGTGGGTCTATGGGTTTACATGGTGCTCTAAGCTTGAAAATGAGCACCCCCGTGACTGAAACTGATTATTGAGCCCACTTTTATTACAAAACCAATTTTTCCAATTAGACTATTAAAAAAATGCCTAAGTTTTGTGGAAAAAATAAAATTAAAAAAAAAACTTAAAAAATAAAAAATAAATAAAAACCTAGGGGGACTTAGACATGTTCATATGACTCGACCATGATTCCTAGCATGATTATACATTGACACATAGACTCTAATAACCTCAATAGGCCTAAATTCCAAGCCAACCACCCCAACTTTGGAGGTATTGAGTGAAAAACTCTGAAATTATCAGTTGTTTATTCAACAACCAATAATAACCAAGGGAAAAAACACCCTGGGCTAATCGAATTGACAAATAAATTCTAAGAGACCGAGTCTTTTAAAGACACTATCATGCTAGAACATCTTATTACTACTCCCCCATGGGGTATGAACATGTGATATAGTACAACGAGAACTTCCCAGAAGCACTTCCGAAGGTCTTCTGAAGTTCGAACAAATCATCCTTGTCCGGTTCACCAAGCTCACTTGATAAAAAACCACTAAGTACAACTTAGGTGGTAACACACATATACTTTGGTTTGTTAAAATTTGAGCTTGATGAGGATTATGATGATGAGGAGGAGGAGGATGATGATGAGCACGATGATGATGATGGCGATGATGTTGATGATGATCATGATGATTATCACCATCATGAGGATGACGATGACGATGATGATGAAGATGATGATGCTTATGGTGATGATGTTGTTGATGATGCTGATGATTATCATCATCATGAGGATGCCGATGATGATGATGAGGACGATGATAAAGATGATGATGATGGTGATGATGGTCATGTTGGTAATGAAGATGATGATGACGATGATGATGAAGATGATGATAATGATAAGTGTGATCATTCTGATTATGATGATTATGATGATGGTGGTACCTGATGATGATGGTAGAACATTTTATGTGAAAGACTTTATGATGTTCTGGACTATCTAGGTAGTTAGTTTGATAGACTTGCTAGAATAGTCAAGTACATGCCTAGTTCTTTTAAGCGTCATGATAGTTATTTTTTTCATTTTAGAAAATTTGTCATTTGTCATTTTTATGATATCAAGTTGACGAGATCAAACATTTTTCTTATCACACAAAAGTATTTTTAACTATAATATAATTTTAATTTTATAAATAACTAAAAAAAATTATATTGCGATAATAATTTTTATTTAAACTAATTTAGTTTATTTGTAAGTTAAGTTTTATGATGAGATCAAGTTTAAGAGATCAAACATATTTCTTCTTACACAAAAGGGAAAGGACAATACATTTGTTAGGGTTTCAACATAAAACTTTATGTAAGTACCACATCCCAACTACTAAACAAGAGTTGAATAAATCTCAACATTGATTAAATATTTAAAATTTAACTAAGGTAGCTTAATAAATCCCAACATTGATTAAATATTTAAAATTTAAGTGAGGTTTAACTAAGGTTTATTGATATAATGGTTTGAATAATTATATCAAAATGTATAACTTTTTAACTTTTTATTTGTTAAATATATAAATAATACTGTAACTTTTTTATTTTTTAAATAAATATTTAATATTATATAGATTTTTTTCAAAACTAAATGCATGAGGAAAAGTTAGGAATTAACATTTTGTGAAAAATACAATCATCATCTTATAATATCTTATATTATTATATGAAATTTTAAAGTATATAAATTTTATATATTAAAGTGTGAAATATAAAAATATAAAGTTTATTATATTGAAGTTTTTTATAATTAAAGGGAGTGAGATGTATCATGTTTATAATGGCATGGTATTTTTTTTACCAAAAATATATTAAAAATAAAAATTGTAAAACCAAATATATATTAAATCTAAATTAAAAGGAATAAATTGTAAAATACACTTATATAAATATATGTTAATTTTTATTTTAAATTTCCATTGAATTCAAGACCAACTAACCTTATTGTATTATTTTATATATAATATATAATCAAAATAAAACTTTGATAATTAAAGATGTCATGCATCTTTAACTCTCTGTTAATTATGTGAGCTTGTTGATTGGACCATAAATACATTACACTAATCCAACTAATGAATTTTATCTATTTATATATTGTAATATCCCTTGTACTGATATTTTCTATTTCTATGCAAAGTTACTGAAATAACCGGGCATACAAACTGCCATGCAAAAATTCCCTATTTTATAGCAGAAATTAGGGTTAGGGTTTGCAGGATAGAATGTAACACTTACCACTGATAAGGTGGCTGAAATGATCTTGAGAGAATATGCATGCATCAAGAGCTGATTTGGAGATGACCTGGTACCTACTGCCTCTGGTGGTACCCCAGCAGCACAAACCCAAAATTAGCTAAGGGTGACGTTTTCAGTGAAGGAGGTGTCCGTTGAAGCGGAGAATTTGCAGGAGTGGTAGTCTTCCCATGTCGGAGAGGATGCCTGACACATGCAGAAGTTCTGAGGTCTCTAGGCAGGCTAGCGAATTGATCTGGAGGTTTAGTTGCTCATGCCCCCTTGATCCCAAAATTGTTGATAACTGCTTCGGATGAGCAAGAAGGGATTTGATAATGACCGGGTATTGGAGTATGATACTGATGATGAGAATGGTGCCTAGGTTCTGAAGGTAAACTGAGATCTGAATACCTAGCGAATGATTTGGGGTTTTCCAGCTAAAAACCCCCTTACGGTTGCACACGTGCCCCTGCAAACAATCTCTGATGGATACTGGATAATTGTAAAGGAATGAATAAATTGAAGAGTGGATGGTGAACCTGGATGGTTTACCCTGGATGAGACTAGGGCAAATATCTCACTGCTGAAACCCCGTTAGTTGAAGACGTCGTCTCCAGCCCCAACTGCTGTGGCCGCACACTGTGCTGCTACTCAAGAGCTCCAAAATCAATAATCATGAAAATTAAAGTCTCTATTCACTTTATCTTCCTTTTATAACTTTCAACTGGGAAAACCCTAATTTTTTACCTAATTAGGTCACTTTAACTTCTAATTTGTAGTTGACTTGCATGCATGCGCATGGAGACTTAATCAGGTGCATGCATCATTAAATAATGCTTAGATGTCATGCATGTCGGTGACCTTTGGCTCCGGTGGCCCTCTTCGACCCAATGGTGATATACTATTGATGCCCTAGATTTTATGTAGATGGCATCAGTCTTCAGTTGATTCCCTAACTGTCAGTACCTGCTCGAACCTTTGGGAATCAGATAGGTTAATGGGTGTTCTTAGGGTGGTTTAGTTGGAAGGGGACATTACAGTTCTCCCCTCTCAAAATTGATTATCCTCAAGCAATCTCTGACCAATATACCGAATCATTTGTCCCTGTATCTTATTGTCCATTTTAATCAACCAGTTTAGTCTGTTGTTGGGTGGCCCTTCTTTTCCTTCGAATTGGTGTTTCCTTTCACCCCTGCTTTGTATTCCCTCCTTGTATCTTCTGGGATACCGGTGAGGATCGAACATGCTAGTTTTGGCTCCTTGTCCAAATTCCCTAGGACTCATCCTACCTTTATCTAGAGGTCTACCCAGAAATCCATTCGCACACCACTGTTCCTTCCTTGAATTCTTATTTGTTGGAGCTGGCCATTTCCTTGTGCATGTCTTGTCCTCATGCTTGAATATGGTGGTCATCCCCTTTGTTGTGGTTGACCCTAAAGCTTCATTGGGCATTCCCCATAGGACTACCCTCTTCCCATCTGGTGCCAGAAACTCCATCTCTAATGTTTGGTAGTTGGTTGAGTATTTCCCAATTGAGTATAGCCATTGTACTCCCAAAACAATGCTCGTGTCTGGCACATCTACCACATAAAATTCGTCCACCAATGTATAATTCCCAAGCTGTACCTATAATTGAGGTATCCTATGTGTGCATTTCATCCTGTGATTGCCATCCATGACAACGGTAAAGCCCTCAAAGTCCTCAGTGGGAAATATTTTCCTCTCTACCCAAGAGGCATATATAAAGTTTTGGGTGGCCCCACCATCAATCAAAGCAATGGCACGTTGTCCCTGGATACTTCCCCTGATATTGATAGTATGGAAGGTGGGGACTCCTGTGAGGGTAGCAATAGTGGTTCTCTGTGGCAATTGTTCCAATTCTGTACTGTGTAGTTCTCACGGGGACTTCACTTAGTGAACCTATCACATAGCACGTGCGATCGTGGGATATTAAAGAATACCCTTAATTTCGAGAGATATTGACCCAAACTTTTTTTGTTGAAACCCCCTCCCAATACTTAAAAACATCCTCCCCACCCCTTTTTATACCTCAATCCTTATAAGCCACCCTACCCACCCCCACCTTAAATCCCTCATCCCCTCAATACCTGCAATATATTGGTTCAATTTTTTATAATTTTAAAACCCACAATATGAACTAATGTGATAGGATATTGGTCAACAAGTGAAGCCCCCGTGGTAGTTCTCTATTCGGTTTTTTGCTCCGACTCGTCTTCCTCACTGCTATCTGGAATTACCCAAGGTTTTTTGCAAGCAAAACATAAGTTCTTCCTTCTCATGTCTCATCGTGTGTCCTCATTCAACCATTCCCTTTGTGGGATTATCCTTTCCCTATTTTTTGGAAGATGGGTAGGTTTTTCCTTGTTTTCTGGGAGACTGGTAGTTTTTTGTGACTGCTTGTTCTTTGGTACAGAATCTTGTAGGTCCAGAGTCCTACTGATAGCATCTTGTAAAGTAATTGGCCCACACTACAACAAAATCCTGTGATTAGCGTCTCTTTTAGCTTCCTTTTTAGTGTGCACTATCACTTTTAGTGTATTTTTTGGACAAAGTGGGCGCTTTTCCACGGGATGGCGCTTTTAATGGCGTTATTAGCATCCCTTTTTAAAAGTTGATGCTATTTTGGATGCTAATTGGCATCCCAATTAGCGTCCAAAATAATATCCCATATAACGCCCAGAATAACCTCCAAAAAACGTCCAGAATAGCACCACGCTTAGCACCATACATTGAGCCAGGGTTAGCGCCAGGAATTGCGCCATGAATGTCGCTAGGAAAAACATTTGACATAGAGCCAAGTATAGAACCAAGAACTTGGGCCTAAAAAAAATCCAACATAGCGTGAGGTATATAGCTAGGTATAGAGTCTAGAATAACGCCATAAATATAGCATACCAACTAATGTTGAAAATCGTATCCCATATAACTCCCAGAATAGCCTCCAAAAAAACATCCAGAATAGCACCAAGCATAGCACCATATATTGAGCCAGGGTTAGCGCTAGGAATTTCTCTAGGAATTTCGCCAGGAAAAACACCCAACATAGTGCCAAGTATAGAGCAAAGAATTGTGCCTAGAAAACCTCAAACATAGCACCAGGTATAGAGCCAGGTATAATGCACGAAATAACTCTAGAAATTTCAAAAGGAATCGCACTAGGAATTGCACTAGGTTTAGTGCTAGGAATTGGGTTCAGAAAATGTCCAACATAACATCAGATAGAGTGCCAACATTAGCCCCAAAATTTGTTTTAGGAAAATAGAAAGAAATTTCAGAAGGATTTGTGCTAGGAATTGCACCAGGCATTGTGCTAGGTATAGATCTAGATATAGAATGAGGAATTGTGATAGGAATTTTGGAAGGTATTGCGCCAAGAATTTCTGTAGGAAATGGGACAAGCATAGCACCAAGTACAGAGCTAAGAATAAAGTTACGAATTGCGCCTAGAAAACATCCAACATAACGACAAGTATAGAGCCAAGTATAGCACCAAATTTTTTGAAAGGAATTATGCCAGGTTTAGAGCCAAGAATTGTGCTAAAAAAATGCCCGACATAGAGTTATATATAGTGCTAGGATTAACACCAAAATTTGTGCTAGGAAAATATGCAGGAATTACAGAATGAATTGTGCTAGGAATTACACCAGGAATAGTGCCAGGTATAGAGCTAGACATAACACTATGAATTGTGATAGGAATTTCAAAAGGTATTGCACCAATAATTACCCCGAGAAAAGGGCCAAGCATAGAACCATGTATAGAGATAGACATAGCACCAAGAATTGCACTAGGAAGTTCAAAAGGAATTGTTCTAGAAAAATCGTCAAGATAACTCCAATATTGCGTTAGGGATAGTGCCAGGCATATTGACATAAGTAGCACCTAATTGTCCATTTAAGAAACTAAGAGAACCTAATTAATCGTAAATAACTCTAATGGAATCCTATAGTCTTTAACGACATTATATTGCACTTAATGACATGTTGTTGATGATGATGATACATATTGACAATCATAAATATGTTAATGTTGATTTCTACAATATTTAGTAGGATGTTGATGACAATGATGATATCAGTGTCAATAATGATGATGTAAGTGATTATAGCACTATTTGATATTGATTGGTCCTAATGGAAACATAATTAACCCTAATGCATTGAATTTACCATAATAGTGACATGGACATCGAGTAAGGTCTAAAATATTCATAGAGGTAACTAGCACAGGGACTTGACTTAACAAGCATGATGATGAAAATGATGTTGATGTAGCATATGACATTGATGATGGCGATGAAAACTATGTCGATGTTCACAATGATGGTGGATTTGATAATACTTCTAGATACTTATTGATCCTAATAGCACTTAAATTTCTGTAATGACATATGAGCGACATACAAATATCACTTAAATGACTCACAATATCACCTATGTAGGAACCTAATTCCGCTCAAGACCTCACAACAACATCTATATTGGGTTCATTTATAGGTGTTGCTTCCCACCCTGATCTGTGTAGACACCTGCTTTGTTCAACAACTCTTTATGACAACATCTAGATTGGGTCATTTGGAGACATGCCCTCCCACTGTGGTTGATGTAGGCACTTGCTCAGTTCAACTTCCTTTGGAGACACACCCTCCCACCCTCTTTATATTTTATAAAAAAATATCTTTTAGTAACATACTATTTTATTGACCTTTCCATTTTTATTTATCAATTTATTCATCATATTTTCCTTTTTGATGATCCAAAGTTAAGCTTCTAGTTCGATAATATATAGATCATGGAGGAATACATTAAATTATTATCAATGATCATAGGTATTAACAAAAAACCCATTATAGGAGTCTCACCCACCCCCCTAGTAACATCTTTCCTCGAAACCCCATGGATTTTCCACATAATGTTTATTTGTATAGTTTGGTTCCCCATGTCATCTGACCATGTCAACATGTTACCCAACATAACTAAGTAACTTGATAACTCCATAAGCATTGACCTTGAACATTTGATTTTAGGGTTTATCTTTTTCTCTCTTATTCCTTGGATCACAGTGAGGGACTTGAGGACCCCTTCTTGATGGATGGCATATTTAATTCTTGAATATGACCCCTCTGATTCACTTTATTCTTTATTTAAGAACCCCTTGAATCATATTTTGAGTGAAAGGAAGTCTCATACGATCACAATTTTCCTCTTGATCAATAACTTCTTTAGGGTGGCAGAGTTCATCTGTGAGTTCATGAAGAACCTCCCGGGTCTTATTTCATATGCATGCCACATGTTGTTTATCTGTGCCTCCCTTTTGATTGGGCTCTACTCCTCATATAATTATTGACAGATACCTATAAACAACAAATTCAATTACAATTATGGGAGGTTTGAGTTTCTCTCTAGGTATGTGAATGTTGTTTTCCTATATTTGATTGGGTCTCTCATAGTTTTGAAGTCCACCGAGAGAATTCTAGATCCCTGGGAGATTTCTACAAATTGTTTATTGATTGTTTTCATTCGAGGACTTATAGTCAATATTGTGGGGTTGGAATTTTCCCATGAAGCACATCATCATGCCCATGCTAGTGGTTGTTCCCATTATCAATCTCATGAAATCCATGGACACAACCACACCTGCACAATTTGTGCCTCCTGCACAAACAAATCCTGCCTTTTCCTCTCCTCACCATTGCCTCATGCAAACTGTTACTAGTCATTTTATTAGCACTTTAGTTTTCACATGAGCATTGAGCCTTTGAGATAATCGTGGTTCCATGTCTCTTCCACACATCTATTTTGTTCGTCATGTGTCCCTTCCTTTTTTTCTCTTCAACACTCTAGAACTAGCGATCATGAGGAAAATTGAAGACAAGATCAAAACCCTTGTTGGAAGATTCATCAAAATTTTTTAGATTTCAATGACATCAATTATATTCATTTGCAACAGTTACAGTAGCTCCTCCCAACATATTTTTCATAGCAGCTCATTCTTGGGCCTCTTTTTCCCATGCATAGCCCCATTACACACAATACTAATCTAAAGTACCATGTCTCTTTTGTGTCATGTATATAGTCAACAACATTAGTATTTGTTTTCTCTTAGTTCCTCCATATTGCATCTATAACAACAAGAAACAAAATATTTTTCTTTTGCAGATCCTTGATTTTCTATGGTGCTTCCACTAGTCACCAACAACATGCTCACTAGACAACAACACTCATTGTTCTTTTTGTCTAGTCATATTTGGTAGTTTTATTTTAGTAGTCGCAACCACATAGTTAAGCAGCATCCAAATCAAGTTCTATTTAGAGACATGCCCTCCCACTTGGTTCTATGTAGGAACCTAATTCCGCTCAACACCTCACAACAACGTCTATATTGGGTTCATTTATAAATGTTCCTTCCCACCCTGATCTGTGTAGATACCTGCTTCGTTCAACAACTCTACATCTAGATCGGGTTCATTTGGAGACATGCCCTCCAACTGTGGTTGATGTAGGCACTTGCTCAATTCAACTTCCTTTGGAGACACACCCTCCCACCTTAGTCTATGTAGTCACCTTCTTTATATTTTATAAAAAAATATCTTTTAGTAACATACTATTTGATTGACCTTTCCATTTTTATTTATCAATTTATTCATCATATTTTCCTTTTTGATGATCCAAAGTTAAGCTTCTAGGTCGATAATATACAGATCATGGAGGAATACATTAAATTATTATCAATTATAATAGGTATGAACAAAAAACCCATTATAGGAGTCTCACCCACCCCTCTAGTAACATCTTTCCTCGGAACCCCATGGATTTTCCACATAATGTTTATTTGTATAGTTTGGTTCCCCATGTCATCTGACCATGTCAACATGGTACCCAACATAACTAAGTAAATTGATAACTCCATAAGCATTGACCTTGAACTTTTGATTTTAGGGTTTATCTTTTTCTCTCTTATTCTTTGGATCATAGTGAGGGAATTGAGGAACCCTTCTTGATGGATGACATATTTAATTCTTGAATATGACCCCTCTGATTCACTTTATTCTCTATTTAAGAACCCCTTGAATCATATTTTGAGTGAAAGGAAGTCTCATACGATCACAATTTTCCTCTTGATCAATAACTTCTTTAGGGTGGCGGAGTTCATATGTGAGTTCATGAAGAACCTCTCGGGGCTTATTTCATATGCATGCCACATGTTGTTTATCTGTGCCTCCCTTTTGATTGGGCTCTACTCCTCATATAATTATCGACAGATACCTATAAACAACAAATTCAATTACGATTATGGGAGGTTTGAGTTTCTCTCTAGCTATGTGAATGTTGTTTTCCTATATTTGATTGGGTCTCTCATAGATTTGAAGTCCATCGAGAGAATTCTAGATCCCTGGGAGATTTATACAAAATTTTTATTGATTGTTTTCATTCGAGGACTTATAGTCAATATTGCGGGGTTGGAATTTTCCCATGAAGCACAACATCATGCCCATGCTGGTGGTTGTTCCCATTATCAATCTCATGAAATTCATGGACACAACCACACCTGCACAATTTGTGCCTCCTACACAAACGAATCCCGCCTTTTCCTCTCCTCACCATTGCCTCATGCAAACTGTTAATAGTCATTTTATTAGCACTTTAGTTTTCACATGAGCATTGAGCCTTTGAGATAATCGTGGTTCCATGTCTCTTCCACACATCTATTTTTTTCGTCATGTGTCCCTTCCTTTTTTTCTCTTCAACACTCTAGAACTAGCGATCATGAGGAAAATTGAAGACAAGATCAAAACCCTTGTTGGAAGATTCATCAAAAAAATTAGATTTCAACGACATCAATTATTTTCATTTGCAACAGTTACAGTAGCTCCTCCCAACATATTTTTCATAGCAGCTCATTCTTGGGCCTCTTTTTCCCACGCCCAGCCCCATTACACACAATACTAATCTAAAGTACCATGTCTCTTTTGTGTCATGTATATAGTCAACAACATTAGTTTTTGTTTGCTCTTAGTTCCTCCATATTGCATCTATAACAGCAGGAATCAAAATATTTTTCTTTTGCAGATCCTTGATTTTCTATGGTGCTTCCACTAGTCACCAACAACATGCTCATTAGACAACAACGCTCATTGTTCTTTTTGTCTAGTCATATTTGGTAGTTTTATTTTAGTATTCACAACCACATACTTAAGCAACATCCAAATCAAGTTCTATTTAGAGACATGCCCTCCCGCTCAGTTCTATGTAGGAACCTAATTCCGCTCAACACCTCACAACAACATCTATATTGGGTTCATTTATAGGTGTTCCTTCCCACCCTGATTTGTGTAGATACCTGCTTCGTTCAACAACTCTTTATGACAACATCTAGATTGGATTCATTTGGAGACATGCCCTCCCACTGTGGTTGATGTAGGCACTTGCTCAGTTCAACTTCCTTTGGAGACACACCCTCCCACCTTAGTCTATGTAGTCACCTTCTTTATATTTTATAAAAAAATATCTTTTAGTAACATAATATTTTATTGACCTTTCCATTTTTAAATATCAATTTATTCATCATATTTTCCTTTTTGATGATCCAAAGTTAAGCTTCTAGGTCGATAATATATAGATCATGGAGGAATACATTAAATTATTATCAATGATCATAGGTATTAACAAAAAACCCATTATAGGAGTCTCACCCACCCCCTAGTAACATCTTTCCTTGGAACCCCATGGATTTTCCACATAATGTTTATTTGTATAGTTTGGTTCCCCATGTCATCTGACCATGTCAACATGGTACCCAACATAACTAAGTAACTTGATAACTCCATAAGCATTGACCTTGAACTTTTGATTTTAGGGTTTATCTTTTTCTCTTATTCTTTGGATCACAGTGAGGGACTTGAGGACCCCTTCTTAATGGATGACATATTTAATTCTTGAATATGACCCCTTTGATTCACTTCATTCTCTATTTAAGAACCCCTTGAATCATATTTTGAGTGAAAGGAAGTCTCATACGATCACAATTTTCCTCTTGATCAATAACTTCTTTAGGGTGGCGGAGTTCATCTGTGAGTTAATGAAGAACCTCCTGGGTCTTATTTCATATGCATGCCACATGTTGTTTATCTGTGCCTCCCTTTGATTGGGCTCTACTCCTCATATAATTATCGACAGATACCTATAAACAACAAATTCAATTACGATTATGGGAGGTTTGAGTTTCTCTCTAGCTATGTGAATGTTGTTTTCCTATATTTGATTGGGTCTCTCATAGTTTTGAAGTCCATCGAGAGAATTCTAGATCCCTGGGAGATTCTTACAAATTGTTTATTGATTGTTTTCATTCGAGGACTTATAGTCAATATTGTGGGGTTGTAATTTTTCCATGAAGCACATCATCATGCCCATGCTGGTGGTTGTTCCCATTATCAATCTCATGAAATTCATGGACACAACCACACCTGCACAAACGAATCCTTCCTTTTCCTCTCCTCACCATTGCCTCATGCAAACTGTTACTAGTCATTTTATTAGCACTTTAGTTTTCACATGAGCATTGAGCCTTTGAGATAATCGTGGTTCCATGTCTCTTCCACACATCTATTTTGTTCATTATGTGTCCCTTCCTTTTTTTCTCTTCAACACTCTAGAATTAGCGATCATGAGGAAAATTTAAGACAAGATCAAAATCCTTGTTGGAAGATTCATCAAAAAAATTTATATTTCAACGACATCAATTATTTTCATTTGCAACAGTTACAGTAGCTCCTCCCAACATATTTTTCATAGCAGCTCATTCTCGGGCCTCTTTTTTCCCACGCCCAGCCCCATTACACACAATACTAATCTAAAGTACCATGTCTCTTTTGTGTCATGTATATAGTCAACAACATTAGTTTTTGTTCGCTCTTAGTTCCTCCATATTGCATCTATAATAGCAGGAAACAAAATATTTTTCTTTTGCAGATCCTTGATTTTCTATGGTGCTTCCACTAGTCACCAACAACATGCTCATTAGACAACAATGCTCATCGTTCTTTTTGTCTAGTCATATTTGGTAGTTTTATTTTAGTAGTCGCAACCACATAGTTAAGCAGCATCCAAATCAATTTCTATTTAGAGACATGCCCTCCCGCTCGGTTCTATGTAGGAACCTAATTTCGCTCAACACCTCACAACAACATCTATATTGGGTTCATTTATAGGTGTTCCTTCCCACCCTGATTTGTGTAGATACCCGCTTCATTCAACAACTCTTTATGACAACATCTAGATTGGATTCATTTGGAGACATGCCCTCCCACTGTGGTTGATGTAGGCACTTGCTCAGTTCAACTTCCTTTGGAGACACACCCTCCCACCTTAGTCTATGTAGTCACCTTCTTTATATTTTATAAAAAAATATCTTTTAGTAACATAATATTTTATTGACCTTTCCATTTTTAAATATCAATTTATTCATCATATTTTCCTTTTTGATGATCCAAAGTTAAGCTTCTAGGTCGATAATATACAGATCATGGAGGAATACATTAAATTATTATCAATGATCATAGGTATGAACAAAAAACTCATTATAGTAGTCTCACCCACCCCCCTAGTAACATCTTTCCTCGAAACCCCATGGATTTTCCACATAATGTTTATTTGTATAGTTTGGTTCCCCATGTCATCTGACCATGTCAACATGGTACCCAACATAACTAAGTAACTTGATAACTCCATAAGCATTGACCTTGAACTTTTGATTTTAGGGTTTATCTTTTTATCTTTTATTCTTTAGATCACAGTGAGGGACTTGAGGACCCCTTCTTGATGGATGACATATTTAATTCTTGAATATGACCCCTCTAATTCACTGTATTCTCTATTTAAGAACCCCTTGAATCATATTTTGAGTGAAAGGAAGTCTCATACGATCATAATTTTCCTCTTGATCAATAACTTCTTTAGGGTGGCGGAGTTCATCTGTGAGTTAATGAAGAACCTCTCGAGTCTTATTTCATATGCATGCCACATGTTGTTTATCTGTGCCTCCCTTTTGATTGGGCTCTACTCCTCATATAATTATCGACAGATACCTATAAACAACAAATTCAATTACGATTATGGGAGGTTTTAGTTTCTCTCTAGGTATGTGAATGTTGTTTTCCTATATTTGATTGGGTCTCTCATAGTTTTGAATTCCATCGAGAGAATTCTAGATCTGTGGGAGATTTCTACAAATTGTTTATTGATTGTTTTCATTCGAGGACTTATAGTCATATTGTGGGGTTGGAATTTTCCCATGAAGCACATCATCATGCCCATGCTGGTGGTTGTTCCCATTATCAATCTCATGAAATTCATGGACACAACCACACCTGCACAATTTGTGCCTCTTGCACAAACGAATCCCGCCTTTTCCTCTCCTCACCATTGCCTCATGCAAATTGTTACTAGTCATTTTATTAGCACTTTAGTTTTCACATGAGCATTGAGCCTTTGAGATAATCGTGGTTCCATGTCTCTTCCACACATCTATTTTGTTCGTCATGTGTCCCTTCCTTTTTTTCTCTTCAACACTCTAGAACTGGCGATCATGAGGAAAATTGAAGACAAGATCAAAACCCTTGTTGGAAGATTCATCAATTTTTTTTAGATTTCAACGACATCAATTATTTTCATTTGCAACAGTTACAGTAGCTCCTCCCAACATATTTTTCATAGTAGATAATTCTTGGGCCTCTTTTTCCCACGCCCAACCCCATTACACACAATACTAATCTAAAGTACCATGTCTCTTTTGTGTCATGTATATAGTCAACAACATTAGTTTTTGTTCGTTCTTAGTTCCTCCATATTGCATCTATGACAGCAGGAAACAAAATATTTTTCTTTTGCAGATCCTTGATTTTCTATGGTGCTTCCACTAGTCACCAACAACATGCTCATTAGACAACAACGCTCATCGTTCTTTTTGTCTAGTCATATTTGGTAGTTTTATTTTAGTAGTCGCAACCACATAGTTAAGCAGCATCCAAATCAAGTTCTATTTAGAGACATGCCCTCCCGCTCGGTTCTATGTAGGAACCTAATTCCGCTGAACACCTCACAACAACATCTATATTGGGTTCATTTATAGGTGTTCCTTCCCACCCTGATCTGTGTAGATACCTGCTTCGTTCAGCAACTCTTTATGACAACATCTAGATCGGGTTCATTTAGAGACATGCCATCTCACTGTGGTTGATGTAGGCACTTGCTCAGTTCAACTCCCTTTGGAGACACACCCTCCCACCTTAGTCTATGTAGTCACCTTCTTTAGTCATCACCAACACACTCTTCAATGTATTCATTATTTTGCAGCAAAACTCAACAGCTATCATTTTAGACTTGGTTTCAGTTTTCTCACACTTCACCTGAGAGGAAGAAATATGGGATGATTTTCCCTTCAATTAGTAGGAATTGGAATGAATGGGAGGCTCATCCATCACAATATGATGTTTGGATTTGGTTCACACCCCATTATCAAATTAGATTGGTTAATTAGTTAGGTATATTATTAAATAATGGTTAGTCTTTTTGACTTGTCAAATGTGGACAGGCATGTAATCCTATATAAATGATATGAAGCCTTCATCTAATATAAGTTAGTATTATTTTCTTCTTATATGTATTTTGTTTATTCTAAGTTCGATTATTGAGTTTCATATGTATGTGGATCAATAATTTATTACATAAATTTTGATGATACCTTTGATAATTGCTATTTAACTATTTTATTGTTTTTTTTATGTGGTTTATTGCCCCATAATTTCGTGGAAAGAATTTCAAGGGGCCCACCCAAAGGAACCTCTCCCTGTAACCACCAGTTTTGGGAACTTGTTCCCCGAGGGGCCAGAGAATTCAAGAGTTTACATCGACCTAGTGACAGCTTGTCCACAGAGTCTCCAACCAACTAAGCTACCCCACTGGACTATTTTTTAACTATATATTTATTATAGTAAATTCAATATATATATATAGTCATATTCAAATTGTTATTGATAATTAAATATATAAAACCACCACACAATAACACTTCACTTCTACACCAAACAATCCTAAAAGAAACATTAAAAAAAAAAGTGAAAAACTAAAACCACAATTAAAAAAAAATTATATAACAATAATTAGCAATAAATTAATATTTTGAAAAAAGACCACAAGTTAAGAAATACTTAATACATCTCAAAATATCACAAAACAAAATATATAGATAATTTAAAATCACATGTTTTAAATTTTGTATCTTAATATTAAAAACATTAATATTATTGTATACATAGACTCTAAACCAAAATCTATTTTAACCTACAAACTAAATATTAAAATTAAAAAAACATAAAAGAAAGTAATTATTTAATTCCCTACTTGCTAAATATTTAAAAAAGAAACATCATAAAACAAAATAACAAAAACTAAAAATAGTAAACATAACTTAAAAAAACATGTTAATATTTAAAAAAGAAACATCATAAAACAAAATAACAAAAACTAAAAATACTAAACATAGTTTAAAAAAACATGTTAATATTTAAAAAAGAAACACCATAAAACTAAATAACAAAAACTAAAAATACTAAATATAATTAAAATAAAAATGTTAAGCAATGCAACAAAGCACTATTAAAAAGAAACATCATATAAAGAAATTAGAAACATTATATTAAAAATTAGAAACATCTCCAAAAAAAATTTACTTGATTTTATATCACATTTTAAAGGGTATATTATTTTATTATTTCATTGATGCAATTTCTTATTGTTTTGGAGGAGGTCAGCCAGCACAGAGAGAAGGCCAAACACTACATCTCCCTCATCCATGGAGCCCAATGGAAGTAGTTTTTTTCTAAACTCCTTGCTCTTAATAGTATTTCATTGGTTTTCTTTGAATACATGCAGAAGATCAAAGGTAGCTTAATGAAATTGTGTAATTTCAAATTTTTTCTTAGTTTCTTCTAACCAATTTCATTAATTTTCTTAACATGCATGAAGAAGATCCACTATGCATACATAAAAATTTATGAGGCTGGTGGAGTCCAATAAATTGAATACCCTTCGAGGAAGAATTCGATTGTTTGGGGGAGGAGGGAAGTAATCCTATGGTATGTTTATGATAATTTTTTTATTTGATTTTTTGAGTTTCCTTATTCCAATTTTCTAATGTGTATAATGAAATATTCATTGCAGAGGTTGTTATGCTCACGAAAACATATTCAATGAAGTTTACTTGAGGCTCAAGTCTTTACCAACCCTCACTCTTTTGCACATAGATTTTTGAAAAAATAAATAATAACATTCAATACATTTATTTTCTTTCTTTTTATGAGAGAAAATGTATATATTTAGCTCTAACGAAAATGTCTAACATTGGATACTATTCTATCCCAAAAAAACCAGCCATGGAAAGGAGCCCTTCCTTTAAAAAAAAATTCAGTCTGGCCAAAATGGGTACTAAGTTGTTTGATCCATAAAAAAATGCATTCGGGCCAAAATGGGTACTTGATCCATAGTAATAAGTGGAGGTACTGCCCTTTCAACTATGGCTATTGCACCTTATCAGCAGACCCGTTACTTCCATGAATCAGTAATCCACAATGGTTACCACATCGCAACTCTAGGAACTTGGAGTGCTTACCGTGTGAGAGTGAGAAGAATGCCACAACACTCTTTGTCCAACCTTAAATGCAACTGACTTTATAACTAAGTACCTTTTAACTGTTCCCTCTTCTCTAAGTTTTCGTTGCTCCTCCAGGCAAACAGTGCACAAAATATTTGTGATAGGGCTAGGTGAAAGGATGCTAATTGTAGTTCTACATGCATGATAGCCTCTTGACCATACAACAGCTTGAACGATTATGAATATACGAAGGCAGAGTCATAGGCCCGTAAATTAAGGCTTAGGTGAGGTGGTGAGTAAGAAGGAAGGCCAGAGCATCCAGGAAAATGTGAAAGCTACTAATTCTAAAAGATTATATATATATATATATATATATGAAAGATTTTAGTAAAGAGAATATATAGATGTATATATTAATTAATTTAATTGAAATATTTTAGTTTTTAGGCTTTTTAATGGTTGATTTTTTATTTTTTTAAATAAAATAAATTATTAAAATTTAGATAAATATATATTTTCATTCATTCTAAAAAAATTTTTTTATAGTTTTTTATTATTTTAAAAATTTGATCATTTTATTTATATAATTTTATAGTTTTTTATTACTTTAAAAAAATTATTATTTTCTTTGTATAGATTTTTATTATATTTTAAAAATATTATCTAAGATAATGTAATATTTAATATTTTTTTACACATATTTCCTTGTAAATTTGTTTAATTTCTTTGTAAATTTGTTTAATGATAACATTTTAATTTTAACTATATTAATCATAATAGTTTTAACTAAAATGTTATTATTATTCATTTCATTTTTGTAATTGGAAATGGTTTACAATTGTTTTCAAACTTATTACGTAAACATAAAATTAATTCAAATATAAATAGTATAGTTGTGTAAAAATTGTATTCACTATTTTTCATAATTTACAAAGAAATAAGAAATTAAAAGATGACATAAATCATGGAAAATAAATTCTTAATTATCATAATTTATAAAAAAAGTTAAAAGATAAAAACTAAATTTTCATCTCACAAAAAAACATAGACAGTTAAAAATAAATTATTGTTTTTGTTTGTTTATGTTTCTTAAAAAAAAATATTTACATTAATATTTTACTAAATACTAAATAATGCAATCTAATAAATATTATAAATCATTGTTTAAATGAATGAGAATAATATTATGGTTTTAATTTATTATACATAATATAGTGAATTATTGAACCTTGATTATGAATAAAAAACTATTAAAATGACTAGTTTTATGTACACTTTTATAATGATAATAATAATATTATGTTAAAATTAAGGATATTTAAAAAAAATCTAAAAAAAGTTTTAATAACTATAATAAGATTTGTTTGTTAAGAAATACATTTTTTAATTCTTATTAATAGTAAAATTTATAAAATAAATGTTTTTATAAGATAATTATATATATATATATGAATGGCAATTGGTATTAGCATTAAACTTTAAATAGCATCCATAATAAACTCCATTTTAAAATGCAAAGTTGTTTTAACCATTTGTTACTTTATGGTGGTAGCAAAACAGGGTGCAAAAAATGAAGCAAAAATTGGTGCAAATTTGGAAGCTAAAATTGACACATATTTGGAAGTAAAACGTGGTGCAAAATGGAATGCCAAAGTGGTAGCACAAATGGATGCAAAATTGGATGTTAATTTGGATGCAAATATGGTTCTAACGGGAATGTCATTTAGGAAGCAAAAGCGGACGCTCTCTAGGAAGCAAAATAGGGCATTATTTAGGTAGCAAACCTCGACGTTATTTAGGAAGTAAAGTTGGACGCTATTCTGGAAGCAAAGAAATAGACGCTATTTTGGACGTCATAAATGATGCTATCTATGACGCAAAAAAATACGTTTTTTGAGACGCTTTAATTTTTTTCCACAACGTGTCCCATTTAACATCTAATTTGACCACTCAATGTAAAAAAAGTACACTAAAAAGGGATGCTAAATGGGACGCTAATTCCAATATTTGTTGTAGTGCTATAGGCCTTTACCCATCTGCGGAGTGGCTTAGATAGTGCCTCCGTAAATAGCATAATCAATCGACTCTCTGATATGTCAGATACCATAACTGAAATTCTCTGGAATTCGGATATAAATGTCTCGGCACTGCCTGTCTGCTTGAGATACACAAGATCCCTGAAATGAATCTCTGGGTCCTTCTTATCAAAGCGCTCCATGAGCCTTTGAGTGAAGGCACTGTAGGAAGTAATAGTGTTGTGACCCAATGTCACCAGTCCGTGGTACCACCACTCATGTGCTTCCCCGTCTAAATGTAAAGTAGCCAACTTGATTACATCTATCTCTGTCATGGGGTTAAGTTTGAAGTAGGTGTCTAACTTCTGTACCCAAATATTGGTTGAGCAACTGGATGTCCCATCAAATTTGGGGATAGTCAGTCTCCCCAATGTGCGTTGCAATTCAAAATTTTGATTGAGTGCTCTATTGAACCCTCTTGGCATGTTCCTGCTTTTCATGTTGCAAAAATTTGAGAAAGTCATGGCTGGATGGAATTCATCTCCTAAGTCCCCGTATTCTTGTAAATAAGTCTCAAAGGGTTCACTAGGCTTTACCTGCATGACTGGACCTCCTACTGCATCTGCCAAGAAGTAAGGCATAGTAGGCCTGTTGGAAGGTCTGGTATATATTTGGGGTGTATTATGTATATTGGTGTATGCAACCTTCCCACTGCTGCTGGTAGACCCTCTATCTACCGGTGAAGGAGGTGTACTGCTGTTACCTGGTTCTTGTTTCGCCAATAATCTGTTGATTGCATTAAGTACATCCTTTTTCCCTTTGGCTAAGTCTTGTAATGCAGATACTAGGTTGCGAAACTCCATCCTGTCCTCATCTTCTCTTATTCCTTTTCCCTTGTCAGAGTGTATACATGTTGGGTCCATGTCTGAGTTGGTATCTTCTAGTTGGATATCCTCAAAGTCCTCTGTGTACCTACTCCTTCTTTTCCTATAGGTTACAAAAGGGTCCTCTTATGTATTCATCTACTTCTCATTTCTTAAGCCCACAGCTGGCCAAGAATATAGCTTTGATACCACTGTAATATCCCTTATACTGATATTTTCTATTTCTATGCAAAGTTACTAAAATAACCAGGCATGCAAACTGCCATGCAAAAATTCCCTATTTTATGGCTGAAATTAGGGTTAGGGTTTGCAAGATAGAATGTAACACTTACCACTGATAAGTTGGCTGAAATTCTCCTGAGAGAATATGCATGCATCAAGAGCCGATTTGGAGATGACTTGGTACCT
>LPNX010504879.1:137840-192840 GCA_001517045.1 Pseudotsuga menziesii | reverse complement strand
ACTTTTTTTGTTATGATATTATTCAAGTTCGCACAAAATCCAATGGGAAATTTAATTTTCCGCATTACTTCTTTGAGAACATTGCTTTGTTGCTCTGTAAACATCCATGGAATTGAGTTTATATTAACTTGGTCTCCGTTGCTATGAAATTGGATGACGTCTTTCATTGCATGGTTGATTTCTTGAATGTCTTTGCAAACTTTGACAACTTTATATTTCTCCCTCCTTAGCTCCAGTAGTCGCCGTAATATTTTAGTAACATTATTTCCAATATTCATTGTATCAAACAAATGAGCAAGTTGTAGGTGCTCATAGTAGGGCAACCTGTTGAATTGTATAGGATAACTTTTGATTCCTCATGGAAGCCCATTAATGCCTTCATGATCACAATGGACATCATGAATATTAGTTTATAAATAAATTACATCATAAATCAAATATGGCCACTACAATAAACAACTCACAATAAAAATTAAAATACATAACAATTCATATACGATGATCCATAAGTACCATGATTACGATTTCTAATGTATTGCATCTTCCAAAGGTAAGGTGTCATTCTCTGTGGTTTTAATGAAGTCTCCTGCTTCCCATTGAAAATATTTTTTTTCGGTTGTTCTATACTTGTGATTCTTAGAGAGGAAATGCCTATACTCATCAAACACCTCCTTTATTAAGCTTTTTGAGCGACAGTATTTTATCTTAGGACCACAAACTTGACATGCAAATTTACCCTTTGTCTGGAGACCTACAATATATAGATATGGAATATATATGTCAATTATAATTATATATAAACTATATTAACTACTCCATATAATTAAATGCAATTAAAGTGGAACTTAAAAATACAAACCACAAAATGAAGTTAACCCAAGGACATTGTGTATTGTCCATACAACCATTGCATGGAATTGAAATTTCCTTTGTCGTATTGGTCTAGATACGTCATACATAGTGATGCAATTCCATAACTTCAGTAGGTCATCTATAAGAGGTTCGATATATACATTCATATCTTTGACTTGGAACTTACCTAATTGATTTGAATTACATATAAAATATATCATTATGAGAACCATTAAGATATATAAAACATGCACAAGAGTAAAATAAAAAATAAATATATGAAATTAGGAAACATAATACGATAAATGAGATGCCACAACTACATTAGAAATAAAATAGTTGTAGACACAAAATACCTGGAATAATCATCGACAACATTATGTGCTCCCTCTTTATTGACAACCATGGAGGAATGTTATTGTTGATAACAAAAATAGGCCACACCGTGTAAATGGATTTCATCTGTGAAAATGGATTAACACCATCTACTGCTAAAGAAATCCTAAGATTACGTGGTTCTTCTTTAAAGTGAGGCCACTTTTCCTCAATATCTCTAAAAGCAGAACCATATGCATGCATTCGGATAACATCATCTTGACTTCTGTTCCTGGCATGGTAATCCATAAATTGCACTATGTGTTTGCACCTGAATAGTTGTTGCAAATGTGGAATGATGGGAATATAACGAAGAATCGTCCGAGGTACTTTTTTTGTTACTTTATCTGTTCGATATCTACTTAAATGACATTCCAAACATTCTGTTGCAAATTCATGCTGATTATAATATATAAAATGGTCATCGGGGCATGCATGAATTGCTTCATAATGCATTCCAATCTCTTTCACGATGGAAGATAAATATCTATATGTGAGAGGTAAAATATTTGATGGTGGTAACAAAAATTCAGCTATCAAGCTACAAAAAAAAAAAATAGTTAATGTAATAAATAAATATTATTAATGAAACACACTTCATCCGTACAATGATCAATAATGAGTTAACAATACAATTATTAGAGGAATACAGATAAACTTTATCATGATCCTATATATGTGATGGATTATTTTACATACCTTAGCATCCGTGTGATTGCTATGTTTGAAAAACCATTCATAACCTTCAAGTTCATTATCAACAATACAACAGAGAGAAGATTTGTTTTGGAGCCTTCATAAAGGGGTTCATATGCCTTATCGAGAAGAGGTATATTGTGAACATCATCAAAGTCGTCATCATTTTCATTATCATCATCATCGTCAACATCCATTCTAACAGTAAATGAATTATGGATCAATGTATTTGTACCATCATCTTCAAGTATGTTATCAGTATGATCATCTTGTTTAATATGAACATTCACTTGTTCTCCATTAAACATAGACGCTCCATGATCCTGATCCGGAACTTGTTCCGAAAGCACTTCCTCTGGATGATATGCCGTAGGGTGTCTTTCCTTTATAAATGCNAATATAGGAAATATTAAAATAATACATACATTTACCAAAGCAAAGAATATAAAAAACTTTATAATGCTAAACCTACAAATGGACGATATTCATTCCCCCCTCGGTGTGTCCATGTTCCCTGCAATGTTTTGTGGCTGTTGAGATAAATATTATTCTCCTCTTAAATCCCCTGTAGTGAGTACATGGACAATAAAATTTTCCATCACCCCTTCGTTTCGTTGCATCCCATAGTCTAACAAGCAATTGTCAATTGTTTTCGTTTGGATTAAGAATATTTCTATTTGACATTTTGTCACAAACTTTGTGAATGAATACTATCGACAATATTAAAAAATCAACTTTCACACATCACAATTTTCTCAAACGGAGGTTTGTCGAAGAATAAAAAAATTCCTTCAAATTGTCTGTCGAAGAAAAAAAATTCCCACAACCGCTCATTGAAGAACAAAACAATTCATGAAACCGTCCGTTGAGGAATAAATAATTTCCACAAACCATCTGTCACTTCTATAGAAAACCTGTCACAATGTTTAAAAATGTTTTCTTTTATAATTGCACAGTCGTCGAATATCCAATGATGTGAACATAGTTATCGTTGGAAATATGGATCCAACTATTTGAAATATGTCATCATATTATTTCAAACAATAGCCCAAACACGTTGCAAATCTGACTCTCTTTTGTCGGATCTCCAACGGAATCCTCGTTTCCTTTTCGACACCCTAGTGTCAGATATCCGACGACCGCTCCTATCGCAAATTCCACATGTCACCGTCGCATAACCGACAACGTTACATTCGTAAAAAAAACTACGCTAACAATGTCGGAATTTCAATGGCGCTAAAATAATTCAAAAGGTACAATAATTTTCATCATTGGATTCTGACACATCTGTACGTTAAGTCAGATGTCGTCGGATTCTGTCATAGGATTTCGGGTTCAAATCCAATTGTGAGCACATTGCAATCATTGTGTTCACCCTTGATTTTTTTGCAAATGAGAATTAGTTATTGTTTACGAGCAATCTCATGACAAACTTGGTAAAGGGAAGTTTGAATCTTTATGGTAGGGAACTTACATCATTAAGTAGTGTTTGGGAAAAGGGAAATTTTTTCTCATTATTCATAGGGTGAAATTGTCAAGAACCCCCACAATGGGTTATACTTGAAGAAATTAGATCCTTAATACCATTGCATTGTTTCACTTTCTTTCAATAGTTAGACTATGCACCTCTTCATTATAGATTTTATTATGAGCCTTATGGTTTATTTTTGTGGTCTTATGTTGTTGGAACAAGTTGTTGTATTTAGAATATTTTCTTGATCTCTTGGGTTGTTTATTCCCTTTCACATTCACCTTTCCATGTTAGTTGCGTATGTGTCGGTGCTGCCAACAATAACCAGGTGGAATACGATGTTGTGATTGGTATTTTGGTTGATTCCCTCCAGTTATGTATTCATCAACTTCATTTTCATTTTGATTCTCAACTCCCTGTTACAATTAAAGAGTTGTTATTGGGTATGAGATCCTTGCCTATTTAGAAAATATTTGCAATATAGACAATTAGTTAGACAATTTGAATTCATTTCATTCATTCACATTCCTAGGAGTCTCAATGGCTTCATAGACAACAATGCAACTCACATTTTAGATAGGCATATCATTCATTTACCATAGAAGTGAAATAAAATCATACATATATAATCATAGCCATAATAAAAATCACATATATATAACCCACAAGCATACATAATTGCCTACATAAGATATCGTGCTCATCCATAAACTACATATGTATATATATCTCATGAAAATATAATAAGTGTGTTTTACATAAGGAGTATATGATCTATAAAAAAATGTGATACATGTCCAAATAATGTTATAAATAATAATAATCATCCTCTCTATCATCTCCCTTATCACTCATACTCCTCCTCAATGCCATCATCTATGGGAGGATGTTGAGAAATTAGGGGCGGGTCTCCTCTCATGCGATCCTTTATCCCCTATGACACATCCACTATCCTTTGCATAATATTCCACCACTCTATAGGAAAAACAAATAACAACTTGATCAATGCCTCATTTAGGTGTTGCTAAAATTGGTATGTATTCCGTACCAATAGATGGTCCACCCATCTGTATAGGTCCTCTAAGATATCCTCTCAAACTCATATTGGTGTTTGTGTTACCAAGGCAAGGTCCTCACCCTTGACTTGAACTCTTTACATCAATATTTTATTCTCTAGAAAAAATGTGATACATGTCCAAAAAATGTAATGCATAGCATGGGGTCAATTCAAATGATTTCCTAATAATATTCTCTTATTTATCATTACCCTTGTCACTGATCCTCCTACTTAATGTCATCATCCATGGGAGGATGTTGAGAAATTAGAGAAAAGGCTCCTCTCATGAGATCCTTTATCTATTGTTCCATCACCACTATCCTCCTCATTATATTCCACCACTATGTAGGCAATCCAAATCACAACTTGATCAATGCATCACCTAGGTGCTTACAAACATGGTATGTATTATTTTCCAATAGTTGGTCCACCAATATATGAAAGTCCTCTAGGATAGCTTATGTATCTCATATTGGTCTCTATGTTACCAAGGAAATATCCTCACCTTCAACTCAAACTCACCATCATTGTTACCCCACTAGTCTCATTGATCCCACATAGACACACATAAGAGATAATATAATCATCCATGGCATGTGTCATATAAAAACCTAACTACCATTTATTCTAGTATGCAAATACATATACAAAACTAATAATGCATACATACCCTTTTGTCCCCTTGCATGGTCGAGAGGGTGGACGAGTTGTGGATCTCCCCTGTAATCCATACCAAAGTATGATTAGGCCCCTATAATCACTGAGATCTAGCACCATTAGGAAAATAAGTTGGAGTGGAAGAAATTTTCCATGACATCTTCCTTTCTTTTGGTCATTAGGTAACCCCACCATCTCATGTGGGGATTTATAGGTGTTGGATCTCTTACAGCATTGTGGGGGTGAAGTGTCAAGTTCCTTTGAGAAAAGAAGGAACATATGAAATTCATGAAGAAAAAGCCCCCCTGTGCCCCACTGCATGCCATCAACTATTGATTTGTGTCAACAACTAGCATCGATGCCATCACTCTCACTACCATATCCCCTCTAGTGCTCTTTGTACAACCATCATGGACCATTCCTTTAATTTTGCAAATATAATATTTACATATCTTTGAAGATAGAATGGAAATACAACGATATGGTCTGATTAAGAATATTTACATCATACATGCTTATCCATTCACTAGTGGGTCCTTGGCCTTAAGATTTGCACTAGGAATCAATACTAGCATAGAGACATCATTTAGATAAAGTTGATTCAATGCATTCCAAGTAAAAAATGCGGGTATTAAAATCCCCTCCCCTTTGGAAAAACACCGTCCTCATAGTTTCCTTAAAATAAAAACAAAAATCGATATGTCTCTCTCATGCAATCCTCCATCTCCCATGTAGCTTCATTAGGATCAAAATGCTTCCATTGCATCTTTATCTATCTGATGGCTCCATTACGGATCAATGTTATCTTCTTGTTGAGGATGCATGGTGGTTTTTTTTGGAACTCTCCCTTGGATTCTAGCTAGATCATGTCCCAATCAATCACATGGTTAGGGTCATGTACATATTCCTTAAACAAAGAAACATGAAAAAAATTATGAGCTCTAGTGTTAGAAAACAATGCAATTCTATATGCAAATAACCCTATCCTCTCAAGCACTTCAAATGGACCACAATATCATGGTGATAGCTTGGCACAACTTCCAATATTCAAGGAAATTTTCCTTGGCCTCACTTGAAGGTAAACATGATCCCCAACATTGAATTCCCTATGCACTCGATTCTTATCTACATAGATTTTTTATCTATCTTGTGCTGCCTTTAGATTATGCTTAGTCCTTGCAACATTTTTTCCATTTTCGTAAGCATTTTTGGCCCAAGTACAATTATGTTCACCAGATTATACCAAGTCATTGCTGTCTTTCACCTTTTTCCATACAAATCTTCAAATTGATTCAATCAGAATGATGCTTGTTGCCCATTGTTATATGCAAACTCTACCAAGTGTAGATAATATTTCCACTTGGTTTGTTTGTCCATCACATACATGAAAATAATGTCTTCAAGCACCTCATTTACTCTTTCTATTTGTCCATTTGTAGGTGGATGGTAAGCATTGATAAATTATAACTGTGTACCCAAATATGCAAAAAGGATTTTCCAGAAATTTAATGTAAATTTGGTATCACGGTCGGATATAGTTGTTCTGGGTAACTCGTGCAATTTGAATATTTATTTCATGAATTTTCTTTCTATCTCATCAGCCTTATAATAGATTTAATTGGAATAAAATGTGCCGACTTAGACAATTTATCCACCACAACCGTGATGGAATCATGTTTTCTTGAAGTAGTTGGAAATCCGATAATAAAATCCATAGTTACCACTTTCCATTTCCCTTCCAGAATTGGAAAAATGCAATAAATTTCCTGGGTGTTGATGTTTAACCTTCACTTGTTGGCATTTCATACATTTATAAATATACTCAACAATATCTTTCTTCATTCGTGGAAAAAAATATTGCTTCTTGGTTGTAGTGATTGTTTTATGGTATCCTAGGTGACCCGAATATGGAATTTTATGGATTTTATCCATAATATTTCTTCTCAAATATGCCATATGAGGAATATAAATTATATGTTTATAGGTAATAATTCCATCATCCTCCACATGATAACCTTTATACCTCTTTTCCAAATTTCGTTGCTATAAAAAATTATCTTTTATTTACACATAATACTAGTCTTTAGCAAGAGAGTCAACAACCTTTTGCCTCAAATCTGTTTGGAAAATGCTAATGGTTTCCACATGCATTGCATGTATTTTTATACTAAGTGCAACAACCACTTTATTTTCTTTCCCCTTGATGTGTTTGATCTCCAAATCAAATTCACATAAAAATTCAAGGCATCTAGCTTGCCTTGCATTTAGTGTTGGTTGCTGAAATTATTATTCTAGACTATACCGGTATGTTCTAAGCTCAAGTTTCCTGCCCATCAAATAGTTCCTCCGCATTTTCAAAGTGTTCACCATGGAACCAAGTTCTAAATCATGGGTAGAATAATTCTTTTCATACTCTTTCATATTTCTTGACTCATAACATAATGTTTGCCTTGCATAATAACTCCAACTCCTTGTTTACATGCATATGTACACACCACAAAATCCTTTTCAGAATTCATAGTTTTCAAATTAGAGCACTTGTAAGAAGCTTCTTCAAAAAATGGAAGCTTTATTCACATTTATGTGTCCACTCAAATTGTATTCCCTTCTTTTGTGAATAAGTGATGGGGTGTGCAACCTTGGATAATCCTTCAATAAACCTTATGAAAAACACGTAAGACCCATAAATGATCTCACATCTATCACATTCCTTAGAGTTGGTCAATTCATAATGGATTCAATCTTTTATGGGTCCACTGTTATTCCTTCCTCTGAGATATTGTAACCCAAATAATGATTTTTTCTTTTTATATACGTCACATTTGCTTAGCTTTGCATACAATTTATGCTTCCTTAGCAATTGTGAAGCCATTGTCAAATGTTCTTGATGCTCCTCTTCATTCTTAGAATAAATATGAATGTTATTTAGAAAAACAAGAACACAATTATCCAAATACCTGCTGAAAAAACTATTCATGAGACACATGAATGTAGTTGGTGCATTAGTGATACCAAATGGCACCATCATGAACTTATAGTGTCCATACCTTGTTCTAAAGGTTTCCTTGTGGATGTCTTCTTCCTTGATAACTAGAGCTCAAGTCAATATTTAAAAATAACTTTGCTCCTCTCATTTGTTAAAATATAATCAATTCGAGGCAATGGGTACTTGTTCTTTACAATAAATTTATTCACTTTTCTATAATCAATACATAACATGAATGTTCCATCTTTCTTATTCACAAACAACACAAGTTCTCCCCATGGAGACACACTTAGCCCGATGTAATTTTTTTCAACAATTCTCTCAATTACATTTCAGCTCAAATATTTATGGTGTCCTTATTCTGTAAGGTGTCTTAGACATTGGTGCAGCTCTTGGCACAAGGTTAACTATGAAATCAATGTCCCTATTTGGAGGAAGTCCTAACACTTCCTTGAGAAACGCATCCCTGAATTCTTGCAACACATGCTAGTCCTCCAACTTAGGGATTTCATTTTCCATTTTATCAAATACATGGGATATATACAAATGATAACCCTTTCTAAATAACTTCTTCAGCTGCATGGTTGAAATTTTCCTGATAGACACCACTTTTAGAATGCCCTTTACTACCCTTGGGTTTCCTTCTTCATCAATGCATTCAAAGGTCTTGTTGTTTAAATCATGTTTAACTTTGTGTGCTTCCAACCAGTCCATTTGAATGATAATATCATAGGAGCCTAGTGGAAAAATATCCATATTTTCCCAAGTGAAGATTCCACCCATTTACAATGGACATTTCCCCACCATTTCACTAACTTTCCTCTTGGTTCCAATGGCTAGTTGGACCAACCATGCTTTAATATGATTTGTTTATTAAAAATTTAAATATTAGCATGGATAAACATATGTTGCATTCATATTTTCATGCTATGGATATGAATGACGTGGGTATTGTTTTGGGACACCCTTGGATGGAATCCAGTGGTACAATTAATACTAATGTGTAAATGAAGTTCTTGAAGCTTTTGTACAAGAAAAATAAATTACACTATAGGATATTTCTCTCACTAAACAAGAAGCACCTAAGGGGGCACATGAAGAAATTTTTACAAAGAAACTAATGGAAGTAGTTATAAACACATTAAATAAAGAGTGTGAGGTTGAATCAAAAGAAGGGTCTACATAAGAACCTAAATGAATGCATAAAAAGGAAGAATAAATTAAGAATCTAGATCATTCCAAGGAATGACATGTTCAAGATTCAAAGAAAAAAAAACTGATAGATATGGATGCTATATATTTCCACCCACACTATCATGAGAAACAACAATCATTTAGGAAAAGATGAGAGCATCAATGAAAATGGAACAAAAAAGGAAATTGATATGGAGGCACATGGAGGACTAAAAGTAATACATGGAGATATCAAAGTAGTGCATCAACAACATGGAACCATAGGAGAAACCAACATGAAGTTTAAGATGAAAACAAGGTAGTTGGAACCCATGTCCATATTTCACTAGGATGGGTGGATGGCTATGCTTAGTACTGATTGGCTACATTTCTTAGTAGATCATATTGCATGGATTCCTCTCATGTTTCGAACATGCAACATGAAAATGGGGTTGGAATGTAATATACCTATGGAGGATAATATGACATACATAGGGAGGTACCCAATGGGTTAATTCTATGTATTGAGGTAATATCTAGTAAACAAATACCATGAAGTAGATGTAGTGTGAAAAGCAATAATTGTAAGAATTATTACTAGAAGGTTCCACCTACTACAAAGTACATAGGAGGTTTGATACAAATTATATAAAGAAGTAAAAACAATGTAATGAGATGCCTTGTATAGTATCGAAGTAATATTTTCAGCAAGCATGGATTATGGAATGATTTATTATTTAAGGAGTAATTGTTTGTGTTTCCCTACATTAAGGGTTCTTCCCAGATTCTTGTGTTTATTCTTGAGTAAATGTGTTTTTATTATTTATGAAGTTTAAGGGTTCTATGTCATTGTTGTAATTTAGTTTATGGGTTAAGGCTACTAGTGGTATCATAAAAACACCATCAATTACTCCATAAAGAGGGAATCACTCCACAAGCCATTGTTTCTATAAATATTGCATCAATACTTCACAAAATGCTTTCTAGAGAAGGAAATTTCTAGTAGATGGAACCTTCTACTAAACCTTCTTACCATTATTTCTTTTCATACTACATCCACTTCATTGGTCTTATTTACTAGATATGGCCCCAATACATAGAAATAACCCCTTGGTACCTCCTTAGATGCCCCATATTATCCTCTATAGATACATTATAAGATTAATCTTGTAATGCCCCGTATTTTAATTAGACACATTTATAATTTGGAAATGCTATATTTTACTTCTTATTATCTGTTGGACTTAACTCAACTAAGAAAACTTTATACGTGAAATGATGGACCTGATTATATGCTATTACCATGTGTTATGATTATCATTTCTTTTATTTAGTGATGCCAATTATATGTTTATATTTCTTTTGATATACAAAATGAGAAAGATATGATGTGGTACATGGATACCTTTTTTATGATATGGTTGATTGACTTACTGAATATCCTATACATATGTAAAAGATTAAATTATATACAAACGAATGATGATGATGGTCAAATGGAAAAAAAAATCCTATAAATGTATGATTTGAGAAGTACTAACCCACAAGACACAGGGGATAGGTGATAGACGGGGACTGCATATGATGTGTGGATTAATCACGCATTAGTGCTTACTTATGCATGAAAACTTATTAACCAAACTGATGATACGATGACACATTCCAATAATATTGATAGTAGCACATCATGATTTTGATAGGGTATAGACCTGGTGTGTTGAGAGGGATAGAAGTATTTCCCACCCTATGTGTTATGGTACTCGAGATTGTGGGAGGTCTGTGCTAAGTCATGCTCCCCTAGACGTGTGACGACGATGGTCGTATTCCTGTTAGGAGAGGTTAGGTCCGCTGTTTAAGTGACTCTACCACTCTCAGGTTCTATATGTGGCATGGTCAGTGAAGCTGACACCACATCATTGCTAGAAGAGGAAGGATATGGAGGATGCAGAAGTAGGATAGGATGGGAGGATATGATAGCTAGTATTATTTGGGGTTGAGGTTATGGCACCAAGCTAGTAGTATTAAGTGCCTTTCCCTTAAGAATAAATTATTGATTAGCTATTGTGAATCTAAAGTATAATAATGTTATAACTTGATTGCTAATTATTAATGATGTTGAAATGATTATGTTGGGTGTATGTTGATTTGGTTTATATTTATGTGATCATCATATCTTGTATATATGATTGTTTTGTCTCCATGAATTGTTATTATTTTGATAGTTAGTATATACGCATAGGCAAGATGATGTTGTATTATAATACATATATGATCTATGCGTACGCTAGTCATGCACGTGCACATTGTACATGTACGTTAGTATGGATGTGATAAATACTTAACATACTAAATGATTGTAATGTTTTTCTGGATAAGAGCCAGTTGTGCATTGATCAAGTTTGAATGATAATTTTTTTTATCATGGATATATGAATAACCAATTAATTAGTTTATCTATTAGTTACGTATAAGTGATGCATTAGGAAGAAATTGTTCGTTGTTAAGATTGAGTTGTCATAATATAATCATTATATTTAGTATAATCATTGTTGTATGTATACAAATAACGTTGTTGTCGGAAGTGTTTTGTTTAGAAGTGATAGGGATGTTGTAATTATAAAAATCATACCTATTATTTATCTATTTATTATTATTATTATTACTATTATTAAATCAGCATAAGTTTCATTGTTTATTTAAAATAAATTATTTATTTATTTATTTGGATTGTTGTATATGGTTGAATGGAATATTATTATTGAAAGTGATTGGCTAACTTAAAGCTATCATATTCCATTCATTGATTATTTAAACTTTATTTGCCAATCAAAACATCATTTGTCGAATTTGGGTTGATTGATTAATAAATCCATAAGCATCCTCATCATTATTTAAGTCAATCTTTCTATTTATTATGTTGTCCTAAAAATATCTAAAGAAGAAAAAGTGGGTAAATTTAGAGTATTTAACTTGTATTGTAAGTGAATAAGACAAGTCATGATAATCTCGCATTAAAATAACCAAAAGAAAGACAAATCAAAATGGGAAAACATAAATGATCAATTAACCATTTGACTGCCCCAGAGAATCGGAAATTGTATAATTAATATTATAATTAGTTTATCCTTGCTTAGTGTGATTGTATTACTTGTTTAGATTCCCAAAAACATGGAGGGATGAGGCAATGGAATAAGAAGGAAGCTTGGGGAGGAGGAAAATGGTATTTGAGGAGAGGTCTCACGAAGAATGGGGGGGTTGTTTTTTCCTTGGAGGAGATTATGTTAGATAGTATGATTTTGAAAAGGAGGTGGGAAACTCAAAGATTAAGGAGGGGTTAACTAAAAGAAATTGTTTTTGTGAGACTGCACTATGGATCTATGGAAATAAAAATCTATGGAAAATACTACTAAGGAAATCTTCTCTCGAGATTATCGATTTGTGGCACGAGGGATAGGAAACCCATTGGTTTCTTACGGCCATCATGATAAGAGTTGGTCGGCAAGGTGGTTCTATTAGTTTGGTCACTAAGCTTTGTTCAAAATGAACTTTAGGAGGTACATGAACTACCTACATATCTATCTTATCCAGGTATTCTACTTGTACACATTTGATTATTCAATTACATTTATAAATGTTAATGCAGAAATAAACCATGGATGAAGCATTGAATATGAAACATAAATTTTCATTATGGAAATTTTAGAATACTACGATATGAATGCAAATACAAAACATACATAAAATGTAACAAAACTTTGATGCAAAACAATACTCGAATTATTATTAAACCATGCTTAAAGGAGTTGTTGTACATCGAAATTGACTTAGTGATTGATTTAGTGCCCTTAGAGAAGGTAGAGCACTATATAATGGCATCAGAGCCATGGTTCCAAATATGGAATGAGAGGGTTTACTACTATTAGAATAGAAACTATAGAAAAACCACCAAGAAATAAAATGTACATGTAACACAATACTTTTTAGAAATTCCCTATAGGAAAGTCAGGGATGAGGCTGCTTAGAACAAAAAGAAAGATACAAAATAAGTGCCTTACCCTGTACCTCAATCCAATGGACAGAGAAAAACATTACCTACAAAACCTGCAAAACCACCATAAAACCTTATTAGAAATAAAATCATGTATTATAATGTAATTGAATGAATGCAAATTTTATAGGGATATCTACAAATTGTTATACATTGCAAAGGCACCATTTTTTTCTCTCTCTCCTTTTGTCTATTATTTGCAACTAGGAACTATTATATATAAAAACAATTTATTTTAAGCAACAGTAGGTACATAACAAAAAGGAAATACATACAACAAATTGTCTTACAGCTTAAACAAAAGATAAAAAACCTGGTGTAAAATTTATTAAGCAAGGCTTGGTCCAAGAGCCCACTAGAGTGGGCTGCAAAAGTATTGCAATATTTTATTTACAATAGTGATACCTTATGATGAAAACCATAATTACTGGATTGTTCGCCATCATGGTTGACCTTTCTATGGAAAGCACTGGACTCCAATGAATGTAGGGAAAACTATAGCTGCACAATGGTTGATTAAATTATTTCCTTGATATAGAGAGAGAGAGAGCGCGCGCGCGTTAGGGTACTAATTCCAAGCTTTAAAAAAACCTAACTAAAAGCTAAGAATTACAAGGAAAGGACAATTTAGCATTACTAAGGTGTCAACAAAAACCTAAGTAAAAGCTAGGAATTACAAGGAAAGGACAATTTAACATTAGTAAGGTGTCAATTTGGTTGTATACTGGTACCGTTTTCCTCGAAAACGCAGTGTTTGCAACACTGCAATACCAACACTACAGTATAAATAAAAAGTTATTTGGCGGTTAAAAGCCTAAGCCTCCAATAAACTATCGGAACACAAGACCAACATACCGTCCAAGTATAAAGCTAAGTCCAATTGTCCGAGTATATATGACAACATCAACAAGCATGCCCATGCCCATGAGCAATGCGTTGCACAACACATCCAACACTGCAATACTAGACGTAATAAATGAAATTTCTCTTAAAATAAATTATATATGAAATTTTACTGGCGTTACCCCTTTCCCTTTTGTTCGATACTGATGCCCTTAGTTTCGATGCGATGGTTAGATATCGATGAAGCAAATGTTGAGTTAGTCGACGAAGTAGTCGTTCAGTGGTTGATGCAACTGTACATGAAGCCATTGAAGAATCACCAAGAGAAAAGGCTACAACACCAACATAGGCACAGGTAGCAACATAAGTTCAGTACAAGAAATCTTTTTATGCTTTCCTTGGAGTAGTTCAATTACTACCTTTGACTATGCTTGATGAAGGCACAATTTTCTACATATAGGAAACCTCCCCCCATCCCTTATACTATATAACAACCCAACCATCTAGAGAAAGGGGCATGCATTTGATAAGCTAGAATGACCACCGACCTTTGGAATGGAGCTGGTAATGACGCCCCTTGGAATCCAATCCCTAGAGGATGTGGTATCCAAGCTTCCAAAGCTGTTATCACTCCGAGAGATATATCCCTCCTTTTTATGCTTAGCTTAGCCACCCCTAAAACTGAAGGCTGAAAAGGAAAGTAAGAAGGAAAGGGAGTAAGTATAGTATAATTCTTCTAAGAAGGAAAGTAAGAAGGAAAGGGAGTAAGTATAGTATAATTCTTCTAAGAAGGAAAGGTAAGGCGATAGAACCTGATCGAATGGGTAGTACGATAGCACTCCAAGCGACCATTTGAACCTGTTAGTTACCGCAGTGATGGCTTGAAAAATAAGTATGCAAAATTACATTATTTGACATTAAGATTATGGTTCCTTGAGTAAGCAACTGGCTTCTTCAGTACGCATCCCTGCCATTTGCATATCGAGAACTAGATTAAATGTCCCAGATCTATAGCTAGAATTCCAAGTGTTACATATGAAATATAGGGCAACAATAGTAAAAATTAGGGAAACAATAACATGATACCTCTGAAGAAAACGATACTTGTTCAATCCACAAAAACCAACAAAGTAATTACCCTGTTTGAGTTTGAGTTTGAACTTGAACTTGAACTGTGCTTATACTGCAGTGCAACAAAATGCACAAGCATTGACCGAGAACCCTAGTAGAAAGCTACTATGAGTGGAACGGGAATAAAGAACTACTATCCCACAAGAGTTGGGAAGAAGAAGAAGGGGCACATTAATTTCAACTTCACCTATCCACCTTCCTACAGTCTCTAAGGATACAAATGTTTCCACCAAAATGATGGACTCTACACACATATCGTGCTGAGAGGAGGGCAATAAGGTTTTCACTCTATAAGGGAGAGGGAGAGATGGTCGCATAGACCCCCTTTGTATCTCTCTGAAGCAGGTAAACTTAATTATATATATAAATAGTGCAAAACAAAATGCATTGTTTCCCAGGTTTGAGGGAAAACACAATACACAGTTGTGCAGTGAACCAAGCATGCATAGAAATAAAGGCTTACCTGTCTCCTCCAGCGAAAAATCTCTTGCAGAACTGTTGCAGAGCTAAGCTCTTCCAAAATGAAGGCGAAAAATGGTACGGAACCTTGGGGATGACCCTATTTAGGGTTTTCTCTCTCTGCATGGCGGTGGACTTCCCAGGGAGGCCGCCGTGGCCTTCACTCTTAGGTGTAGGCTAGGTTTAAAAGAAAAAAAAAATGTTTTAAATCATGTCGAATATGTCTTTAAAATAAACTAAATTTTCTGTTAAATTGGAGTAACGACGCTATACCAAAATTTAAATCTATAATAAAATTTACTAGAGTACATGAATTTGTTTTTATTAACGCAAAAACAAAACAAAAAATAAGGGGAAATGGTGTTGGAAAAAGTAATTACTCGCACAAGTGGTACCAGATCTTGGCTGACTCTTTATCAGTGAGCCTGACAAGAGTGTAGTGTTCATGATAATGCAATGTAATTCAGTCGAATTGATTTTATGAACTTAAGTTTTAGGTAGATAGTTATTACAACCATTAACGCAAGTTTGCAGATTTACGGAGAAGCAATTTTAGGTTGCCTATAAATAGAAGAAGAGAAAGAGAGAACTCTGAGCAGAGAGTGAAAAAATGATAGATTTTATAAAATTGAGCACATAGATCTATGGACCAACACACAACTCACAATATAGATCATACAATTTTATTCATAAATTGAAGAATGAAACAGTGCAAAAATGGCTTGCAACTGTGAATGCTTTCATTAATCAAAAGTAATTGGATAATTAATTACAATGTAATACATTGGTATTAATAACCATTCAATTCGATTGTATGAGAGAGGAATTCGAATTGATTAGCTTTACCTAACTGCATGGATAACTGGACATGTCTAAATCATTATCGGAGCTCAACTAGTTAGCCCCAGTTGCCTCAATCAGTGCATCAATCAGTTAGAATCAGTTAACTAGCCTAACTGAATGTGGTAGGTGAGGAATTGTGCCTTCCCACATGAAAAGTGGCGCTAATGGAATGTAACTGGATGTAATTGAATGTAAATGACTCCTAACTAGGCTTAACTAGTCACTAATTGAACTCAACTAAAGGAGGTTGGTTTCGACACTCCCAGTGGCTCCTAAATTGTAGGGATTGGTCTAGGAGGCTCCTAAACTGATGCATGTAAGTGCAGTCAGTGGCAGTTAGCCTCAATTAGTGTTCCACTTAGTAATTGGTACATGTGGCCCAATTAGGCCATGTGGACCCAATAACGCTAGTGACTAATTATAGACTGAAAATACTCCTAATTTAGACATGATTTACCAAATTAGACAAGGGATGATTATAATCATAAGATGAAGCTCAAGCTTCTGTGTGTGTGATTTTGTCGAAGAGCTGAAGCTCTATAAAAGAATCCGTCGAACAACTAACAAGTTTGTATTACCTTTTTTTTTTTTAAATTTCTAGACAAGTTATATATATATATATATATATATATATATATATATATAGTTTATGGTTGAGATGAAAGTTTACTTAGCCGACATTTTCTCTAGAATTATTTGTGTAAATGTTGTTTACATTTACCGGTTGAGTGAAAGATCAAAGAATCCATAAATTTCTCACCGAGTAAAAGTTCCAGGTTTTACGATAGAGTGGTCAACTCAAGTATTCCTTAATGTTTGGTTATATGTTTTAATAATTCTGCTGAATTGTTGATTGTGTCCGTTTTTACTTCATATTACTAGTGGGTGATTTCTTTAGTCTTTTAGGCTAAGAAATTTCCTTTGTAAGTTTCAACTAAAAAAAAACAAGTGGACAAGTGGTCGAAGTAAAACCTGTCGGTTAAGTTCTGTCTAAGTTGTAAAACCGACAAGTTGTCGAAGTAAAACCTGTCGTAAAACCGACAAGTAAGAACTTGTCAAGGTAAAAGAGTTGGGTTGAAAAGTTCGACCATATTGGTAGACTTGTCTAGTCGGAGTTAGACAAGTTTCACCCGACAAGTAAAAAGAAAAGAGGTTGGCATGAAAATTTTATAATTGAGCAGTAACTCAAGTTTGTCGGTTCGGTTTTTGCTAACTGGTATTAGAGCAAGGTTTAGGAAAGGAATCTTGTCTTAAAAGTGGAAAAGAAATTTTCTAAGGAAAGTTAAAAATTAAAAATGGCTTCCACTTCTGGTTCATTGCAAACTCCAATTTTTACAAGAAATAATTATGAATATCGGTCTCTAACAATGAAGGATTTTTTTATAGACCAAGATGTCTGGGAGATTGTCCAACATGGTTATGCAGAACTAGTAGATCAAGCTTCATATAACAATCTCACAGAAGCTGAGAAAGATGCTTTGAGGGAATAGAGGAAGAAAGATGGAAAAACTTTGTTCTACATACATCAAACCATGCATGAAAGCATACTCCCAAGAGTAGAAACAACAATTACCGCTAAGCGAGCATGGAATACATTGGAGACCCCATATCAAGGCTTGGACAAGGCAAAGAATTCCAAGTTGTAGATTCTTAGAAGAGATTTTGAATCTCTGTTAAAGAAATATTCAGAGTCGGTAGACTCATTCTACACCAGAGTTTTTTGTTTGATAAACCAACTGAAATATCATGGAGAAGCCATAGAAGACCAAAGAGTGGTTGAAAAAGTTCTCAGAAGTCTTCCCCCAAGATTTTAATCATTGGTTGTGACCTTGGAATAAAAAAAAGACATGTCGGTGTTTACCATTGATGAACTGCAAGCTTCACTCATCAATCATGAACACGGACTCAACATAATAAACTCATCTTTGGAAGGTGCATTCGCAGCATAGTCATCCATAATCCGTGGTAGAGGCAGGGGGGGAAACAAACCCAGAGGTAGAGGTATAATTTCTTCAAGAGGAGGATGCATCAAAAGTCCTGCAAATTTCGCTGGTAGAGGAGAGAATCAGAATCCAAGTCAGCCAAGTGGCCAAAGGTTTGATAAATAAAAAATCCAATGTCACTATTATAAGAAATTTGGTCATTATGCATATGAATGCAGGAAGAAAAAATATGACCAAGGAAGGAAAAGCCCAAATCAGTTGACCAACACCAGCACTCCGACAAGTGCAATGTTAATGGCATATGCATCTCCACTTGAATGCAATGCTGTCCAAGAAAGTCCACATGACATATGGTACTTAGATTCAGGCTGCGACAATTATACGACTGGTAATTTAAATTTGTTTTCCAATCTAGATAATTTAGTTCAAACTGATGTTACACTTGGAAATAGTGTCCAAGTCACTGTTTTGGGAAAATGTAATGTTGGTATTCTAACCAAACAGGGGGAGAGTACGTATATTCCTAATGTCTATCATGTTGAAGGTATGAAGCATAATTTGTTGAGCATTGGACAATTGATACAGAAAGGCTATAGAGTCTATATAGAAGATAATCACTATGTGATTAAAGACAAGCGTCCAAGCGACCAACTGATAGCAAAAGTGCCAATGACAAGCAATCGCTTGTTTCCATTGAGGATAGTTCCCAACATGAAAGGGAAGACAAATACAGGAGCTGCATTCAAGGAAGAAAGTAAAGAAACAACCAAGCACCTCGACAAGAAAGAAAATGGTAGCACTGATTTCTAGGCTTCGTTCCAAACAGAAGTTCAGGATGAGTCCTGGCTATGGTATTTCAGATTTGGACATTTGAATTTTGGTGGGCTAAAGCTTCTGCACACAAAGAATATGGTGAAAGGATTTCCATTGATCGAAAAACCAAAAAGGGTTTGTGAAGGCCGCATTTTTGGCAAGCATCATAGAGAGACTTTTCCAATTAGAAAGTCATATAGAGCACACACACCACTTGAAATTGTGCACTCTGATATTTGTGGTCCAATGCAGACATCATCCATTGGTGGCTGCAATTATTTTCTTACTTTTATTGATGACTACTCAAGAAAAACATGATTTTCTGAAACATAAATCTGATGCATTTAGTTTTTTTTCAACAGTTCAAGGCACTCGTGGAGAACCAGAGTGGACACCGCATAAAAATATTAAGCACCGACATAGGAGGTGAATATGTTTTGAATGAATTTCTTAATTTTTTCAAGACCCATGGCATACAAAACAAATTCACTACACGGTATACACCTCAGCAGAACAGTGTTGCCAAAATAAAGAACATAACCATTATGTAGATGGCGTGCAGCATGATGGTAGCCAAGCATTTGTCGAATGAATATTGGGATGAAGCAGTCACAATTGTTGTATATATCATGAACCGATGTCCGAGAAAGAGTGTGAAGAATAAAGTTCCTCAAGAAGCATGGACATGTGTGAATCATACTGTTTCACATTTAAAATTTTTTGGTTGTGTTGCATATGCCCATGTTCCAGATGAGCTGAGAAAGAAGCTAGACAATAAGGGACAAAAATGTATTTTTGTTGGCTACTCTGAAGACACAAAAGCATAAGTTGTATGATCCCGTCGCAAGGAAAGTGATAATAAGTTGAGATGTTAAATTTGTCGAGAATGAATCATGGGATGGAACTGTCGACAATGATGACATGGCGGAGGAAGTGGTTCAAACACCACATGTAATTCAACCATTTGTAGCATCGACGACTCCCATGACACCACGACATGGTTCAACACACGGAACATCCACATAAGTGGCAGCTCAAGCTACGCTGACAAGCACACCAAGAGGACATCAGACTCCATCAGGCATTTCGTCGAGGTCGACATCGACAAAACCAGTGAATATAAGAAGTCTGCATGAAATATATGAAGCTGGTACACCAAATTCATTCTCTCTCTTTGCATTATTTTCTCCCATATATGATCCACTAACATTTGAGGAAGTTGTTGAAGAAGGAGTATGGGCACAAGCCATGAATGAAGAAATAGAATGCATTGAGAAGAATCAAATATGGGAGCTGGTAGATGTACCAAAAGATAAAGATGTAATTAGCGTCAAATGGATTTACAAGACCAAGAAAGATGCTGATGGGAATGTGTAGAAGCACAAAGCAAGAATGGTGGCAAGAGGGTTCACACAGCAACCCAACATAGATTTCAATGAAACTTTTGCACCTGTCGCACGCATGGATACAATCAGAACAGTCTTGGCCATTGCTGCACAAAACAAATGGCATGCTTATTAAAGGGATGTTAAGTCGACATTTTTGAATGGCTATCTAGAATAGGAAGTATATGTGGAACAAACACAAGGATATTAAGTTCCAGGTCAAGAGCATAAAGTGTACAGACTGAAAAAGGAACTCTATGGTTTGAAGCAAGCTCCTAGAGCTTGGTACACTCGGATTGATTCCTATCTCTCTAAAAATGGATTTCACAGAAGTGAAAGTGAACCGACTTTGTACACAAAAGTTGATGAGAAAGGTAAGATGTTAATTTTCTTCCTGTATGTAGATGATTTAATATTTACTGGTGACTTTGGCATAGAATATTTTAAAGCAATCATGGAAAGTGAATTTGAAATGACTAATTTGGGGCTTATGAAGTCTTTTCTGGGCATTGAAGTTAAACAGTTTGAAAGTGGTATATTTATATCACAGTATAAATATGCAAGTGAAGTTTTAAAAAGATTTAATATGTCTAATTGCAAGACAACCCCAACACCAGTAATAATAGGTTTAAAATTAATAAGGATGATGATGGATCAATTGTAGATCCTACGTTGTTTAAAAGGATGGTTGGCAGTCTTATGTATTTGACAACAACAAGAACAAACATCATGTATGGAGTAAGTTTGATCTCAAGATTCATGGAGTCACCAAAATACTCACATTGGCAAGTAGGTAAAAGAATTTTGAGGTATGTAAGTGGCACAAAAGACCTTGGCATTTTGTATTCAACCTTGGATAATTTTAAACTCATTGGTTACACTGACAATGACAATGGAGGCAACATAGATGACAGGAAGAGCACATTTGGGTACACATTTCATTTTGGTATAGGTGTTGTTTCATGGGCTTCAAAGAAACAACCCATTGTAACTCTATCTTCAGCAGAAGTAGAATATGTTGCAGCTACAAGTGCTGCATGTCAAGCTATCTAGATGCAGAGAGTGTTAAAAGACTTATCATAGAACCATCAAGAACCAACAACCATCTTCTGCGACAACAATTCAGCAATTGCATTATCCAAGAATCATGTGTTTCACAAGAGAACAAAGCACATCGACACAAGGTTTCATTTCATAAGAGAATTGGTGAACAACAAAGACATTTGTTTAGAATTTTGTAGGTCTGAAGATCAACTTGCAGACATCTTTACAAAACCATTGGCAAGGGATACATTTCAGTATCTACGTAGTTGTCTTGTAATGACAAGTTTTGCACAGTGAACTCTGTCATGCATAGAGCAAGTCTAAGCTCTGAAACATTTTGTAAAATTTTGTTTTTAAGATCCCCGTTTGCTCATAATTAAGGGTTAGTGTTGGAAAAAGTAATTACTCGCAGAAGCCGTACCAGATATCGACTGACTTTTCCAGAGTCCGTATCAGTTCAGTCTCTGTCAGTTAGCCTAACAAGAGTGAAGTGTTCATGATTCTGCAATGTAATCCAGTTGAATTAATTTTCTGAACTTAAGTTTTAGGTAGATAGTTATTACAACCATTAATGTCAAGTTTGTAGATTCATGGAGAAGCAATTTCAGGTTGCTTATAAATAAAAGAAGAAGTTTGTAAATCAGATAGAACTCTAAGAGAAGAGAAAGAGAGAACTCTGAGTAGATAGTGAAGAAAGGATAGAGTTGAATCTCAAGCTTCTGCGTGTGTGATTTTGTCGAATCTCACCCAGTAAAAGTTCCAGGTTTTACGACAGAGTGGTCGACTCAAGTATTCCTTAATGTTTGGTTATATGTTTTTATAATTCTGTTGAATTGTTGATTGTGTCAGTTTTTACTTCATATTATTGGTGGGTGAAAAACATTTGTAATTTCTTAATTCTTTTAGGCTAAGAAATATCCTTTGTAAGTTTCTACTAAAAAACAAACAAGTCGACAAGTGGTTGAAGTAAAACCTGTCGGTTAAGTTCTGTCTAATTTGTAAAACTGACAAGTTGTCGAAGTAAAACCTGTCGGTAAAACCCACAAGTAAGAACTTGTCAAGGTAAAAGAGTCGGGTCAAAAAGTCTGACCATATTGGTAGACTTGTCTAGTCGAAGTTAGACAAGTTTCACTCGGCAAGTAAAAAGAAAAAGAGGTCAGCGTGAAAATATTATAACTGAGCAATACCTCAAGTTTACCGGCTTAGTTTTTGTTAACAAATGGGAGATATTTTAGCTTAAGAGTTGAGGAGGATCACACTCCTACACACCGAGGCCATTACCAACGTTCACACCGAGGCCACTACCAATGTTTCAATACTCGACAAATCTTCTTCCCTGGATATTTAATGTATTAATCCATATCAAACTAATAAGCATACAAAACTACCTACAACACCTTTATCATCCCAGACCTATTCCTCCATTCGAGTTGTGGATGATATGTTTATAATAACCAAGATGTCCAACATTATTTCAAAGCCGCACGTATGGATTTTTTTTACTGGCAAAGATGCATAGGTGTTATTTTGCAGTTATTTCCCAAATAATAACATGTAAAATGTAATAAAATCCATGGGAGTCACAACAAGCTGAAGTTCTCAACAAATAGTCATGACCAAATATGATGTAGCTTGTGTTGTATATGCACATGAATGGGCTACCGGGAATCGAACTCACAAACCCTATAAATGAACAAGTGAAATTAGCAGCAAAGCTGCTTATAATTGCCTTAAGAAATGGTTTAATCTAATATATAAAATATTTTAATTTTTTTTTTTTAATAGAAACTATAAAAGGTTTTAATAAAACAAGCTGTGCACAGCCATTCAGTACAGATAGGATAGCATAACAATGTGTTCAGGCAGATCAAAATTGCTGCACATAAAGCTTATCTGAGGAGTTTTCCAAAAAACTATACACAGAGCATTTCCAAAACAACTAGTGCCTCGGGTAGTGTATACCCTTATAAACTGTTTACATAACAAAATACAGTAAAACATTTAACCATAATTAACATAAAACTAATTAAGGATTGCCTCTGAATTTCCTGGGCTGAACTACAGACTCTTCCTCCATTGGGTGCTCGGCTGCTACAGTGGTTTCGTTCATCTTGCTTCCCTGGTTCATGTAGATCAGACGTTGAAGATCTTCTTGGATCCTGTCAACTTTGCCCATTATCTCCCTGAGGTTGCTCTCATTGTCATCAATCCTTGCATCGTGATTGTTGATTTGCAGAGAGGTGTAGCTCACCGTTTCCCCCATGCTCTTAATCTCCCGAACGATTTATTTGTTGTCCATTATGCCAATTGCTATCATCTCGTATAGTCGCCTAAGGTTATTTTTTACATCCATTATAACTACATTGTCACTTGCCTGGGACATTCTTCCTATTCCTGGAGAGATATCTATACGAGCAAAAGTAGAGTGCAAGGCATGAACATACCCTGCAAGAACACAAGTCTGGTTCTCGGCCGAGAGGCCACTTAGAATGTAACTGAGCACTTTGGGCTCCTGCTGCAGGGAGGAGCCTTCTTTACTTTACCTCTCTTTGCAGACCAAGGTTCCCACCGCACCTTCCTTCCACCCTGTACAATGGCAACCCAAGACCGTGCTTCTCTCCAAATTGACAAAATGCACTTCAGGTGTGAGAATTAAGCCAGAGCCGAGGTTTGAATACCACAACGAGGAACCAGAGAGGGAGCTACAGGAGCAAGTGGAGAAGGTTGCGAGGGCAAGCCTTTCCTTCACAAAGGATCGGGTGAGAGGGAGAGCTTCCCACAGGATGTCCTGCAGCCACCCTTCACCCACGCCCGCAATTACATTCAGAAGAAATCGCTTCGGAGGGACCTCATGATAAACGGAACCGAGAGAGGGAGAGAAATGAGCTTGCATGCTGCTGTAGGGAGAAGACATACCGCAATGGTCGAAAAGACTTGGAGCGTGCGAGGAGGAGGGGAATTTAACCCATGACTAGTGAACCATTAAGCCTACGAAATTTGAGAGAGGGAATGGGCAGAGTTTAGACCATGCGACAGGGGAAAGAAAGAATGCAGGACAACAAATTAAATGGAATGAACCATCGGGAAGCAGCGTGGAATGGAGGCCAGCTATTGGGAGGTGATGCAAGGCGGTGGGAGAAGGGTAATGTGGAGTGATAAGGGTAAGGGGAATTTGATGGAAGAGGGGTTGAAGAGTGAGGGGAAAGGAGGGATAAGGGGGATGGAAGAAGGAAGAGGGAGGGGTGGAGAGATAAGGTGGTAGAGGGGGGGAGCCTTTAGGACTTCTTTTGAAAAGAAGGGAATTTAGAAAAAACAATGAGATAAGCCTCATAACATGTAAGCTAGAGGGAAGCTTCCAACAAAACATTAAGGAATGAATTTGGAGATAGGAGTGTTTCCATTTTGGCTGTAATGGCCTTGTGGAAGGGAGGCCCCCACGTTAGCCAAAGCGTCCACTACAGAATTATTGTGACGAAGGATGTAAAATGTCTCATAGGATTTAGACATGAGAGGCTTGGATTTGTCAAACAAGCGACGACAATTGACTGATCTAGAGGGGTATCCGTTGATCAGTTTGAAGATGACATGTCGAGAGTCTCTGAATATCATTACCTTATGGAGGTTTTTAGTGTTTATGAGATGAAGACCCTGTAGAAGAGCCAGCCACTCAGTCTAATTATTTGTTCTTGTTCCTAGACCCCAAGTGAAGGTTTGTTCTACATGTCCTCTGGGATCTAGGAGGATCCCCCCCGCACTTGCCACCCCTTTAAAATGTTTTAATTTAATAGTTTTACATACCTAGGTTTAATTTGATAATTTAAAAATGTCATAATTTAATAGTTATTTATAACCTAAATTTATTCTCATAATTTAGAAATGTTTTGATGTAATAGTTATATAGGTCAAAGTTAAAGTTAAAGTTTGACATAAAAATAATTGGATAATAAATAAGAAGTCATAAGAAAATGTCATTGTCATTTAGAAAAATCAAAATTATATTGAGATTTTATAAAATTTGCATTTCTTTACGAACAAAATTTACCAAAATAAAATATAAGTTTTTCTATTAACAATAAAGATGACAAATAAATTATTAAACTTTGGTAAATCTTGGTATATTGTCAACCAATTAAAATATTAATCATCATATTGGTTTGAATAAACCAATAAATAATTTTTTTAGAAATATAAACAAAAAATAATCTTTAGTTTCATTAATATGTTAGTTTATGAAATGTGAAAAAAAAGATTAATTGAATATCAAAATAAATATTTGAAAATTATAGTTTAAAAATACTATTAAAAAATTTATATGAAAAATATTATAATATTTTAAAGTTTTTATACATATTTAAAAAACTATTATATCTAAATAAAAGTTCTATAGAGTAATATAGTTATATTTATTCATTGTGATGTTATTGTCACATCTATCAAGATTAGTCATTATGACTATTTTAATAAACAAGACACTTGACATTATTAGATTTTACTTCTAAATTTTTTATAAATAAAACAAGAGCCACGAGGTGGCAATGTCCCGACATTGCTACCCTAGTAGTTGCTAGTTTAACATATGTTAACATGAACAAAACATTACATCTGAACTCAAATTAAAACATACTCTTAATTATAAATTTTAAATAAAAATTGCTAGCTTAACATATGTTAGCATGAACAAAATATTACATCTGAACTCAAATTAGAACATAGTCTTAATTATAAATTTTAAATAAAAATGTATTTTATAAAAGAGAAACCACTACTCCACGAAATATCTAGTTTATGGAAAAGAAAAATGATATCCAAGCTCCAACCCTAACTAAAAGTCTCAGGCTCGTTTCCATATCTAGGTTGACCCTTCCAATGCGTAGTGGTGAACCAATGCCTCTAAAGAAATATCGAAGAAAAAAATTACCTATGAATAAAGAAAAAAAATTAAACCTAAGAAATCTATCTTTTGTTTCTAGGTAAAATAATGAAAAAATGCAACACCATTGCGGTTAAGGAATGAATTCACTTCATTCTTTATATATATATATAGCTTTGGAGGGTATATATATATTTTGTTACCCAATATGTGGACAATGTACATGTATATATTTATATATAAATGTCTCCACCCTTGTTTTCGCACTTATCAAACTAGCATTTTAAGGGAAGCTGTGGAATGAAAATCAATAATAGCATGAACGACAACAAATAGAAACCATGGGAAACAAATCCCCTTGCCATAAATTATAACATGGATTCTTAGTAAAAATAAATTAAAGTTTGCATCCTAGCTGATCCCAAAACAATTGGCAAAAAAGACCTAATATGCATTACATAAACCCTCTCTTTGAAATGAATAAGTAGCCTTTCACCAACAGAGGTGTTCAACACCACCGATAACAACAATTCAGATAACACAATCCTGGAATGGGATAAATCCAAACCCACAAATGAAATTTAAAGCAACTAGACATCAAGACATGACATAGAGGGTTCAAGATTCAACATTCCATTGAAACCTAGCTACATAGTCTTTGTCAAATCAAAAAGTTTTATTAGTTAGTCATAGTCATCGCATGGCTGAGGCAAGAAGGGGAAAAAAACAAATTAATTGTATTTAGCATTGGTTTGGGCACAATGCTTATAGCGAGGCCACATGAAACATGAAGAGAATGCATTTTTTTCCTTTTCACGGCAACAATGAAAGAGGAACATGAAAAATATATGCAACAACTACAAAAAGGGAAAAATGAGAACAACATACACGTGTTTCTGCAACCATATCACCCTATTTTGGTTTCCCTGGGAAAGAAGAAAAAATACATGCAATATAAACATAACGCAATGAAATAACTCCAAACATGCTAAATCCCACGCCATGAAGCCAAAGTGCCCACATTCCAGAGGCTTGAACACTTTCAAAAAAATAAAGTTTCCAAAATCAATACAAGACCATTTTGGCCACACAAAGACACCTCCGACCATTTTTTCGACACATATGTATTCCAAATTCAATACATACATTGCCAAAACTACAGATGGAAAGCACGTTTACATACATGGGAACACAACAAGAAGGAAAGCAACATCGATGTCTTGACAGACGATAACAGTGACCATAATCAAACAATTGATTTCTTGACCCAAGCTAGAAATGAATGACGCAACAATAAACACCAACAAAACGGAAACCATGACCCAACAAGCCAACCCAACACTATGAGAGAATATCATGGCAACACTGCAAGCTACGCAAGTGCAGATTCAGGAATAGAATGAAACTCGCCAGGAATAGAATGAAACCCGCGCTAGAACACAACTTCCTACTAACAAAACAATGTCTCTTGCTTTCCTGTCAAAGGTTTTATTCATCGTGTAACGATATTTATGGGCCTTGCTACACATTAACTCCCTTCCTTTCCTCCTGTACTTCAATAAGTTGTAAAAATTGTCTCTGCAAAACATTAAAAAAAAATAACAAAACTAAAGATGCAAAAAAAAACAAAAAAATCAATAATCAAAACTAAACATGCAGAAAAACCAAGAACACTTTCAATAATTTCTCTGCAACAATAAAAACGAAAAGAACCTTCATACGATCGCAAAAAACCAAGACATCCAACCAAATATAAAAGAACAACTTTCAATAATTTTGAATTAAAACCATAAAAAAGACAACATTCCGACCATATGAGGATAAGCTTACACGATAATGTTTACTTTGATGTCCATGCTGATAGGTGTTGGCTTTAGCGAAATAGCGACAACGATTAACAATTACGATAGCAATGGCATTGGCAACAACAGATGTAATTTCACTTTTTGTTCACCTGCCGTGGAAGGAAGATCTAGCGGTTTATCCCGTGTTATTAGGACAAAAACTTAAACCACTTGCTTTATGTAAGCCCACTACACACAACAACACTTCACGATGGGGGTCCCCCAAATTCGCTACTATCCTAGACTATGTCATGGCCATGCAATTAAATATGCTCGGTTCTCTAGCTAGCTGTACCATACTTGCCTAAGATTTCGAATTTAAACCGTAAAAAAGACAACATTTCAACCATATGAAAAAAAAATCAATAATTTCGAATTGAAACCATAAAAAAATACAAATTTTCGACCATAACAAAAATCTCTCTCTGTCATGTCAACATACGACAGTACCAAAAGAAAGTTTTTGCTTGCATTCATTTAACTTAATCGATCCAGACTGAAACACGTTGGTAGCCGACCTACCTGATATCATCAAGATAAAATTAGCTTCACATACAAAATTTACACACTCGTAAGGCTTTACTGACTGGTTTCTTCCAACAAAAGAGTAAAAATTTAGCATTTTTCTCACCATGAACAGGTGATCTTCAAAGTCCAAAATTTGAAAGAAAAACTGCAACCCAACTAGGTATCATTATTTATGAAAATTTTCCTCGAATCCAATCTCCAGTCAGACATAATTCTATGCAAAAAAACAAAGTTAATACAATATACCTGCAAGTGCATCTAGGAGCATCGATTTCCCAGATCCCGAATGACCCATGAGAGCCATTAGGGTTCTGGGATTTGCATATCTAGTCAAGTCTTGAAGTACACCGCTGCTAATAGAAGCAGTAACAAAGAGCTCTGGTGGCATGAATGAAAGGAATGAATGACAACCACCACACGAAAATCAAAACGAGAGCACCTCGAAAATCAAAACGAGAGAACACCGCACATGGAGACCAAAAGCACCGGACAGCTGAAACCTCGCCACCTGGAAACCTCATTCAATTCTTCCTCACGCCATATTGCCTCCAACACCTAAGAGCGGACTCCAAGGCGTGACGACAACATCTCTCAACCAATCAACGATGAACATACATAATTACACATCTTCATTTAATTTTAAATAAAAACACACTTAAACTTTAATCTCACCAAGGTTTCCCAAGTAAAAAATAATCCACCTGACCCAAATATCAATGTCCCCCGTCGAAGACATAAAAAATTATAATATATTGATGTGTGTATATATATATATTTAAAAAAAGTTTATTATATTTAAATAAAAGTTGTATATAGTGATATAGTTATAGTCAATTATTGTGATGTGATTGCCATGTCTATTAAGATTAGTCATTATTACTATTTTAATAAACAAGACACTTGACATTGTTACATATTTTTAATTTTTTTCTATTTTTAAATATTTTTTATATCTAACAATTTCATTTGCACACTCGAGGAATTAAAATGAACCAATCATAAAATGAAAAGGTAGATTTTAAAAAATAAAAAAAATATAATTTTATTTTTAAAATATTAATTTAATATATGAATTTTATAAAAGTTATGTAAAACTTTTGAAAAATTATATAAATTAATTAAAGTCAAAATTATTGTTTAACTAAACGATAGCTATATACCTGCCTTGGCAGGTATAATAAACACACATGTATACAAGACATATTAAATTCCATCGATGCATTTTTTGTTAATATTGGTCTGGTTCATTTATGAAGGGAAATCGAAGTAAATTTGAATTCTTACTGGGACGAATCGACTGGGCATGCAATCATTTCCTTCACTGAAGTAGGCTTGTGATTTCTACAAAACTGAGTACCAAACAACAGAAACACGATCAGAGCAGTAAGGAAGGATGGTAGAACATGACAGAAAACTCAGGCTATTTATGGCATGGTTATCACTACTTCAAACTTCAAGGCATACCATTTTTTTTTGCATGCCTGGAATCCCCTTTGCATTTGAGCAGAGGAAGCTCGAACGAGCCCCAGAAACACCCAACATATGGAATTCACGCACGAGGAAGGAGTGATCTCCATTTGTGGGGAGGAACCTTGCTTGGGATTGTGGGAGGAGGGCGCGCATGCAGCCCATGTGGCATGCATGCAACCCGGTCCTTCCCAGTGGGATCCCCTATGCCATTGGACAAATAGAAGGGGATGGTGGAGTTGGTGGAATGAGGAGTTGGATAAGAGGTGGAGTGAGGAAGAGCCACTAGCCTTTAGGAGCTAGGGTTAGGTTTAGGTTAAGATTAATTTTTTATTTTTATTTTATATATATATAACAATAAATTTTTTAATATATGTTTAGGTTATAATTAAAATTTTAATATATGCTTACATAGTTTTTATTTATTTATGTGTTCACAATTCATTGTTAACCAAATTAGGTTAAGAAAAAAAATTATCCTATTAGGTGAATATGCAAATCGATTATCAATGTTTTATAATTTTGTATTATTATATTAAAAAAATAAAAGTTACTGAATGATTAACATAAGGACCCTAGGACTACTGCATGCTAATCAACATGGCATGCACGAAATATCATAGATCGAGGCTAAGACATTTTGCATTATATTTCCCCGATTTATTGCCAAATTTGTTATGTCTTGTCATAAATATTAAGGGTTAATTAATATATTGTCATAAATTCTTATTTATTGTTATACATTGTATAGAAATAAATTAATTTGAATTGATTCAAATTAATATAAATTAATTAAAGTTCAATTTTCAAACGTAACAAAATGGATGAGAAGATATAATCAAAATTTATGTTAAGAACTCAAAGGAATATAATTATATGGTTATGACCTTGTGTTTTGGAATAACATGGTTTGTGGAGTTGGGCATGTTGCAACAGTGTAACATTTGTTAAGTTGTTGATATAGTGGTGTGACATATGGAGATTTAAAATAAGCAACACTAATAAAATACATTACTTCACAGTGTTGTAAATAAGGCTATAAAAATACATTACTTCACAGTGTTGTAAATAAGGCCATATCGAATATATCAAAGTACAATTTATAATAAAAGTAAAGGCATGTGTGGGAAAATTAAAGAGAGATATATATTAAATTATAAAAGTAGAATAAATTAAATTATATATATATATATATTAAATTATAAAAGTAGAATAAACACATTAAGAGGTACGTGAGAATGTATTACCACTAGAAAGGTCAAGTCAATATGTCTAATTAATTCATAATATAATAATGATGTGTGGTATCTATACCAATTTATGAATATATTTAAATGTTGAGCTTAGTCATGTTTGACTCTACACCAATTGGTTGAGTAATTGTGTACGATTGTTATGGGAGGATAGCATTGGTTTAATTAAGAAAATAATTGCTTCAAAGACCATATAAGTGGGTTACCTTTTGATAAATCTGAAGTTAACACGAAGAGATAAGGGAAATTTTGTGTAATTAAAGCTAAGATAAGTTATAGTTGTTTAAACTAAAATTGTTTCTTACAATCTAAATGACAAGGCATGTGGCATGTCAACCCCACTATTGAACTCCTAAGAGGGCTTACTGAGAGGAAAATCTTAAGAGAGCTATAGGAATCTAAAAGGGTTAGATATCATCGTGGTTAGTATCATATAGGTATAATGTATAAGTGTCACCATTGCAAGGTATAATTTAAGATAAGAGTATATGAAGAAACTAATTATAAGAGAGAACTACATAATAGTGATTAAAGAATGTAGGGATGAACCCTTGTAGGACGTTAAATCTTAAACATTTTAGGCCTCTTGTATTACTCTTGTTGATAGACATGTTTAAGAAAATTATATGAATGATGCAATAGGATTGTGTCTTGGGTTCAATAGCGCACTCCCCCAAGTTAAAAGTGTTTATAAAATTTCCACTTAAAAGTGTCCATGGATTAAAAAAAGAAAAAGAAAAAAAAAAGAAAAATAAAGAAAAAGATAAAAAAAGAGTCTATGTTAAATAAAATGTTATGATAAAGGATTTTGATAACTTATTGAAATAACCCTTGAAATGGTCATGGACTTCTAATATTACCTTTCACATGATAAAGGAAGAAGTGAATCTAGAAATCAGTCAAGATGTCATAATTATGATTGGATGGCAATGAGAATCCAAGTTATATATATAAGTAAGATTTTGTACTAGTAATTATGTCTAGTATGAAATGAAATAATAATAATAATAATATTGTTCTTCTCGAAATTGTAAATTATGAAACTTCTCGAAAGTGAATGTTGAATTAGGAATGCCTTAAATAAATGTGATATTTAATATTGAACACCTTAACCATTAAATTATCTATGTCATGAACTCAATAGGATCCATAGATGATAAACTTTTATGGAGGTTTATGAAATCTAAACTATTATTATTAGTATCAGTATTATTGATAAGCATGTGATAAACATGCTCAATTGATATTCTATAAATAAATTGCAAACAATATAAAGGGTGTTTGACTTAATGACAATAGATTGAAGACTATAGAAGCAAACTAGCCCATGAGAAAATGATTCGTATGAGAAATGTGAGTTTTTCTTTGAAGCGATGAACGTTGAGGAAATATGGATCAATTAGGATTGATTATCAATAAATATAAACCTATACAAAGAAAGTATTGGATCAACAATTAGGTTAGTAACGATCCATTGAAGATTTAGTGCTTGATAAATGTTGAATGAGTAAATTTATTTCCCTGTAGATTTTAAGACTTATTAAGATTGAGGATATAATAAATATCAGTATGAGTAATGTCATGCATATGAAATCGAAAATGATATTAGTGAACTTGTTTGAATTGATGCGGAAAATTTTGAAATTTATATCGTGGGATTCACAAGTCAAAAATATTCCTTAAAATATTGAGTAAGGATATGAATATTGTTAAAAGAAAAAAAGGTGTAAGTTGGTAAAATAATAACTAAATCCAAGGATGAATAAATGAGTCATAACCATATTTCAGAACCAAAAACAAAAGTTATGCGAAGAACTTAGATCTTTTTATAAATCATACGTGGAATACTATGATAAAATATAACAATGGTGTAACTATTTTATGGATTTAGTAATGGAACTTGAATAGGTCAAATAAAAAACCTACAGGAATGTTAAACAAAATATAAGAACACCTCCCAGGTGATAACATAGTAACATTTAGTGGGCATCAATATTTCTTAGCAAGTCAAGGCCCAGGATATGCTACCTATGAAGACATAGAAATCATACGTTGGCGTTGGGATTATCCCTTACTATTTTGACCATAAATTTGGGACGAAGTTTCCCAAAGTGTAGGCGTATGTAATACCCCATATTTTAATTAGACATATTTATCATTTGGAAAGGCTAAATTTTATTTCTTATTATCTGTTGGACTCAACTTAACTGAGAAAAATATATACGTGAAATGATGGACCTGATTATATGTTATTTTCATGTGTTATGATTGTTGGTAGGGGTTTTGGGTAAGTGAGTTGCGCAGCGTCGCGGCAGCTGCGCAAGCTCACGCGACACCGCGCAAGGCCAGATCAGCGCGATGGGCGGAAGGATAACCGTTTTTGAATATTTAATGTATTAATTGACCACGTTTTGTGGACATAGGTCATTAGTGGTTAGAAGTTAGTTAGAAGTGGACCTTTGATGTAAAGGCGCAAGCCTATATATAGAGCTAGTTTTGCAATTGTATAAAACAGGATGAGGGGAGATACGACACATAAAGACAAAGAGATTCATGATCAGTGCGATATGAGTCCAAGCCAATATCTAAGAACGATCAGTCTGTTGCGATCTGTCTATGGTCTTGATGGGTTTTCTATTTTGAACACTCTGTGATTTGCCTGTGCTAATTGCTGAATGTTGGGATGTAATCTCCTGTTGTGGAGAAGAATTATCTATTTTGGATTTGTTGCTCAGAACTAATATGACATGACGCTTGTTGCCTAAATGTCATCTTTCATTTTCCTGTTTTCTTTGCTACGATGTCAATGAGAAGTGTATTGAATCTATTTATGATGTTGCTGTAATGAACTGATGATGTGATTTATCCCAATGCTGTTACAATTCTGATGAATAATGATGAAGCTTGTTAGAGTTGTTTTATGAATGATACTGCTGCGATGAATGAATAATGCGATCTGTTAGATCTGTAGTTGTGAAAATGAATTGTGAGGACTGTCGTAGTGCTGTCGAATGACCTAGAGTAATATGATAGTTATGTTGTCGAAGCCGTGGATTCCATATCTTCCCTTCTTACTATCGGAAACTCGGTTCCGACAACTCTCCCTTGAACGCCTCGAGTGAGACCTTGTCCGCTCTATGGATGTTGTTGGGCAGGGTAAAACCTATCTGGGCCAGTGCTCAAGGAGATCACACTGGTTGGACGTCGATAGAGTGAGAACCCTTGTCGACGAGGCTTTGTTGGTGGGTTTTCTCCAACAAATGGTTCCATTGCTGGGACCGAGTTGTGATTGAAAGGAGGATATGTTTTGGCATCTGACTCGATCGAAGATCGAGGGGTAGTTTGATCTAAAACTGTGAGAGTTTGCTGAAACAGAGAATCAAAATCCGAAGCTATCGACGGGTAATTGGATTTGACATATATATTCACGACGGTCCTCATGAATGGTTCTTCTGTGAGTTTCCTGTCATCTTGTATGAGTGGTTGGCGAAGTTCACTTCTAAGAAAACAAATTTCCAGGGAGGAGAGCCGACATCTAGGAATTACAAGAAACAGACAGTAAGGAATCGTGGGCTGTTGAAGTGTGGTTGGACAGTATTCTGGAGGGATACATTACCGAGTTTGAAGTTGATACTAATAAATCATTTAGCAAAGCAGAAAGGGAATTTTTCAACAGATCATGAGGTATATTTTTGCTATCGCTGCAACTATCTATTAAACAGCTTATCTGCGAAAAAGGTATTCTAAAGATGGACCAAGAGTAGTGGAACTCTAGTGTGTGAAGGTTGCGGACACCATGATGAAAGGGGGGAGACGTATGGAAAGGTAAGGGGTAGATGGGAATGAGTTATGGTGAGATTGTGAAGGTCACCAAGGAAAAAATTGGTTGTACAAGAGGAGGAGCAAGGTTTCGAGAGAAGAGGTGGAGGATAGGAGAAGGTCCTGCTACGGTCGAAGTGAGATGCCGCGAAGAACAACCACATGAGACAAAGTGATCTTTCAGTGACGACAACGACGACTAGGCCTAGGCTACGCCCAGAATAACGACAAGCTCGATTTCCAACAGTAATGTGTCCACACCTCCACGCACTACTCCACCACTAGGAAGAAACGCACATTCTACGTCGACTTTCCCGACGTGTCAGCAACAGTTTAGCAGTAGAGTACCAGCCGAAGGAAGAAGGCCCAGAATTGCGGGCGACAAAATGAAGCTACCAATATTTCATGGAAATGGCACCGATGACCCAGAACAATACTGGTTCTTGTGTGAGGCGATATGGACCACTCGACAGACTATGGATGACAATGTCAAGAAAAGCCAGTTGGCAACCACCCTCAGGTGTCATGCGCTGGGTTGGTACATGAGATTCACGCTGGTCCCTTAGGAAGGTACAACGAAAACATTGGATGAGATCTGTGAGGGGTTATTTGAAGAACTCAAGAAGCCAAAGTCTGAGTCTCAGTACATTACCGAGTTGAAAGAAATCAAGCAGTTCCCCAACAAAACAATTTGGGACTTTGATCAATGGTTTAAGACATTGATGGCTCGAGTTAGCTTCCAGATGAGCGATGTTCAACACAAGGAGTGGTTCATCACCGTGCTTGTCCCTCATATTAGACAACCACTAATGCAGCAAAATATTGTGACACAAAGCGAGGCTCTAGAAATTGCGATGAAATTAGAAGCATTGTCGATAGGAGAAACCGCAGTGGGGATGAACCAGATTCAAGCACAGTTGGCCAATCTGAGGCTCCAATTGCAAGATATTAAGAAGGCTAAGGAAGATCATGATGACCTTTGGTGCACCCGGTGTCATGTAGGTAGACACACCAAGGATACATGTCTGACGTTCCGAAATTATTTGCTTTTGGGAGCCACGAACCCATTGAGCTGCGGTGGTGCACCATGGTGCCACATATGTCAAGTCTATGGGCATCGACAAGAGAACTACAACTACATTCAAAAGATGCCATCCAAGGAAGAGAGTCTGTACTATACATTTTTTTGTTCAGTAGGACAAAACGATAAAAAATGTTGAGCTTATGCCTTAATCCAGTAAAGGACATATGATTCATACTTTGTAAAAGGTGAGGACCCTCGGGAAATGCAAGCACAACCACATATGGCACAGGAAGCAGTGCAAATGCAGTATACATCACCACCACAGATGCAGTTTATCCAGTCACAGCCATAGCGACAGTTTACGTCATAGCCACAGTTTGCACCACAGTCGCAGGTCATAGTGCAACCATAGTTTGCGCCACAACCATAGTATAATCAAATACCGCTCATTCAGCCTCAACCACAATATGTTCAATATACGCACTATGTCCAGTAGCAGCCAAACCTCCCACAGCAGCAAGTGGCCCAACCTCAGTTTTAGCAAGGAGGAATCCGAGGAGGATTTCGCAGAGGATTCAAGGGACGAGGAGGAGGCTTGGGTCGAGGAGAAGGATGAGGTCGAGAGTCAATCTAGTGTTATACCTGTGGAGTATTTAGGCACTACCAAAGGGAGTGTCTTCATGCGCAGTGTACATACTATGTGACCAATGAGCATAATGTTGAAAATTTCACTCAGTTGATTGCGAGATGGCAAGTTGGAAACATTCCTCACTTGTAGAATGTGCAGACTCAGAACTAGCCAATGTTCCAAGTGTAGAACCAGCCGATGATGCAGAATCAAATCCCACCACAGACTCAGAATCAACTAATGAACCCGCTGCTAAATCAGAACCCACCGCTGAATCAAGGATCGACGGTTGCAACAATTCAAGCAAAACTGTGAATGAAGGATGTCGATGTTGGGATTGTCACTTGTGTCGGTGCGACAACTGGAGAATATGGACCGCATCAGCAAGTTCGGTTAGCTGGAAAGAAAAAGGTAGAATTTGATATTGCGATAGAGAAAGACACCTTCTTCGAGGCCAAGCATGCAATTGGGAGAAATGTGGGTAAGTTACCTATTATTGACATGTCGTCTGCTTTTGATCCGTTTGTAGAGGCAGGACCATCGCAGCAGCATGGTACCTTGCAGCAGTTCTTTGAGAGTTGTCTTTCATTGGCAAGGGATCCTGAAGCCCTTTTCAAGATTGAGAAGTTGTTGTACCACCAGGATAAGACATTGAAGGATTCCGTGGTGAACTCCTTGCAAAAGAGGAAGACATGAAAGGAGATGAGGATGAACATCCAGATCAGAGATTATGAGGTTGACTCGATTATTTTGGATCTCAGATCAGATGTAAACATTATGACCAAGAAAACTTGGTATCTGATGGGGAAGCCAACATTGGGATGGTCACCGGTGCAGCTGCGGCTAGAAAACTAGGAAAAGGTTCAGCCCCTTGGTCGCGTCTCGAGCCTGGTCGTCGATGTTGAAGGTATGAAAACGTATGCTGATTTTGATGTGATAGAAGTGGTTGAAGATGGAGGTTCCTATCCCACACTGCTAGGGATTGGGTGGGATAATGATAGCATGGCGGTTATCAATTTAAAAAAACAGGTTATGACGTTTGAGAACTAGATTGTGAGGGTCATTCCTCCCATGGACCCTCAGGAAGGACGCCGGTATATTGAACCTGTGAGGGATGAAGCTGGTAGAATTTGGGATCATGCCTATAATATCTTTGAAGACTATATCCACCCTACCATTGATGGTGAATTTGGATGGCGCAACGATAGTTCTGCATCCTTTAATTCTGATGATGCTTTGGAAAACTGGCAAAATAGGTTGCATGAGGTGTCGTTCAAGAAATGCGGGTTGATCACACAGTCTCTCAGTTGCATAGTAGTTGAGACTGTCGAGCTGCCAATTTATGAAGGGCTACCAGAGTTATCAAAATTCCTTCGAAAATTTGAAGAGAAAGTGTTTGAACCACAAAGAGTATTGGCCTTATATGTAGCACTAAAGGCTACCCCGACCCGATGGTGGGTGACGCACAAGCAGACGATCCATGATTGGGGACATTGTCAGAGATTGATGATGGTGTGCTTTGGCGATTCGTAGGTCTATCATGTTGGGAGATACGATGGATGTGATGACCCCGCCAGTCACTTGATGGAATGTCAAGCCTTATGGGCATCGTGACCTAAAGATGAGTGGGTCCATGATTTTGTTCATACTCTGGACGAGATGCTGATATCTTGGTATGTAGCGACAAAAATACACAGAACTATAACCATGTGGGAGGAGTTGTCCATTTGCTTTGTGTAGAAATTCAATTTCTAGGATGACAACCCAGAGGTACATAATGTGTTGCCCATCATCCTCGACGTAGTGTTGAAGGTCGTCCCTGTCGCATACCCAGCTGATCCGCATGTGCACTGCTTGATGCAATCCATGATGAATGTTACAATCTATCTGGGGAACCTGAAGATGATGATGAGTTGCAAAATGTTAATATTCCAGAGTTAGAAGGAAGCTGTAATGTTGCAGCACCGAACATACAAACGGATTCGATGAGTTAGCCGCTGAAGATCAGGAAAGTCAACATTAGGTCAGAAGAGAACCCAAAATTTTCCAATATTGGGGACTATTGGGACGAGGAAAAAATGGCCAAAATCATGGACCTGCTGCTTGAATTCCAAGATATTTTTTCGACACGGTTCTCAGAAATGAAGGGGATATTAGGGAACCTGGGGGAGATTAAAATCCCGTTGAAACTAGATGCAAAACCTGTGTGACAGAGGCCATATCGACTGAACCCACGATACAAGGACCGTGTGAAGGATAAGATTGACCACGTGTTGGATGTTGGGATCATCGAGCCTGTCGAAGAATCAGAGTGGATAAGCCCTATGGTGTTTCAGTATAAAAAGACTAGCGAAGTCCGCATTTGCGTTAACCTGCGGAAGTTGATTGATGCCTGCATACATGATCCGTTCTTGACTCCGTTTACAAATGAGGTCCTTGAAGGAGTAGGCGGTTAAGAGATGTATTCCTTGACAGATGGCTTTTCGGGGTACCACTAGATCCATATTGCAAAGGAGGATTGCCATAAGACCACGTTTGTCACTGAATGGGGGTGTTTTCAATATACAGTCATGCCCTTTGGGCTGAAGAAGGCATCGACAATATTTTCTTGGGTAGTTGTCGATGTGTTTAAAGACTTCATTCAAAAGTTCCTACAAGTATATATGGATGATTGGACAGTCTATGGGCCAATTAGGGACCATCTCGAAAACCTACGCTTGATGCTAGAAAGTTGTCGATAGCATCAGATTGCATGAAATTCTAAGAAGTGCATATTTTGTGCACCGTTTGGAATTCTACTCGGACACATAGTATGTAAGGAAGTTTTGTTGGTTGATTCAACGAAGATCATGCTAATTCTTAGCTTGCCACCACCGACAAATGTGAATATGCTTTGGGTGATGCTAGGGAATACAAGGTACTATAGCAAGTTCATCAAAGGATACACTACGATTACTGCCCCTATGGAGAATCTATTAAAGAAGGATGCTGCATTTGAGTAGAGTCAGGAATGTCAAGGAATTTTTGACACGCTGAAGGTGAAGATGGCCTCTGTGCTCATATTGGTATTCCCTGATTGGAATAAGGATTTCCATGTGCATGTCGACGCCTCTTCTATTGTGCTGGGGGTTGTGCTTGTGCAACCAGGTGAGGGTGACCTAGATCACCTGATCGCATATACCAGTAGGAAGTTGTCATTTGCTAAACAAAATTACACAACGACTGAAAGAGAAGGATTGGCGATGGTTAATGCCTTGCAAATGTTTCGGCACTATTTGTTAGGAGGTTACTTCAAGATGTTCACCAATAATTCTGCTTTGCAATATTTGGTCAATAAGCCTGTGTTGGGGGGGGAAGATCTACCGATGGCTGCTACTTTTCTAGGAATTTGAGTTTCAAATAGTTGTGAAGCCAAGATGGTTGAATGCTGGACCTGATCACCTGTTTCGCATTGAGACCAGAGAAGAACCTACTAATATTGATGACGGATTGCTAGGTGCGCAACTGTTCTGTAAGGTTTGAGGTGTGCGGCATGCTGAGAGACCCCGACGCAATTGATATTTTCAGTGAGTAGGAATCCCCCATTCGGCCCACGATCATTGAAGAAGAAGTCATGAGCATGCTGGTAGTCTCGTCATCGATCCCTAAAAGAAAGCGGTAGGCTCAGAAGCCCAGTTCCATGCTGCCGCAGAAGAGGCACACCCGTACTTTGACTAGAGTGAAAGGAGAGGGGACTACACAGACTGCACCATCGAGTTCGGGAGCTATAAAGTCTACGATGCCCAGGGTTGTCTCTATCAATGATATCCTAGGATAGGTCGCTCCAACGCATTTGGGAGCGAAGCCAAGGCAGCCCACGAAGAATCAGAGGTATCCACCCAAATTTTTGCCATTGCCGGAAGGGATGACTTTCTCGGTAGATATCATCCCTGTCTTGATCAAGCTAAAGTTTGAAGGCCACGATTTTCTATCGCTCAAATATGTCTGGGATGAGCCCTATGAATTAATTTCGATGGGGCCTGGTGCACCGATTTAGAGGATTCCTCAACAATGGGAGAGCGGGTTGAATAAATATGGATTGTTGGGGCTCATTAATATGCCTTAATTTGGGTGACTGAATGAATCTCATGCATGCGTCAAGCAACTCTTAGCCTACTTTCATGGTGGGATGCTCTGGTTAAATGATCCTATTCCAATCACGGTCGACTTGATTGCAAACATTATGGGCTTGCTGAAGGTCGGGGAAGATCCGACGAAGTATATATGCGGGAGGGATGCTGACAAGAATCTTGCCAAGCAGCTGAAGGAGAGATTTAGCTTGCAGCATGATGGCTGTGCCTATCATATCGACAACATTAATTCACAGGCGGTGCGTATCGGAGCACACATTTTGGCGAGCAATATTGTCAGAGGGAGAATATACCCTATGTTTTATGATACCCGAGATCGTGGGAGGGTTTTTCTAAGTCATGCTCCCATATGTCGAGGGTTGTGCTAAGTCACGCTCCCATATGCCGATGTCGTGGCCTTAAAATCTTCAAACTGCAGCGATTTGCCTGCGCCCAAGAATGCTAACAAAAGCACCGTGCCTAGTTGGATGAGTTTCAAGAAGTTGGTGTGTAGATGGCTGTCAAAGTAGTTGCAATGCTGTAGGTGGTGCAAGAAAATCGACAGATGGTTGATGGAAAGGTTGGGATAGTGCACCCCGTGCAACAGGATTTTCTCAACTGTTAAAGCGCTGTCGACAAAGTCCAGCTCCAGGTTCGTAAGATCTCGCAGCAGTTTGAAGATTTCAAGGCCACGACATCGGCATATACCCTGTCAACCTGACGTGGCTCAAGGACGAGCCACAAGACTGTGTTGGGGGCTTGTTGGCAAGGTTTTTTGGGTAAGTGAGTTGCGCAATGTTGCGGCAGCTGCGCAAGCTCACGCGGCACCGCACAAGGCCAAATCAGCGTGATGGGCGGAAGGATAACCGTTTTTGAATATTTAATGTATTAATTGACCACGTTTTGTGGACATAAGTCATTAGTGGTTAGAATTTAGTTATAAGTGGACCTTTGATGTAAAGGCGCAAGCCTATATATAGAGTTAGTTTTGCAATTGTATAAAACAGGATGAGGGGAGATACGACACTTAGAGACAAGAGAGATTCATGATCAGTGCGATACGAGTCCGAGCTAATATCTGAGAACGATTAGTCTGTTGCAATCTGTCTATGGTCTTGATGGGTTTTCTATTTTGAACACTCTCTGATCTGCCTGTGCCATTTTCTGAGTGTTGGGATGTAATCTCTTATTGTGGAGAAGAATTATCTGTTTTGGATCTATTTCTCAGAACTAATATGACATGACGCTCGTTGCCTAAATGCTGTCTTCGATTTTCCTGTTTTCTCTACTGCAATGTCAATGAGAAGTGTATTGAATCTATTTATGATGTTGCTGTAAAGAACTGATGATGTGATCTGTCCCAATGCTGTTACAATTCTGATGAATTCTGATGAAGCTTGTTAGAGTTTTTTTATGAATGATACTGCTGCGATTAATGAATAATGTGATCTGTTAGATCTATAGTTGTGAAAATGAATTGTGAGGACTGTCTTAGTGCTATTGAATGACCTAGAGTAATCTGATAGTTATGCCATCGAAACCGCGGATGCCATATCTTCCCTTCTTACTATCGGAAACTCGGTTTCGACAACTCTCCCTTGAACGCCTCGGATGAGACCTCGTTCGCTTTGCGGATGTTGCTAGTCAGGGTAAAACACGTTTGGGTTGGTGCTTAGGGAGATCGCGCTGGTTAGACGTTGACGGAGTGAGAACCCTTGTCGCCAAGGTTTTGTTGGTGGGTTTTCGCCAACAATGATTATCATTTCTTTTATTTAGTGATGTCGATTTTATGTTTATATTGCTTTCCATAGACAAAATGAGAAAGATATGATGTGGTACATGTATACTATTTTTATGATATGGTTGATTGATTTACTTAATATCATATACACATGTGAGAGATAAAATTATATACAAATGAATGATGATGATGATCGATTGATTGTCAAATGGAAAATAAATTCTATAATTGTATGATTTGAGAAGTACTAACCCACAAGACACATAGGATAAGAGATAGTCAGATACTGAGTATGATGTGTGGATTAGTCACAGATTAGTACTTACTTATGCAAGAAACCTTATTAACTAAACTAATGATACAAAAACACATTCCGATAGTCTCTATAGTAGAACACCATGATTTTGATAGGGTATAGACCTGATATGTTGAGAGGGATGGAAGTATTGCCCACCCTATGTTTTATGATACCTGAGATCATGGGTGGGTTGTGCTAAGTCACGCTCCCCTAGATTTGTGATGAAGATGGTTGGATGCCTTCTAGGAGATGCTAGGTCTGCTGTTTAGCCGACACTACCACTCTCAAGTTCTATATGTGGCATGGTCGGTGAAGCTGACACCACATCATTACTAGCAAAGGAAGGATAGGGAGGATGCGGAAGTAGGATAGGATGGGAGGATATGTTAGCTAGTATTATTTGGGGTTGAGGGTTTATGACACCAAACTAGTAGTATTAAGTCCCTTTCCCTTAAGAATAAATAATTGATTAGTTATTGCGAATATAAAACATAATGATGTTATAACTTGATTGCTAATGATTGATGATGCTGCAATGATTATGTTGCTAATGATTGATGATGCTGCAATGATTATGTTGCTAATGATTGATGATGCTGCAATGATTATGTTGACTTGGTTTATATCTATGTGATCGTCATATCTTGTATATATGATTGTTTTGTCTCCATGAACTGTTATTATTTTGATAGTTAGTATATACGCATAGGCGAGATGATGTTTTCTTATAGTACATATATGATCTATGCATACTTTTTCCACACACGTGCACCTTGTACATGTAAACAGTATGGATGTGATAAATACTTAACATATTAAATGATTGTCATGTTTTTACGGATAAGAGTCAGTTGTGCATTGATCAAGTTTGAATGATATTTTTTTTATCATGTATATATGAATAACCAGTCAATTAGGTTATCTATTAGTTATGTATAAGTGATGCATTAGGAATTAATTGTTCGTTGTTAAGATATAATTGCCATAATATAATCATTATATTTAGTTTAATCATTGTTGTATGTATAGAAATAACATTGTTGTCGGAAGTGTTTTGTTTAGAAGTGATGGATGTTGTAATTATAAAAATCATCGTTATTCTTTATTTATTTATTATTATTATTACTATTATTAAATCAACATAAGTTTCATTGTTTATTTAAGATAAGTTATTTATTTATTTAGATGGATTGTTTTATATGGTTGAATGGAATATTATTATTGAAAGTGATTGGTTGACTTAAAGTTATCATATTCTATTTATTGATTATTTAAACATTATTTGCAAATTAGAACATCATTTGTCGAATCTGGTTTGATTGATTAATAAATACATAAGCATCCTCATCATTATTTTAGTCAGTATTTCTATTTATTATGTTGTCCTAAAATTATTTAAAGAAGAAGTGGTGGGTAAATTTATAGTATTTAACTTATCTTGTAAGTGAATAAGATAATTCATGATTATATCACATTGAAATAACCAAAAGAAATTCAAATCAAAATGGGAAAAATTAAATGAGCAATTAACCATTTGACTTCCCGAGAGAACAACAAATCTTAGAATTAATATTATAATTATTTTATCCTTGGTTAGTGTGATTATTTTAATTGTTTAGAATCCTAAAAACATGGAGAGATGAGGTAGTGGAGTAAGAAGGAAGTTCGGGGAGGAGGAAAATGGTATTTGAGGAGAGGTCTCACAAAGAGGGGGGGGGGGGTTGGTTTTTCTACGGAGGAGATTATGTTAGATAGTATGATTTTGAAAAGGAAGGATTTCAAGGAAGGGGATGACTCGAAGCTTTGAGGAGGTGGGAAACTCAAAGATTGAGGAGGGGTTAATTGAAAGAAAATGGTTTTGTGAGGCTACACAATGGATCTATGGAAATGGAGATCTATGGAAAATACTACTAAGGAAAGATGATCTCAAGATTATCAGTTTGTGGGCACTGGGGATAGAAAACCCGTTGGTTTCCTAGGGCCAGTATGATAAGATTTGGTCGACATGGTGGTTCTATCAATTCGGTCACTAAGGCTTGGTCAAAAGGAACTACATGAGATACATTAACTACCTACATCTCTACATTATCGAGGTATTCTACTTGTACAAATTTGATTATTTGATTACATTTATAAATGTTAACACATAAATAAACCATGGATGAAACATTGCAAATGAAACAAAATTTTTCATTATGGAAATTTTAGAATACTATGATACGAATGCAAATACAAAATAGACAGAAAATGTAACAAAATTTGATGCAAAACAATACTCGAATTAGTATTAAACCATGCTATAAATGAGCCGTTGTACATCAAAATTGACTTAGTGATTGATTTAGTGCCCTGAGAGAAGGTAGAGCACTAAAAATTTAGGCGACCATAGTTTTCTAGATTATTATTTAAAATTACTCCTACCCGTCTGATCTAAATATTACAGGATCGTATTAACCATGATTTCTTGTGTGAATGATTTTTAAACAATAAACTCTTTGGGGAAGATTTTAAAATGACATTTCCTTTAAAACATAATGCATAAATAACATGAATGCAAACTAACACAACTAAAAACCATAAATTGAAGACTACAATTTGATAATGGAGTTTGGCACTAAAGGACTACATCTTCGGGTTGTAGCTTCGAGTGGGACCATTATAATTAATTTATTCAAATGTTGCAATATTACATCAATACATAGAACTCTCAGATATTCTATCTGTTACTTACAGAATTTACCAATGCTAATTAGATTTTCCAAGGGCCTCCACTGACACGCTGTATGAGAACTGATGCCCTGTGATGAATGAAACCCCCTCAGAACCACACTAGAAACGCCCACAATGAATTTCAAATTCGATATTCTCAGTTTTAATTTTGAACCTTATTAGTTCGAACAATCTATTTGAACTCTGTTTCTGAATGAATTCTTTCTCTTTCCATCTCTCTACTGCTCCTCTCATTTACCACATCCAAATTGAATGTTTAAATAGAAAATTGGATTGGTTTCTAGATCCACAGGTGCCACGTCCAATTGGGTATGCAATCTTATTCCATGCCCAAATTATCATTCATGATCAATATCAAGATTGAAGGCATGGGATTAGTGCAAATCATGAATAAAAAATCCCAGAAATTACTCTATCACATTGAAAAACCAAATCCGCAATCGTAACCTCCATATTTATTCTTGGTCGTTGATATTGATTCACCATTGGTTATGCTAGATCATTGATTTACACTTTCCCAATACCGAATGTTCTAATATACACTATCCCGATCCAACTGTGCCAATGTTAGAATTCAAAACTCCATCACCACACACGATCCTTGCTTGCATTTCGATCCCAATTGTGTCGATCCCGACTTCTAAAATTGGAAGTCAAAACTGTCAAATAAATTCTCACAATGGACATCCCGACTCCCGACTATTGTGATCCAAACCTTGAAGTTGGAAGTCATCATGAGCATATAAACTCCTACACAATCCATCCTAATTCTTAATACCTGACTGCTTCAATTCAGAAGTCAGACTATCGCCAACTAGGCTGCCAACTATATAATGAACTTGCCACATGTCAAAAGATGATTTTTCCATGTGTCAAAACTTCAGAATGTGATATATTTCATCTCCAAAGTCTGTTTTTTTGATGAAATGGGTATTTTCGGAAAGCTCTCGACGAGCTCTATACAACTAGTTTCTTCTGATCAACATTTGAAGATTTTTATTCTTGGGATATTAGGAGATCCACCTAGATCAAAACTACCCACTGGAAACTTTTGGACCTCCAAAAGTTTGAAATTATTCAATAAAAAGGTGAGGGTACAAATCCCTTACCTTTTTGGTCTCTATCCATCATGCCTTGCTTGGATTCATTTCTTTGACACCCACACTAAGATATTCCACATCTATCCTTCATGAAGTCCTTACCCTCCTATTAGGAATGATGCCTTCTTGTAGCTCATCAAGATATTCAGGTGCAAAGCCATCAACAGAGGGAACATGAACATTCTCCTCTTGATCCATGATCATTGGAGGCTCATATAATTTTAAGTATTCTACATTCACTACATAATAGATCCACATTTATGGAGGTAAATTTAAATGGAAATCATTATTACCAACTTTATCCAAGAGTGAGAAGGGTCCATACCTGAGTGGCTTAATATTTTTACCTTCACCTTGAAGTCGATCTTTGCTGAAATGAAGCCAAACTTGATCACCAACTTGAAAATGATGATCTACATGATGTTAGTCATGCGTTGTTTTGTATTTGTCTTGGATTTTATCCAATGGTTCCTGTACTACATTGTGTACCAATTGAATCTACTGAATGAACTTCAAATAGTTGTCTGCATCAACATGTCCATCTTTCAAAGAATCGTTCCCATAGACAAATTCTAAAGGAGACTTTGGAAAATACCCAAAACATGTCTCAAATGGAGACCTTTATGTAGAAGAGTGAATGGTATGGTTGTACGCATGCTAAAAATAATGCAATTGCTCATCCCAAATCTTATGATGCTTAGCAAAATATCCTCGGAGTAGTTGTACCATTGTGTGTTTGATTACTTGAGTCTAACCGTCATTTTGTGGATGCAAAGTAGTGCTCTTTTTTAACTTGATGTCCATAAGTTCCTATGAAGTTGACCAAAACTTCCCAAGAAAGCGGGAATACTGATAAGATTCAATGGAAGTGGGTAACCAAAAATAAACCCAAACATTTTGGAAGAACAATCGAGTAGTCAGCTCTACATTGACCTGCTTTTTACAAGACATTAAAATGAACATTTTACTGAACCTATCCACAACCACTTACAAGTAATCATGACCTTTTGTAGAGAGAGGTAACCCTCTCATAAAATACATAGACACACTTTCCCTTGCACGAGAAGGTATAGGGAGTGGAGTGTACAAGCCCAATTTTTTATTAGTTGGATTACTGGTAACACACATAACACATCCGTTTACAGATTTGGATATAGTTTCATCCATCCGAGGCCAATAACAATACCTATGAACCCGATCTGCTGTCTTTCCTACACCAAAATGACCATATATAAGAGAAGTACGAGTTTCTTTGATTACATGCACTCTTTCACTCTATGGATTACAAATTTTGACAAGATGATACAATATATTATCACTAACATGATAGTTCAATTATTCATTTTGTGTGCCATTCATTAAATATTCATACACATCTTTGAAGTATTCATCCTGTGTGTATTGTTCAATGTAAATTTCATAAGACAATGGACTATTTTGCAAAATAATCAATGCATTTGTTAGAGGTCTTGATAACATGTCTACAAATTTATTATGAATTCCCTTTTTAAAGTTAATGACTATGTGAAATTGATGTAGAAATACCATTCATCTAAAATGGCATGATTGTTGTAGCTTAGTTTGTGATTGAAGATATTGTAATGGTTGATGATCAGTATGTATGATTGTTTCTTTACCGATTAAATAATGTTTCCACTTCTTCACACTTTGTACTAATGTATACAAATCTTTATCATATGTGGGATAGTTGGCTATTTATTTAGAGAATGATTTATAATGATAGCATATAGGTTTCTTATGTTCCATTAAGATTGCCCCCATGGTATATCCACTAGAATTAGTTTCAATCTTGAATGGATACTGTAGATTTGGAAATGTAAGTACTAGTGTTGTACTGATTTTTTCTTTCAGAGTGTTGAAGGCCTAATGCGCTTTTCCTCCCCACTTAAAAACATGTTTTACACTTGTCAAAGCATGTAAAGGAGAAGGAATAAATTAGAAGTTAGGAATAAACTTCCTCCAATATTGGGATGCTCTAAGGAATCTTCTAATTCAGTTACATTAGTTGGATTGGGCCAATTCTGAATTACCTCAAATTTAGAGGGATCGATTCTCAGTTCACCACCCCCTGCAATGTAACCCAAACAAACCAAATATGTTCTCCCAAACTCAGATTTGGACATATTTGAATACAATTTATCCCTTTCCAAGACAACTAACACCTGTATTTCATGCTTGACATTATCTTCCCAGGTTCGATTGAATATAAATATATCATCTAAGTAGACTATTACAAAGTCATCAATGAATGGCCTAAATATATCATTCATAATCCTCATGAATGTAGCGGGAGCATTACAAAGCCCAAAGGGTGTAACCATCCAGTCATACAAATCCTATTTAGTTTTAAAATCATCTTTCCAGATATCATCTTCATGAATTCTAATATGTTGATAACCACTTCACAAGTCTAACTTAGTGAAGTACACAACATTATTCAATTTATCCAAAAGATCATCAATACAAGGAAAAGGATATCGATTCTTTACTGTGATTTTGTTTAGATCTTGAAAATAAACGCACATTTTCCATTTGCTATCCTTATTTCAAACAACTACTATGTATTATCCGTATGATGAAGTGCTGGGGAAAATGAACCCCTTTTCGATCAATTCTTATACTTTTTTTTTAAAGTTCTTCCTTTTCAATGACATGTAACCTGTATAAACCAAGGTTAGGAAATGGAGAATCTTGCAACAATTGGATCTCATATTGAACCTTCCTCTTAGGAGGTAATCCTTGCGGTTCTTGAACGATATCGTCAAATGCAGAAACCAATTTAATTAGATCATTTTTATGCAAAGGATCACATCCCTCAAAAGCACTATTACTATCACTTTGTTTGGGTTTAACAATCATGAGACCAAATTTATTGCCGATGTTTATGAGCCTCTTCATCTATGCCATAGAGACAAGTGACATATTTGTCTTATACGATGTGATCTTATTATGAATTTATATCCATCTTTAAACAAGTAGTATTTGTTTTCTTCCCTTTAAAATATTGCTTTTCTGTCATAAAATTAAGGACTACCTAATACAACACCACAAAAATCCAATGGGACCACATCCAAATCAACTTCATCTATAAATACAGAATTTATAGCAAACTTGAGTCAACATTGCTTGGTAACCCATAGTTGTGCATTTTCAAAAACCCATCCAAGTGGATATGGTTTGGGGCGTGGCTTAGTTTCCAAACCAAGTTTTTTAACACTCTCTTCCGAAATTAATTTAGCTTGCGATCCACTATCAAATAAAGTAACAATTTTGGTATGTTTATAAATCATCTCGATGTGAAATAAATCACTCCTTTTCTTTTCATTAATCACATGTTAATTTTTTATAATACAATTAGAAGAAGAATTACCTTGTAAACCCGTGGTTGCAATTTTCGTTTCCTCTCCAGGGTCTGATCCCAAATCATGCTGGACATTGGTAGCTGTCTTCTTTTCTTCTTTCTTGTTTTGAAACGTTTTTGGCTTGAGCTATGGGTGAAGTTTCCATCGTTTGGATGTGTCATTACCATTTTTCTAACAATGTGTGCATGTAGGTTTATCATTGGTAGTAGTCTTCTTTCCATAGGTTTACCGTTTGTCATTGGCAGTAGTCTTCTTTTCTTCTTGCCTGTTCTGAAACTTTTTTGGCTTGAGTTATGGGTGAATTTTCCATCGTTTGGATGTGTCATTACCATTTTTCTAACAATGTGTGCATGTAGGTTTATCACTTCCTTTTTTCATGGTCGCTATTTTCTTGCATTTTCCATTTCCTTTAAACCTATTTCCATATGGTTTGAAAGGATTCTTGGAAAATTTATCAGTAGTCTTCTTCCCCTTAGACTTGGTATGGGTGGCTTGGACACACATGTAATCCAAATTGTTAGGATTAAACATCAGGATTGTATGTTTCAAGTAACTAAGCAATCCACCTTTGTATTTAAGAAGCATTTCTTGAGTATAGAGAGGAATCCCCTACACTAAATCCCTCTTTCTAAAGTCTTGTGTATAGTCCTGCACACTTTGTCCCTTATCATATTTGAAATTCTGCCACTCCATCATCGCTTGTTGTTTATACCCCAATGCATATAATTGTTTTTCAATGCCGAAACAAAATCATACAATGAGGAAATGATATTATCTCTCACAAGTAGGTCCTCTTGAGTTTTTCTATCCCACCATATGAAAGTAGTGCCTCCAAGTCGAACCAAGGCCAACTAGATTTTAGCTTCATCTCTTGTCAGCTTCTAGGTTCTGCAATAAACCTCTATTTTTCTAACCCGATCATCCAAATTTTCAGCATTAAATTATCCATTAAACATGGGTAAATTATACTTTAATTATATCAAGCTTCAATAATGGTGTATTTATATTAGATTTCCCTAAATGCTATTTATGTGCATCGAATAAATTACTGGAAGAACAATTATTAGAAGAATATTATGAGGATGATGGAGATGGTGGAGTTCGAGGAGGATCTCCTCCATTACCTTTTTTGTCAGTAGTACTACCTGCTGCACTCATTTAATTCCTTATCTTGTTTGCCAATCTCCTTTGGTAGTCTACAAATAACTTTTTTACCCTTTATTCCATATGACATAAATCCTTGTGAAAGTCCTTGTCATCCTATGCTTCATAGTTTTCATATTCAATTTCCTTCCTTCGAGTTACACGTCCAATATTTGGATTGAAAGGCTCAAGTTCTCCTTCACCCGCTTTAAGCTTGGCCCTAGTAAGCTGCATTCACACACTCAAAATTGCTTGGTTAACCAAGATCTGATACCAACTTGATCTGAATATTACTAGATCGTATCAACCATGAATTTATGTGTGGATGATTTTTAAACAGTAAAATATTTAATGAAGATTTTAAAATTGCAATTCCTTTATAACAAAATGTAGATTTAATAGAAATGCAAATTAACAAAAATGCAAACCATAAACTAAAGTCTGTGAATTGATAATGGAGTTCAACACTAAAGGCCTACACCTCTGGGTCCTAGCTTCCAGTGAGATAATTTTAATTATTTTATTCAAATGTTGCAATCTTACATCAATACAAATAACTCTCATAGGTTCTATCTATTACTTTCATACTTTATCAATTCCAATTAGCTTTGCCAAAAACCTCCCCTGACACGCTGTATGAGAACCCATCTATTGTGCTTGGAAGGACCCCCTCAGAACCGTGCTATAGCTTCAATGCACTGGAAACAACCAAAATGAATGTCAATTTCGACCTTCTCACTATCAATTTTGAACCTTCTTAATTAGAACAATCTATCTGAACTTTGTTTCTCGGTGAATTATTTATCTATCTGTCTCTATGTTCCCCCTCCTCTTCTCCACATCCAAAGTGGATGTTTAGATAGAAAATTTGATTGGTTTCTGGATCCGAAGGTGCCATATCGAATTGGGTATGCAATTTGATTCCATGCTCAACTTATCATTCATGATCAATCCAAAAATCAAAGGCACATGATTAGTGCCAATTATGAATCATAAATCCTAGAAATCATCTTTGTCAGATTGAAAAACCAAATCTACAGTCATAAATTCCAGATTCATTCTTGGCCATTGATCTTGATCTGTCTTTGGTTATGTTGGATCGTTGATTTACACTGTGCTGATCCCAACTGTGCCCATGTTGGAAGTCAAAACTCCAATCAGTACACACAATCCTTGTCGACGTTCTGATCTTGAATTTTGAAATCAGAAGTTGAAACCATCAAATAAATTCCCAAAATGGACATCTCGATTCCCAACTATTACGATCCCGACATCAAAATTCAGAAGTCGACACGGGCATATCAACTCTTCCACAATCCATCCCGAATCTTGATTCCTGACTGTTCTAATTCAAAACTAGGAGATAGACATTATTGCTTCCAAATCGACTACCAACTATACAATTAACCTACGATGTGTCAAAATATGATTGGTCCACATGTCAACACTTTAGAATACGATATATTATAAGTCCAAAGTCCGTTTTTTGATGAAACAGGTATCGCTAAAAATATCTTGATAATATCTATACAACTAGGTGCTTTCGATCAACATTTGAATATTTTGATTCTTGGTCATAGCCAAGGATGTCACTTTTGAATGAACATAAATTGAAAAGGAAACCATCATGATAGCTCAAGAATATGACACGATCTAGACTTAGTTGGATTATTTTCACTCCATTATCTCGTACACCACTTGAGGTGACTCATCATGTAGAGATCAACAAAGGGAACCCCACTTTGCAAATGGAGTGATTTGTGTAGTGTCATCTACCTCTCATCCCTACAACCAAATACCACACCCCAATGACACTAACATATATGGAAATATTTATGGGAGCGATTTCCCTAGTATTTGATAACCATATATGTCCTACTTTTGCACAACCCCTTGCACTTGTCTTCACATGTAGGAACAAGTACATCCTGCTCAGTTCCTCATAATTCACCACATGTTTGTGGCCCTATTAAAAACCTATTTTTTCTTACCCAATTTGTCATGAGTATCATCACATTTGTACATCACTTTCAACAAAACTTGTCTCATTCCCATCACCTCCATCATCATATGACCTTATATTGTGATGAGTTAAAACATAAAATTTGACCCTAAAAGCCATTGCATCAAATTTCCATAAAATCAATGCATGACCATGGTTATAAATATTTGAAAACCATGATTTAACCCTGTTGCCCACCTATTTCGACTAGGTGGCAACTTCACGTACATGAGGATGTACGTGATTGTACCTTAGGAAAATATGAGGATTTTCTTTTCACTTCTGCAGGGCTATTGCCCCTTTGTAAAATGAAATGTCCGCTCCCCTGCGTGGGAAAATTAATGTAATTTTATGTGCTAGTGTGGGTCATATGATACGGATGCCACACCATGGAACGGGTTGTTAGGGAAGTCCCCTCATTGAGTGTTTTTCCCTTTCCAATTGACCTTGTTGTGTAAACGAGTTTAATCGGTTTGGTTTTCACTCAAAATCCTCCAAAGTGGTGACAGGCGTTCTACCAGTCAATTCCATGAGGTGGCTAAGGCTTCAAAGTGTGATTCATGACCATGCTAGGCATTTGTCTAGAGGCTTGCAGAGTTTCGTTGTGTTGTTGTATTTTAATTTTTTTTTTTCGAGTTAATTAATGGCACCCCTTGGTGATTAATTAACTCAGTTTTTGATGTAATAATGTAATCGCTCAAGCATGGCATTTTGTAATAGGGGCTATGAATGCAAGGTTAATTGCTATGAAACCCCCTGAGCCACTGCTTTGAGTCCTATGTCATTCTGATGAATGGTTGAGGAGATAGACCATTTTTGTCTAAGCAAGGTCTATTTTTCCTAGGGAATTAATTAATTTCCCTAAGTCAAAATTCATATTTTTTGATTTTGAAGTAAAAAATCAAGAAATGCCATGGTAAGATGGTTTGGGGATTCCTAAGCCTAGGAAAAATTATTCCAAAGTTTTTTACCCCCCTGGCCTAGATATTAAATTTTCAAGTTATTTTTTAAATTTTCCTAAGTCAAATGGGAAAAATTTAAAAAAATTAAATTGAGAACTTTAATCTAAGGTGAATTTATTTTACCCTAAGTCAAAAGGATAATTATTCAAACTCCAAGCTAAGTTAAATAATGGCAAACCCTAAGCTAAATATGGGGGCACTATTGTTAAACCCTCCACCATGTAATATAGAGAGGGCGCATTCTTTTGGAGGAATCACCATATAACAAAAGGATGCCCACGCTATAATATGAAGGCTCCACCAAAGTATAGAGGGCGCTACTT
>LPNX010504879.1:55493-137830 GCA_001517045.1 Pseudotsuga menziesii | reverse complement strand
CCCCCCATGGCCTAGATATTAAATTTTCAAATTATTTTTTAAATTTTCCTAAGTCAAATTGGAAAAATTTAAAATTTAAATTGAGAACTTTAATCTAAGGTGGATTTATTTTATCCCAAGTCAAAAGGATAAATTTTTAAACTCCAAGCTAAGTTTGAAAAGTGGCAAACCCTAAGTTTTGTTGGGGCGCTAATGTTAAACACTCCACCATAAAAATAGAGGAGGCGCTCATGCTAAGTAANAAGGAGGGGGCGCTAACCATTGAATGGGCGCCACTATATTTAGAAGAGCGCTAATATGATAGGGCGCCACCATCTTATGAAGAGGGCGGCCAAAAATAGAGGAGCGCCACCACTATGGAGGCGCCACCATTTTTAGAGGGCGCTAGTCACATTTTAGTGGGCACATTTGTGGAGAAGGTTGCCATATATAGAGAAGGCCGCCATTTTAGTGGAGCGCTAGCCAATAAGAGAGGGCGCTAGCTAAAATTGGAGATTTTTCACCATTTTGGAGGGGCGCCTAGCCTAGCCTATGGGCCCATTTTATTTCTATTTTATTTCTTAACCTAAAAGCTCATCTAATGGTGGATATTTATCCAAAGACCTAGATCTAAAGATGTAGAATACTTGGATATGGATTAAGCTTATGGCCTTTGATTAAGAATTAATCTAAAGGTGAAGANATATCAATATGGTGAAGCGCTACCAAATTGGAGGAGGGGCGCAAGCATAATAAAGAGGGCGGCCATTTCAAATGGAGGCACTACCACATATGAGGTTGGGCGCTACATTAAGAAAGACGCACCCAAATTTGGAGGTGCGCTATATATTAAGAGGGCGCTACCATGCTTTTAGAGAGGCGCCAGACAAGATAGAAGGAGCGCTAGCTACTTTAGTGAGGGCGCTATCTCTTAAAGCCACGTTTTACACTATATAGAAGAGCGCTAAACTTGGAGGTTNNNCTAGATCTAATCTCAACCATTTATCTTCAAGAGGTTGGGGTTTGCCTCAACTATTTAATGAGGGTCTCACTCCCTCATTAATCATGATCTCAGATGCTATTGTTATCCTGCCGGAAATTTCTTGCTCTCATATTCTCTTGCTATACTTTGTATTGAAGATTTGCCCAAGTTGGGCCATTGAATAAAAATTTCTTTGGAGGGATACTATGCTGCAAACTCTTTCATGATCCGAATCTTTGTAAGGTAACCTTGTATTTGTCTTGTTTGCATTTATTGTATTTTTCTAGTTAGCTCTCCACAAAGTGTTTTGTGGAGAGATTAAAGAATAAAAGTGTTTTTATTCTTTCTTATGAATGATTTGACATTTATTACAAAGTATTTTGCAGGAACTGTTAGGTATTCATCACTAGAATCACAAATTTTGCAGGCATAGATTTATTTGCAGGTTGTCCAAGCAAGGAGATCTCTCCAAATATCATTCCGGCAATTTTTTTAAAATTCGGCCATTTACTTTCAGCCTATTTAAAACTAGGTTTTATTCACTGTTTAGTGAATATAACCCTTATTTTAGGGCCCCAACATATTATATATTAGTTAGGGCTTATATTTCTACTNTTTGCAGGAACTGTTAGGTATTCATCACTAGAATCACAAATTTTGCAGGCATAGATTTATTTGCAGGTTGTCCAAGCAAGGAGATCTCTCCAAATATCATTCCAGAATTTTTTTTAAATTCGGCCATTTACTTTCAGCCTATTTAAAACTGGGTTTTATTCACTGTTTAGTGAATATAACCCTTGTTTTAGGGCCCCAACCTATTATATATTAGTTAGGGCTTATATTTCTACTGTTTAAACACTGTTCAGCTAAGTTTCTTCGATATTTCTCCTCCGATTCTTACAGTTATTCTGAATATTGCAATTGTATCAGTTCCAGCCTATATTTATCTACACTTTGAGCTTAATCGTGGTATTCCTCGTCTGACTTCAAGCAATTGAGATCAGAACGCGAAGCGCTCAAAGCTGTTATAAATATTTGTCTGTCATTCAGTCTGCATAATAGTTTCCAGCCCTTTAAATCTCTCATTTCTGCAATATTTTACGCTCATATTTTTTATGTAAATTTGTGAATTTTGTACTAATATTTTAACAACAATTTTTTAGTGTTTTTCTGTGATTTCCAACGAAGAATAGCTCGCTGGTTTGTGACAGGTTGTGCATGAGTGAAGGAGATTTAATGCCCGAATAGGCCCAGGATCTCTTCAAACTTCCACCGCTTCAAAAGGGGTTCAAACCCTCAACCCTCTCTCTCATATTTTTCCAATTTATTGTAAACCCCAACGAGAGTCTCTTGGGGTATTTTGTAAAGTCTTGTAAGGCATTTGTAATTTATAAGTAAGTAGATTAGGAAGTAAGGTAGATAACTAGTTCTATTTCCAGCTACCCACCTATCTTTGTGACAGCNGGGGTTCAAACCCTCAACCCTCTATCTCATATTTTTCCAATTTATTGTAAACCCCAACGAGAGTCTCTTGGGGTATTCTGTAAAGTCTTGTAAGGCATTTGTAATCCATAAGTAGATAGATTAGGAAGTAGAGTAGGAAGTAGGATAATAGTTGTTTCACATTTCTGTTTATGCAAATTTCATTTTTGTTTAAAAGTAATCATACAACCTATCAAACCTGTGTATCCTCTATCCGCTTGTCATCTCCCTTTAGGGACTTCAAGCCGGATATGAAAAATAGGGGAAGTGGGGGCTTAGGTAATTAAGATAACTTTCTTTTCTTGTACCACAATCAAACATTTTATTTTACAAGTCTAAGATCAAATACCGGCACCTCCCCAAGCTGGATATGAAAAACAGGGGAAGTAGGGGCTTAGATAATTAAGATAACTTTCTTTTCTTGTACCACAATCAAACATTTTATTTTACAAGTCCAAGATCAAATACCGGCACCTCCCATAAAGGATATAGCTTGGTTGATCTTGTTGATCGCATTAAAATAAACCTTGCATGTTAATCACCCAGATAAAACTTAACCTTAAAACTTACCAACAACAACTTCCCACATCCTGCTCCTCTACTCGGTTATCACCCTCCGGGGTACTCTGAGATACGACCAGGGGACAGGGAAGTCTTAATTTAATAGGCATCCATCTAGCCCTTTTTCTGTCAACTAAAAACAGTGACCTCAGGAAGCTAGAAGGGGTAGCAGACTGCGGGCGGTCTCTAGGCGCTTCGACGTCCTCCTTGTTGAGCACCAGGGCATTGGGGATTGACCTGTGAGCTATGGGTGGGCTTTGCTCCCACTTTGTTGAGCGCAACAGCAGTCCTTCTTTGGCTGGAGAAGTTCTAGATCGGGGTAGTCACACCACCGATTCTAAAACTTAAATCCAAGAAGAAAAACCTTAATAAAATCAACTAAAATAAACCAATNCTGGAGAAGTTCTAGATCGGGGTAGTCACACCACCGGATCTAAAACTTAATCAAAGACTTCAACTTTAATAAAATCTATTAAAATAAACCAAGAAGCATTACAAAACATCCTACAGACACAGGTCATTCTATTCGTCTTTGCCTTGTTGTTCAAGGCTTTTACTGCAAGCACTTTCATTTCTCAGTTACAAGTATTTTCTCTCAGTTTTGCAATCTCATATGGTGACACCTTTAATTCATTTGCTTAAGTAATCGCATTGCTTAACCTTGTAACTCAAAAGTAATATGTCCTTTGATCCTTGATANGATCATGTGGTGAATGTTAATTGCTTAAAATCTTTTCGTGCTTTAAATTTACTGCTGGTTCAATAATCTTCATTCATAACAATTTTCTGCCATCTTGTAAATCCGTTTCATTGTCCATACATTTGTTTTATTTCATTACTGTTTACAATTATATTGTTTATTCATATGTTTCATTATTAAACACCGAAGCTATAGTTTAATTGCAGNATATTGTTAATATTGTAAATCTTGCTTAGCATAGGCAACTGTGGATAATCATTCTTATTCTTTTGTAAGTTTGTAACTTGTAATCTTTTGACTCCATTTAATCTAGGAACTGGTCTTGCAATTTTGTAACCTTAAAAGGATCCCTTTAATTAATTTGTAATTAATTAATAAATCTGGAACTTAGTATTCCATAGGGACTACCCCCCTTGGCTCTGTTGGGATCAAGCCTAAACGGAGGAGTTGTGGACTGTGGTGACAGTGGTCCCCAGCTCTAACTTGCCCCCAAGGACACACAAAGCGGGTTGGAGACTTTCCCGTATCATAAAGTGTGTATTAGGCGGCAACAAACCCTAAAAACATAAATTTCCTAGTCATGAATATTATTCACCTTCCAAAAAGGCGTATTGGATGAAAGTGGAAGTCACCAATTTGTTATTACTAAAAATAACCTTTTGATTTGGTCTTCAATACCCTCCACTAACCCACTTCTTGATAAATGAAAAAGTTTCATTCACACTGGAGCTAGTTCCAAGAGATGTTCACATTGGAGCTAGTTGTAAGAGGAGAAGAAGAACTATCCCTTGGTTTGGTCGTGGAGACACCATATTCAACAACTAACACTATGGTTTTGTACTTTGATCCTTTTCTTTCTCATCAATACAAAAAACTCATTGTTTATTATATGCTTCATATGTTTCTAGTCCCAGTTTTGTTATTTATGCATTGCATAAAATATTATAAAATGTTATTGGTTATTTTTTACATTTCTTCCTATCAGTTGATATAGTAATAAAGAAACAAAACTCTTGAGTAAGTTCCTTTTTGAATGGGTTGGTGACAAAACACCAACACTAGAGTTGGTGATTCCATTAGGGATGAAACCTATAGTTCACAATTGGATGAGTGTGCACTATTTTTGAGCCTCTCTAGATGGCGTTTTCATTTCCTTTCTTACATTCCCATTTTATGATTGTTGTAACCTCCTATGGATAGGTGACATGGGTTAAAACCACATTTTGTTTTCTCAACTACAAACAATTTTTCAATAATTTTGCTTTCGATTTGTTGCACACTTTTCTTAGAAAAGCCATGAATTCATGACAAAACCTAGTTATTTTTCTAACTAATTTGATTTTTAGTTTTTTTACTTTTGGAGCTATTCTATAATTTGGTTTATTTAATGCACCAAATTACCAAAATAACATAATAGAAAGAAAGAGTAAATTTAATGCATTGAGAATGAAATGAAGAGATGAATATGAAGCCTATTTTGGAGAGGGAAACGACATTATACAATATATAAAGTGCACAAGACATGACGAGATGATCCTAAAACCAGGTGAATAAGGGATGATCAATATAATCACAATTCATAGTCATTGAGCATAATCATTTGCTTAACCAACCAAGTGAAGGAATTGTATCCATTTACTAAATTTCCTCCTCAGGTGAAGCATCTTCTTCAACACCATCCTCATTGATCTGGGTTATTTGGAGAACAAAATGAAGGAAAAATTTTAGGTTTCCAATAAGGGAAAATAAGCAGAAACACATAGAGACATAAAATATATGCGTCAAAGTATAATTTTCCCATTAACAAATGTACAATATATACATGAGAATGACCCTCGGGTTCATCTTCCCAAGTGGTCTCTTGGACTCTTGCGTGATTCTTCATATTCACCTATGAAGTTTGGTCTTCTCCTCATGTTAATAGGGATATAACATAATAATAATAATCCTAACACCAAGGATTATGTTCCCAACAATTCCCCCCTTAATCCAAAGGGGTGTATGTGAGTCCAAGAAAAGAGAGATGAATAACTAGAAGTGGACGACTACCACTGCTGAATATTTCCAACTTGACATTTCAAATTTCCAAGCAAGTTAGTAGAAGCTGACATCTCCTAATAAATACAAGTTCTCTCTGAACACTTGTCATTCTCCACTGTCAGGAACAATGTGAGGAGTGGAGAGTCTAGTGTGGTTTCAAAAATAGATAAAGAACACATGAATACTCTAGAGCAAGGTTATCTTCTATATTCTTGCTACATGTATGAATTTGGAATTCAAAACTTACTGTGGATTAGGCTCACTTGATTTGTATATACTTGAAGAAGGTCATGAATTCTTGTTGTTAGAATGGCAAGGATTTGAAACTTGAATTATTCCCTAATGTTCCTCCCTATTAAGTACAAGATAAGAAGAAGTAAACTTTTCTGCTGCAAGTTTCACTCTTGCATGTTTCTTCAGTGTCAAACATCTATTTGAAGAATGGTTAATATTCATATGACCAACTCAATCAAAATGTTGGAATCTCAAACTTTGAACAGGTTGTACATATTATGACATTATTTCACTATGTGTTAGCAACTGATAGGAGTAATTTTCAAAGAGAGAGTTGTTCTGAACAAACACTAGTTCATAATGTTGATTCCTATGATGCACATCATCTTCTTTGGATTTTGAATTCTTAAAATGAGTGATAACAATTTGGATAGATTATTTTTTATTGTGATTCAGTCATCTACAACACTATGAAATAGAGTGTTCAACAAATCTAATATTTTTTCTTCATATTGAGACATTATGAGGACTGTTTGAGGCCTCCTTATGTAGGAAGGACAAAGTAGAATTAATCAAGAAACTGAGGGATTATTGCATATCTTACCTTTACATGCAATACTTAGTAGACTCAAACTCAAAAATTCAAGGGTGTTAGTATGAGCCGATAATTCACCCAAATACAATGCAATTGAACTTTTCCTTCCATTCGATACTTGAAAAACACAAGATATTACCAAAAAGGCACTAGAACTTACAAAAACAACACTTTACAAGTTACTCTTCTGAATGTTGAATTGATGAATCTGTTATACCTAAGTTCTTCTATAGTGACGATTTTCTTCTAAAACTTCTTCTTTTGGAGCACCTATAGCAACAAGATGCAAACTTGCATGGACCAAACTAGTCCCAAATATTCTCTGCAAGCGCAATACTGTCAACTAGAATGTGTAATTGATTTTTTCAATTATTCAACTAAAAAAAATATAAAAGACTTCAAGGACTTCACAATATGTTGTAATAACCACCGTTGCAAGATGGATTTGCGGTTTGTGGAGTCAATATGAAACAACATAGGGCTTCCAATAGAAATAAGATTTTCAAAAGTTGCAACAACAATAATCTTCATAGTCTTAGCTCCAATATTCAAACTAGAGTTGTATCACCATTAATACTAGAAACAACAATATCAATGTCCACCCTTAACCATTAAGGAAGATCCAGGGTAACAGATTCACTTCAAAAGGATGATACATAACCACTTCAAAAGAATGATATGCATCCAATTTAAAAGAATGATATGAAACCAATATAAAAATAAACTCATGTAGTCAATCTGTAGATTGTGATATTCCTATTGTAACTTGTCTCACCCAAGAGTTTAGGGTTTAGTTGCAATGAAAATCAAGGATTTCTAATAGTATTTGGCTGATGAATCCTTTTCTTCTACCGATTTCCCATTACGAGAGGTCCAATGCTTCAAATAATAGTATAAAATTGTACCATAGTTGAAAAATATCCACCTCTTGATGAATATTAGTCCAGTTCACTTCCCTAATAAGCAAGCTCCAACATAACTAGTTTCTCCCAAACAAGTCGACAAAATGGAGCTTCCGGAATGGGTATCAGCTTGTCGTGAAGCTTTAGATTAAGCATGCATATCCTTGTTTGATTCCTATATAGGTCACTTATCACCGACACTTCCATTCACCTTATTGGATCCGTTACCGAGGATGATAAGAGGATCCGTTTCACCATCTTTGACCTGCGACAATTGTGTAGGTGACTCACTTTGCTTTGCTTGACTGTCAATTACACAAAAATAAGAATACAAGCCTATCCCAACTATAAAAATTAATATTACCAAAATATTCCACCAACTAAATGGATCAAGAAGTAAGATTTAGCCAACTGCTAGAATCTAACAAGTCTTCAAGTATTCTAGAACTTGATATGCGGCTGGAGATGTCTTTCTCACCATAAGAAATGTACTCAAGTTGATAGACAAAGAGATCAAATAGGATAAAACAATGAAAATGATAATATGAGGTGTAGACTTAAATGAAAACACATTCTAGTTTGTCAAAATCTCATCAACAAAGGGACCACTAATCCTAGTATCCACGCCATTCAACTCTTTACTCAGCTCACACAGATAGAGAGGAGTATCATGCATGGTATAGAGATCACTGAGTTATACAAAACCAATAGAAAAATAACTTCAATGTAAGTATTCGTACTCCACAAAAATGTAATAATAGAGAGGGATATACCCCGTATGCACCAATAGAGAGCCCTCCACAATAGAAATAATCATTACACAACACGTCAACAATATAACATTCAATCTTCCAATCCTTGGTATAGTGTTCACTTCAACGCGGTGCTGGAGAGGTGTGGAAGTTTACATAGGTAATGGGATCAAACATTAGGGTTTCCACCAAGTAAATGGCACCTTCCATATGGAAGGTCACAACTCTACTTCAATAAGAAACTTCATGCCAGTTTTCACCAATGGGATAGGATTTCATAGCAAAAGGAGCTAGGGTTCATGGTATACATGATACCACTAAAATTATAGTAGAATTATATGATAACACTGAGTTCACAGTTGCAACACACAATTTGGAAAAATGTGATATCGACATCTCAATAGTGGTGCATCTCTATAAGAAAATGTAGACAATATCTACGCAACAAATATAATGAAGGATCTCACGCACCAAGAGAGAATATCAAGTAGAATATCCTATTCAAATTTATTGATCATTGCAAGATCATTGGATGTTTTATCAATCCTTTCATATTCATCACATGCGAATCCCTTTGTTTGATGGGATAGAACCATATATTTTTCTTCATCTACAATTTATGGGCAAAGATTTCTAATCATGCAGAGCTCAGACTCGCCCAATCCATTTCTGTTAAGTATATCTTGAACTTGTTTCACGACATCTGGATTTTTGTATTGACTGAAATGATTGTGTACTACAAACATATTTCAAAATCCAATGTAGCAACAACAATATTATCCAATGACTCCAAGTCTCCACCATTCACAAAAGGAGGGTCCACGGAGGGATCAAATAATTAGGGTTATGCTAGCTAAGTATATAATGTATATAGAATAAGAAAATGATGCTAAGAATGGATTGTGCTCCATGAATTTGATGAGGATGAGGGATCATGGCTAGGAAGGTACAAATAAAGTTGCAAGGTTTTCAAGTAACCTTGGTCATGGAGGAGATATGTAATGCATAGGATCTCACATTTGATATTTCTAAGATTCTAGAATGATCAAACATATATGGTAAGAATAGAATTTTGAAGAGAGAATATGCCATAAGGAAAAGGTAACATCTCTTAGAAGACTAAGCAAGAAAACAAACACTTTCAAGTCAGAGGGTATATAATAGTGCAGATAAAAATGTAGAGAATAATACTTCTGTAGTTCTAGAGGTGGCATAGAAGCAGGACTAAGGAGGATATGGTAAAATTCTAAGCACGGGACAGAGAACCAAGAATAGATATGACACCACTGTTAGGTGCCCAATAAGGTAAAATAGGAAGAAACAGAAAAATACATAAAATATGGGCGTCAAATCACAATTTTCCCATTAACAAATGTACAATATAGACATGATAATTACCCTTGGGTTCATCTTCCCAAGTGGTCTCTTGGACTTTCGGGTGACTCTTCCTATTCACCTATGAATTTTTGCATTCTCCTCACGTGAATAGGGTGATAACATAATAATAATACTAACACCAAGTATTATGTTACCAACACAAAATATAAAATAAAAACACTCAAACACATATTTTTTAGAGAGCACAATAGTATAATAAAATCCAAATTCTATTAATGAATGAAATGTAGAAAGGATTTAAATTGAAAATCAATACATACTATCTAGAATTGTGGTATCTCATCTCTGAAGAGATATGTGTTGGATATGATCATTTAAAACAAGACCATTACAAGAGGATTCTTTTTTTATTTATTTTTAAAATCACGTTCCAAACCCTACCCCTAGGAGATGAAGTGGTAATAGGAATGTGGATCCCGAGGAGTCTAGTTGATAAATCAACTTCTCAGAGCTACAATTATCACATTTAAAGTATTTTTAGGCTGCACAATATCCCATCGAAAATATATCGAAGAGAATACTATTTCAATTAAGTATTAGGTAATCCTTTAGCAAGCCTAAATTGTCACAGGGCTAAAAAATGTTATTTAGGGTCTAAAAAATGCTTTGGAAGTTTAGGACTTGAAAAATTGTAGAAAAGACTGCCAAGATGGAGAACCTTTACAAGTCAGAAGAACAAGTGCATGATCACTATTATTTAATTGGACCAATAATCCACCCATAGGAATAAATGGTTCCCATTGCATCAAGTTTCTCCATTAGATGGGGAAACATTCGCTGAATTTGACTTATGGTGAGCCACTTTCCTTGTGGAGTAGTTGTCTTGTTTTGACTACCTTATAGAGTTGTATGTTTTGTTGGTGGGTGCCCCTTGTATAGATGTCCATGATCTAGTCCTATAGACTTCTCAACATAATTATGGTTGATATCTATAGGGTCCAACTTCTCTTCCACCTTTGAGGTTTTCAATAGAGGTGGAAAATATGGTCAAAGAAACTCCATGTTGAATACTGGGTGTGAACCAAGGAAAAGGGGAGTACTCAATTCAAAGGAATTCTCACACACAACCTTTGTGATGATATAAGACCCATCTCTAAGTGGTATAAAATTACTTTTGAAAATGCAACCATACCTTATGTCCCACCTAGAAGTTGTGTGGAACCCGATGCTAATTATGGCATTGCTTGTACTTGGTATTATCTTTCTGCAAAATATCATGAACTTATTGTTCGATTTGATGGATCCATTTAACGAATTTGGATACACAATCAACCTCATATTGAGCATGGGAGTATTTTTCATGTGAAAAGAAATGGGAAATGTTACATCAATTGGGGCTAATGGATGGAACCCCAATCACACCTGGAAAGGGATGCAATGAATAGATATATGCGAGGATCTGTTGTAGCTATGTTGAACATAAGGAAGGATCTCATTACATGTGGGTGGATGTTTGGAATTATAAATTCTTGGTAAATGAAAAATAATATTGTTGGATACCTCTGTCTATCCATAGGTTTGTAGGTTGAATGCAAATGATTTGCTCAGCTTGGTGTACAACATTGACCATACGTTGGACCAAAAAGTGCTTAGAAACATACTATATAAATTTCAAACAATGGTACATGGGAGACCAAAATGAACCTAAACATGCTCAAATGAGATATTAGTAGTGTCCTTTTATGTGATTCTCTTCTTACAATATGTTAAAATGGCCAAGTATTAGAGAACCAATGAACAAACACAAATACACAGTCATTTCTATACTTGGTTGAAGGTAGGATAAACATGTAGTCCATGGAGATAGACTCCCAAAGCTGGTATAGGGTAGGTATAGGAGTGTACAATCATTGCTTCCTGATGGAAGGTTTGGTAGTGAGACAGGTCGTGAATGATTTGATATACTTGTCGATGTCTTGTTGGAGATTTGGCCGGTAGAAGGAATTTTGCAATATTGCAACTGTATTATCCAATATGAAGTGCCTTACCACTCAATTATAATGTGCCTCCTAAATAATATTCTCATGCTTGCTTGAAGGAACAAAGAGTTTCCCAAATGGCATAAATTTTTATCTAAAAAATGGAAGTCTCATACTAGTTTTCTTGCATGCAATGTTTGATATGTATCAACAAAATTAGGGTCACTATCATACAATTGGAGCCAATTTGAGGTCTCATGTATACACGAGTTAAGAATGGTGGTTAGCGCTAGGATTGGATATTGGTTGAGGTAGTATACAAAATGATTTGTGTTACCCTTATTGTACTTGATGTTTATGTGGAATTGTTGCAAGTACGTGGACCACTTTTGATGTTCCTTGTTCTATAACTTCCCCTATTTCTGCATGAACTATAAGGGCTTGTGATCAATGTGGGTGATCGTCTCCTTCCCGAGGATGTAATTTTTTCATTAGTGATAGGCGTACAAAATGGATTACATCTCCTTGTCATAGGTGAGGTACTTGAGAACTGCATCAAAGAGTGTCTTGGTATGATAGGCTACCCGATGTTTGTTTTGAGTGAGTACAAAACCTACAATATAATTAGAGGTATCTTTCTGAATCTCGAAGGGTTGATGTAGTGCTAGTAAGGTGAGTACTAGTGTTGAACAAAGATGATGTTTTAGATCCTCAAATTCTTTTTATTGTGACTCATAAAAAATGATCTTGGATTTGTCCTTGCTTTTCGTCAGTTGGGTTAGGGGCCAAGTGATATAAGATAACACCAATAAGAACTTGCGATTGAAGTTGGGGAGGCTCAAGAAGCCTCAAAGCTATGTTAGAGTCTTTAAGGATGGCCGATAATGGATGACATGGATATTGACTAGGTCCACATGCACCCAATTTTCATCCATGATGTATCCCATACACTGAATTCTCTCCATACCAAACGAGAATTTTCCCAAATTGGTATATAACTTGTGTTGTCCCAAGGTTCTAAGGAAATAATGTATTTGTTGCAAATTTTTACCCCAAATTTGGTTGAATATGAGGATGCCATCCAAATATACAACCACAAAAGAGTTTGTGAATGACCTCAAGATATCATCCATCATCCTCATGAATGTTTCTAAAGCAATGGTCAAGCCAAAAGGCATGACCAACAACTCAAATAGGCCTTCTTTAGACTTGAAGGTTGTATTCCATACATCAGTTTGTTCAATTGGGACCTTGTGGTAGCCTAGTTTTAGAACAATCTTACTGAAGAACTTGACACCCTTAAGTTGGTTAAGAATATCATTAATATGAGGGATTGGGAATTGATTCTCGATGACGATCTTGTTTAGGGATTTGTAATCGATACAGAGTTTCGATGTCCCATCCATCTTCTACACTAACACAATTAGGATATCATAAGGTGAGGAGATTGGATGAATGTGGTCCATGTGGTTGAGCTCTTGAATCTAACATTTTATTTCCTCATTCTATAGAAGAGAGAATATTTATATTGGACCATTATGTAAATGAACATTAGGTATCAAATCAATGGAATTCTTGACCTGATAGTTTAGACACACCCCTTTAAGTGAGGCGAAGATGTCTCTATATTTCTCTACAATTTTGTCCACCTGATTTTACTATGTAGAGAGGACTCATGCTTGGGCCATGGAAATTGTAGTGACCTTCGATTGAAATTTTGAATCAATCATGAAGAGGACAATTTTCCTTGTTTCAGGGATTAACTCCCATGTTTTATTTGCTGAGATGAAGGAAATTGTGGTAGTCAGAGCTACCTGAGGCACCTTGTAGGGGTTGGTATTCTAAAGTAATAATGACACTGCAGGGTCTGGAGTCATAAGCGATGTGAATTTTCCACATTTAGTATTGTCCTAAAATAACATCACAAACTTCAAGCAGGAAACATCACATAGAACCTCATCTTTGAAGGGATTGATGCCGTAAGACAAGAGAGATTGTTGACTTTTTCAGATGTCTCATCCTTGGATTAACCAATCGATGGTGTATGGTTGGTTTTGCGTCGTCATAAATAACTTCATTCTCTTAATGATATCCACTAATATTAGGTTCTTCTAGATATTTTTGTCTATAATTTAATCCAATAGAGTTTCTTTCATCAACATCTATGAATAGATGCGGCACTTCCCTTCCTTCGGCTCCTTTGACTCTTCTTGTTGGATCTTTGAGGTTGTGATGGTGGAATTGGGTTCCATATCAAGGATAAAATTTATATTGTATTGATTTGATTCAAAGTATAATATAGAGTCTGACTTTGAGGATTTCATCTAAACTGCTAATGATTGTTTCGAGCGTCACTCATTAGTGTTGTGCTAGGGTATTTTCTAGATCTCACACCACTTTCTAGTGTCCTTCAACTTACCATCACCCTTATTTACCTATGGATTTGATTTTTTTTCATGAGGTTTCATATCCTTTATCTTTCCTTTTTTATATGAGATCGGGCCACCATTTCTGAGATTCTAGACTCGTTGATTTTTTTATCTAAAATATTTCTTATTCTTCTTCTTATATTTTTGCTCAATTTTGACAATATATTGATAGGCAACTAAAAATGAGGATATGCATAGGAAATCAATCTTTGTTTGGATGTACTTATGCAGGCCAACGCGTTAGTTTAGGATCAAGTGTCATTCAGAGTCTCTGATACCTAGATTTAAGCACAATGTATGCAATATATTGGTGAAATATGACATTTTCTAGTCTCTCTCTTAGCACAAAGTTGTCCACCTCATGTGCTATTCAGCCTAGGTTCCATTAGGGTAGTATTCCTCCGTTAGGGAATTGACAAAAGTCACCAAGTGGATTCAATCCTATATGTTGTGGACTCATCTCTGGTATGCTTCTCCTAGTAAAATTCCCACCACTGTTTGACATGGGGGATGGAATTAAGGAGCTTGAAGGTGATATTTCCACTCTAGGAAAAGTTTTTAACAGAGTAATAACTCTATAAAATATTTAAGAATTTTTACAAATCATTGTGCTTCTATTTGTCCTTCAAATAAAGGAATGTCAAAGTTAAATTGTACCTTGAAGGGTGTTGCACTTCTAAAATTGTTGTTGTATCCAACACCATCAAAGGATCCGAGGAAATTATCCATAATCTCTGTCCTTTATCACAAGAGGGATTCCTCTAGCAATAACTTTATAGGATCTCTTGATTTGTCATATCACTTTCTTCTTTCATGTGAGGCTACTTGGGCCAGTGAGAGTGGTTTTCCACAATATTAGTTAGTTTGATTGATCTAAAATGGATAAATATATAATTTGACATGTATTTTTCTTCTTTCTAGGTGGAGAGATTGGATGAATTGGCTTGCAAGGCCCATTTTAGAAGTATGCCTCACTGAAGTTTTATGGTCCAAAACCTTCTCGGGCCTATTTGAGGGCTTAAGCAACATTTACTAGGGTCAAAATATCATAACTAACATAATTCCTACTGACACAATTCTACACTTTGATACCTTTCCAATTGCATAATAATTTCCTTAAATAGAGTATGTATTAAGAAGTTATGTCTCCCTCGAGTTGATCTATCTTGTTGACTACCATGGTACTGAGTGGATTCCATGTTAGCTCTCATTTCTCACACATGTGGATCTAGTCACATATGGAATTTCAATAACATTCTATAATGTATAAAACCCTAACCCTAATCAAGAATTGAGGCATGGAAAAACCCTAAACTTAACCGCATATGGCTATCATACTCTGTTAAACACCAAGACATTAGGAAAAGAGGGGTTTCCATTCTTATGATGTTATTGTATTGTTGCATAGTTGACCACAACACAAGAGTGGATATTAGAGCTGAACATATAAAATGGAAGATCATGTAGTAGCCATTCTAGCCGCATATTCATAGGTAACTCCATAGAGAGTACCCTTTCCTTTGTATTTTCATTCTATATAAAAGAGAAAGGAATAGTCCTCATTTATGAATGGTTTTTTCCCCACCAGTGGGTTTTCCTAGGGTAAATCTTGTGTTGATTGTGTATTTCTTTTCTCTAGTTATTTTTCTTATAGTTCCAATTTATTTAGAATTCATTAGAAATAAGCTAATAAAAAGAACTAAGTTGTAATATCCATTGTGAGGAATTGTGCCAATGGAATATTCACAACAATTTACAGATCAAGATAAGAGGAAGACTGCGTTAGTTATTTTTATTAGCTTATTTCCAATGAATTTACAGATCATTGAGACCCAACTCTTGATACCTAGATCTTGTTAGGTACATGAACTGCGAAATAATAAAGAGTAAATAGCTTCGAGACCATTGATCTGGATTATTCAAAGAATGAAATGAAAGAATAAATATAAAATGGAAAAACTCGTACAATGATGTTGTAGGTATCATAGTGGTATAATAAAACCAAAATTATATAAACGATGAAATGGAAAAATATTGTTTATCCATATCGGGGGGGTTGAGACACGAAAGGCTTGAATGACGAAAGAGGAGGAGATTAAAGCTGCAAAATTGTTAACAATTGATCCATAGAGTAACATAGAGAAACATAGAGTAAATAGGCCACATGGAGGGGCGAGGCTTAAAGAGGGTTCTTTGAACCTCACCTCTCAAAATATACTAAGAAAGACACTCTTAACCAATAACTCAAAAATAACTTAATAGAATAAGAGAAAGGTTGGATTCCAAAAATACTTGAATACTTTATTGAGAAGGCATACAACCTTTATATAATATTATTACAATGTGCCTTGAAGCTATACCATGGAAAAAAACCATGGATTGTAGAATACCATGGATAAGAGAGGTACAATGTGTGTTGAAGCCATGCCATGGAACAAAACCATGGGCACTCAAATACCATGGATGGGAGAGGGTGGCCTCTCCATTTAATGCTTTTATGACTTATACATCTGAATTTATACCATATGCCCCCCAAAATTTGGATCATTCTTCCACCCTTAGAAAATGACGGTCCCCATCATTTCATGCTAAAATAGACCCATTGTTACAATGTGCTAGTTGCTAATGAAGAGAAGGATTTTGTGTGGTTAACCCATAACCGTGGGTTTTGTGTTGTTAAACCATAACCATAAAAATCACTGTGGGTTTTGTGTGGTTGAACCATAATCATGGGTTTTGTGTGGTTGACCCATAACCATGGGCTTTGTGTGGCTAACCCAAAACCATAACTAGGACCATGGGTTTTGTGTGGTTGACCCATAACCATTCCATTTTGTGTGGCTAAACCATAACCAAAATTACAATACATAACCATAACTGTGAGTTTTGTGTGGTTGACCCATAACCATAACTGTGGGGTTTGTGCGGTGGACCCATAACCATAATCGTGGGTTTTGTGTGGTTGACCCATAACCATAACTGTGGGGTTTGTGCAGTGGACCCATAACCATAATCGTGGGTTTTGTGTGGTTGATCCATAACTGTGATTACAATACAAAATTGTGGGGTTTTTTGGTTGAACGATAACCATGGGTTTGTGTGGTTAACCCATAACCATGATTACAATAGGATTTAATAAAAGTTTGAAAATTGAAAAAGTCGTGATCTTTGGTGTAATTGATGTCTTGATGCAAATCTATCCATAGATTCTGATGGAGGAGATAAAATTGAATTTCGTTGAAGACCCATTTGATATCTCAAAGAGAAACCTATATCCATATAACATACTTTATTTATGGTGGCCCAGGGAATGAGAAAATTTTTGCTTAAGCTTAAGGGATGCACATACACTATTTTTGGAGACATATGTTTCTTCAATTGACAATATCTTTCAAATTAGAAAACCAAACGAAAAACCAAAAAATAACCATTTTAGATGAAGGAAATACCTTTCCAATGAGATATTGTAGAGCCTATGAGATGTTTTTTGGAGTCCATGGAACTTGTTTAAAGTTTTTGTACACGAGGTGCCACTATGTACATACATACGCTACTTCAAACAAGCATATCTCACAAACCAGGAATGCAAATGAAAAACCGTGAAATACCCATTTTAGATGATACAAATATATTTCCAATGAGATATGGAAGATCCTCTGAAATGATCTATGCGATTTGAAACATCTACTTGAAGTTTGCAGATATGTGTTGGCCTTCAATCCATCTATCACTAACCTTCTATGACAGTTGTACAAATATGGATAGTTTGAGAAAGGGATGAAATGAGGTCGTCCAAGCTCCAATATGCATGCACCAAGGATTTTAATCTGTTCCATGTCCATTTGAAGATGAAATAATACTTAATATGAGAGTGTAGAGGGCCACCAATGATGCTAAGGGTTTGTCGAGTAGCTTGGTATATTGTAGAGGTTGTAGAGCCTTCATGGGAAGCATGGATAACCTACAAAATTTTTGAAAAATGTTGCATACCAATGGATGTAGTGGATCCATGTATGTTTCTCCTTGTAATGGCGATCGAAGAACAGAGGGTAGAAAATCCCTATAGTGCATGTGGACCACATGTGATGCTTCTAGTGTATGGCTTGAAAAATGGATTCCGATAGTACCAAAAGGAGGTTGGTGATCATTGCAAATATTGAACCTATAGTATGATTCAAACACTTGTTTTGATGGAGAGCGTACCTGATCTGGTACCACTAATCCAAATCTCGGGGGCTGAGAACCGAGAGGCTTGAATGCTGAAAGAGGAGGACATTAAAGCTGCAAAATTGTTAACAATTGATCCATAGAGTAACATAGGCCACATTGAGGGATGAGACTCAAAGAGGGTTCTTTGAGCCTCACCTCTCAAACTATACTAAGAAAGAAACTCATAACCAATAACTCAAAAATAACTTAATAGAATAAGAGAAATGTTGGATGCCAAAAATTCTTGAATGCTTTATTGAAAAAGCATAAACCCTTTATATAATATTATTACAATGTGCCTTGAATCTATACCATGGAACAAAACCATGGGTTGTCGAATACCATGGATGGGAGATGTACAATGTGTCTTGAATCCATACCATGGAAGAAAACCATTGGTTGGAAAATACCATGGATGGGGGAGGGTGGCCTATCCATTAATGCTTTTATGACGAATGGGATAAGTTGGCCTCTCCATGTTGAAAACTGGGTGCAAATCAAGGAAATGGAGAATAATCAATTTGAAATCATTCTCACCCATAACCTCTGTGATAACATAAGTCCCAAATTGAAGTAGTATAAGCTTCCTATGGGGAACTATGAGGTGTTTTTTCTACAAAGTCAGCCATACCTTTTCTCTCACTTGGAAATTATGTAGAGTCATATGTCGATCATGGCATTACTTCTACTCGACATTGGATTTTTACAAAATATCATGAACTTGTTGTTGGATGTGCTAGACATGTTCAAAAAATTTGGCCACTTGATTAGAATTAGTTTGAGCATGGGATTATTCTTCATGTACACACACAATGGGAAATATTACATCAATTAGGGCTAATGGATGGAGCCCCAAGCACACCTAGAAAGGGCTATGACCAATAGTGCTTTGAAGGGCTCTATTGTAGCTATGTTAAACATAAGTAAGACTCTCATCCAATGTGTTGACACATTCGGGTTATAGTTTTCATTGATGTCAAAGGTGTTCATGAATGACAAAGGAATAACTAGTGAATATGATGGTAGGACAAACTCAGTGAAAGACTAAAGTAGTGATGGCATGGCATGACATAGTTGAGGATGTGGCATGACACATATGATGGCATCGCATGGCATAGTTGAGGATGTGGCATGCCACATATTATGACATGGAATATGATGGTGTCCTAATGATGATGAAAGACTAAGGCAGTGATGGAAAATTTGCTTATCAAGTACAAAGGATAAGCAAAAGATACCATGGAAAATTTAACATAGAGTTAACGCAACATAAGTAGAAGTAAAACAAAATGGCACGATGATGAGGTGGTATAGACAAAGGTAGTGATGACATGGCACGATGATGAGGTGGAATATTTATCTGCATGAGATCCGATGAATGAGGATCAATTTTTGTATAATCCGCAAAGACAGAATGCAGATCCGCATTAGTTCTAGAATGGATAGTCAGGGAATGAACTAGATTTGACGGTAAAGATCAAGTTTGCATAAGTTAGGAGGAAAAACTAAAGTTTTGCAAGAGATCAAGATGGACGGTCAGGGGTAAATCTGCAAGGAAATCAACAGTCCAGGAAAATGTGGAAACAAAGTTGCAGAAGTCCAAAATAGGAAAGTGTGATTCCACATGCCGCAATGTAGAAACAAAATTGCGGAAAGGAGATTGCGGAAAGTTGAAATGTTATGTTTCCACATCCCTCATCCCGCAATCTGGAGAGATCGGATGGCTGATGTTAGTTCCCATAAAACAAATCAACGGCGTGGAAGAAGGCTTTCAGAAAGAAGCTTGTGGAAAGGAGTTTACGAAAAGGCAAAAGAGGACAATCGAGAACCCGCATCCCGCAATCTGGAGATCGACGGTTAGGAAAATGCCCAGCGAAGATCAACGGTGAGAAATTGCTAAAACATAATCTTGGTGCGAAAAGGTGATTTTAAGGTGGAAATCGATGGTTAGATCAATGGTCTGGATTGAATTAGAGATAAGATTAACGAATCTGATTGGATCAAGAAGTTCATCATGTGGAAAGATGTTTGGCAGTATAGAAGCACCTACAATGTTGGACAGAGGTGAAGAAACGGTTTCCAAGCTGTGGAAACGATCGCTAAGGTGCAGGTTCAATGGAAGAACGTGAAAGGAAATTCTAAAAGGTGTGATATTCAGATCTGAAAGGGTGCAACAATGAAAGGTATGTTTTTTCAGTTTGAAGAGATGCAACTATTGAAAGAAGCTTAAATGGTGAGAATTATTTAAGCAACGGCCTAATTAAGAAGGAAGATGTCTCTGCAGTTTGAATTGCATGATTATAATCAGAGACCGGTGGGTGTGACAAAATATAGTGGGAGAGAAATCATGAGAAAAATATCAGGGTGGAAGGGTGGCGCTATGGAAGGAAACAGGCCTATAGGGGGTTGTTTCCACCTTTCAGTTGTAGATGATAAACCAGGGGGTCGTAGCCACCTTCCAATAGGCATTGGTAAATAGGGTGTTGTAGGATAATTTCAGTTGTAGCTGATAAACTAGGGGGTTGTAGACTCCTTCCAATTGGAATTGGTAAATAGGGTGTTGTAGCATCCTTTCAGTCGTAGATGATAAACCAGGGGGTTGTATCCTCCTTCCAATTGGCAATGGTAAATAGATTATTGTAGCATCCTTTCAGTCATAGCTGATAAACCAGGGGGTTGTAGCCTCCTTCCAATTGGCATTGGTAAATAGGGTGTTGTAGCATCCTTTCAGTCGTACCTGATAAACTGGGGGGTCGTAGCCTCCTTCCAATTGGTATTGGTAAATAGGATGTAATACCATCTTTGTTTGTAGCAGTAGGAACAACTATTTTCAAATAACAATTTTGTAGTAATAGGACGTATAGGTGGTTTACCCTATTGGGATTCCACGTTAAAATTTTGTTTTGTGTATTCTTGTTGTTATGTGTTTTTAAATGATAGATTTAAAAAGTGGTTAAAATAGTAAAAAGATAACAATACTAATTGACCCCCCTCTCAGTATTGACCAATAAACCAAAAATTGGTATTAGAGCGGGTTCCTTCAACATAGTTTAACCACTAGAAGGTAGATCCTTTATATAACCACCATGGATCAACAAGAAGGCTTGGCCACTAACAGACCTCCACTATTTACAGGAGAAAACTATGCACACTGGAGTGTAAGAATGAGGTGTCATCTAATGTACCTGGGATGGAAGGTTTGGGAAACAACTGAAAAACAACATAACATAGGAAACCTATACCCTACAAACACATTTGAACTAGGTGAATATGAAGGAAATGCGAAATCCCTAAATGCAATATTGAGTGGATTAACAAACACTGTGTTTAGAAAGGTTATGCAATGCACTTTTGCCAAAAACGCCTGGGATAAGTTGAAGATTGTCTATGAAGGAGCATCGAAGGTCAAAGAATCCAAACTGCAGACATATGAAGGTAAATTTAAAAGCCTCAAAATGAGAGAAGAAGAGAATATTGGGGAATACCTTCTTTGTGTAGACGAGGTGGTTAATTGTATTAGAGGTCTTGGAGGAAAATTGAAAGAAAAAGAAGTGGTAAGCAAGATACTAAGAACATTACCAATGAGATATGAATCAAAGGTTTCCACCCTAGAGGAACGAGATGACCTTAAAACAGTGACAGTAGATGAGCTGCATGGAATTCTTACTATGTATGAGATGAGAACTGGACTAAATGAAACCTCAAAGAAAGAAGCAACGTTTAAAGTCTCTTCCAAAAATCAATAAGAGAATCTAGATGATGAGGAATCCCTCTTTGTAAGTAAACTTAGGAAAGGCACTGGGAAATACAAAGGTAAGCTACCTTTGAAATGTTTTAATTGTGCAAGGATTGTACATTTTTCCCATAAATGTTCCTACCCAAAACAAGAGGAGAGTGACCATGAAGAATCATGCTGTCATAAGGGTAGAAAGAAGAATCAAGAGAAAAATAATAACTTCTATTCCAAAGAAGAAAGTGGAGATGAGGAAATGAGTCAAGATAATGAAATCCTGTTTTTAGGAACAACAAACACAGATGAGGAATTAGAAGTGGACATAGAAGCTGAATACATGGCTGTTGTAGATGAAATTTAAAGATGTAGGAAAAGAAACAAAATTTTGAAAGCGAAACTATCTAAATACTAAGAAGAGACAAATCAAATTATCACTGATTTGAGAAACCAACTTCAAGAGGCCAAAAAGAGTGAGGAAGATCTAGTAGTTCTTCTCAGGAAGAGAATTCAAGATTCTAAAAAACTTGAGAAAGAAATTGCTCGAATTAGATTCTGGATGACATTTTGAACAATCAAATATCATCCACTGAAAGATCTGGTTTAGGGTTCCTTAAAGAAAAGAAGCCAGAGAGTTTCTTGAGTCACTAATCAGAGAGGAAGTACAAAGAGCTATGCTGGAGTACTGAAGACTCCCATTAAAAAGGAAAATTGCAAAGAATATGCTTTATCTTTCCATGACAAAGACAAAACTCATGAGGAGCTCAAGAGACAAGTATTGAATAGAAATCAGAAGATCTTTCTGGTTCATTGTTATTCCTGTAATAATTTTGGTCATAAAGCCCTGAATGCAAGGCTTATGAAAAAGTTCATGAGTACAAGAAGGATGCAATTAAAAAGCTGAAGGTAAGGAATCATAACCAGTTTGGACTTCTCCAAAGGTTTGATATAGAGTGTTACAAATGTAATAACTTTGGAGACTTGGCTAGGAATTGTCAACTGAAATGTGATGCTCTAGTAGAAGTTTAGAAATAGTGGAAGAAAATGGCAGTTAGGAAATAGAGAGACCAAAGACCTCCTGTGGATAAAGAAAAATTTCATGGTTATTGTCATTATTGTCATAATTTTGGTCACAAGGTGGCTGACTGCAGAGTCAGGGGAGAAAATCAAAGGATGAAAAGGGAACATGACACCAACGCAGAGCATGGTGAAGGACAAGTAAATAGTACACCTCCCAAAAAAGTGTGGATGAAAGAATTAGAAGCGTCAGAAGAAACACAACTTTCAGTCATTAATGAAGTCTCAGTAGTTGATGTTGAGAATAATAAGGTCATAAATAAAAACAACACTTATCATGAGGGAAATCTATGTAGTGATGTAGAAGAATACACCAATAAAGATGAAGGTGACGAAGAAGGATGTAGTGATGACTGTGGGATATTTTTCTAAAAAGGTCTCTCGTGATTTAAAGAAAACCCTGAAAATGACATTAGAAGGGATCTTATACTCGGGGGCCCAGAGAATGAGAAATTTTTTGCTGAAGCTTAGGGGATGTGCATACACAATTTTTGCATACATATGTTGCTTCAATTGACAATATCTTACAAACTAGAAAACCAAATGAAAAACCACGAAATAAACCTTTTAGATGAAGGAAATACCTTTCCAATGAGATATTGTAGAGCCTATGAGATGTTTTGTGGAGTCCATGGAACTTGTTTAAAGTTTTTGTACATGAGGTGACACTATGTACATACATATGCTACTTCAAACAAGCATATCTCACAAACCAGGAATGCACATGAAAAACCGCAAAATACCCATTTTAGATGACACAAATATATTTCCAATGAGATATGGAAGATCCTATGAAATCTTCTATGCGAGTCAAAACATCTATTTGAAGTTTGTAGATATGTGTTGGCCTTCAATTCGTCTATCACTAACCTTCTATGACAGTTGTACAAATATGGAGAAAGTGAAGATGAGGAAATGATTCAAGATAATGAAATCCTATTTTTAGGAACAACAAACTCAGTTAGAAGTGGACACACAAGCTGAATACATGGATGTTGTAGATAAAATTGAAAGATGTAGGAAAAGAAACAAAGTTTTGAAAGAGAAACTGTCTAAATATCAAGAAGAGAAAAATCAAATTATTACTGATTTGAGAAACCAACTTAAAGAGGCCAAAAAGAGTGAGGAAGATCTAGTAGTTCTTCTCAGGAAGAGAATTCAAGATTTTGAAAAAATTGAGAAAGAAATTGCTCGAATTAGAGAATGGGTTGATGAAAAATTTATCAAATCTAAGTTTAAAAACATCTAAAAGATTTTGGATGACATTCTGAATAGTCAAATATCACCCAGTGACAGATCTAGTTTAGGGTTCGTTAAAGAAAAGAAGCTAGAGAGTTTCTTACTCACTAATCAGAGAGGAAGTACAAAGAGCTATGCTAAAGTACTGAAGAGTCCTGTTAAAAAAGAAAATTGAAAATAATATGCTTTATCTTTTCATGACAAAGACAAAACTCATGAGGATCCCAAGAGACAAGTAATGAGTAGAAATCAGAAGATCTTTCCGGGTCATTGTTATTCCTGTAATAATTTTTGTCATAAAGCCTTGAAATGCAAGGCTTATGAAAAAGTTCACGAGTACAAGAAGGATGCAATTAAAAAGCTGAAGGTAAGGAATCATAACCAGTTTGGACTTCTCCAAATGTTTGACATAGAGTGTTACAGATGTAATAACTTTGGACACTTGGCTAGGAATTGTTTACTGAAATGTGATGCTCTAGTAGAAGTTCAGAGACAGTGGAAGAAAATGGCAGTTAGGAAATAGAGAGACCAAAGACCTCCTGTGGATAAAGAAAAAATTCATGGTTATTGTCATGACTGTCATAATTTTGGTCACAAGGTGGCTGACTGCAGATTCAGGGCAGAAAATTAAAGGATGAAAAGGGAACATGACACCAACGCAGAGCATGGTGAAGGACAAGTAAATAGTACACCTCCTAAAAAAAGTGTGGATGAAAGAATTATAAGCGTCAGAAGAAACACAACTTTCAGTCATTAATGAAGTCTCAGTAGTTGATGTTGAGAATAATAAGGTCATAAATAAAAATGACACTCATCATGAGGGAAAGCTACTTAAGAATGTAGAAGAATACATCGATAAAGATGAAGGTGATGAAGAAGGATGTAGTGATGACTGTGGGATATTTTTCTAAACAGGTCTCTCGTGATTTAAAGAAAACCCTGAAAATGACATTAGAAGGGATCTTCTACTCGGGGGCGCAGGGAATGAGAAATTTTTTGCTGAAGCTCAGGGGATGCGCATAGACTATTTTTGTAGACATATGTTGCTACAAATTACAATATCTTTCAAACTAGAAAACCAAATGAAAAACCACGAAATAACCATTTTAGATGAAGGAAATACCTTTCCAATGAGATATTGTAGAGCCTACGAGATGTTTTTTTGAGTCCATGGAACATGTTTAAAGTTTTTGTACATGAAGTGACACTATGTACATACATATGCTAGTTCAAACAAGCACATCTCACAAACCAAGAATGCACATGAAAAACCACGAAATACCGATTTTAGATGACACAAATATATTTCCAATGAGATATGGAAGATCCTCTGAAATGATCTATGCGAGTTGAAACATCTATTTGAAGTTTGTAGATATGTGTTGGTCGTCAATCCGTCTATCACTAACCTTCTATGACAGTTGTACAAATATGGATAGTTTGTGAAAGGGATGGAATGAGGTCGTCCAAGCTCCAATGTGCATGTACCAAGGATTTTAATCTGTTCCATGTCCATATGAAGATGAAATAATAGTTGATATGAGAGTGTAGAGGGCCACCAAGGATGCTAAGGGTTTGTAGATTAGCTTGGTATATTGTAGAGGTTGTAGAGCCTTCGTGGGAAGCATGGATACCCTACAAAATTTTTGAAAAATGTTGCAGACCAATGGATGTAGTGGATCCATGTATGGCTCTCCTTGTAATGGCAATCAAAGACAAGAGGGTAGAAAATCCCTGTAGTGCATGTGGACCACATGTGATGCTTATAGTGTATGGCTTGAAAAATGGAATCCGATAGTACCAAAAGGAGGTTGGTGATCGTTACAAATATTGAACCTATAGTATGATTCAAACCCTTGTTTTGATGGAGAGCGTACCTAATCTGATACCACTAATCCAAATCTCAGGGGTTGATAATCGGGAGGCTTGAATACTGAATGAGGTGGAGATTAAAGCTGCAAAATTGTTAACAATTGATCCATACAGTAACATAGGCCACATTGAGGGATGATACTCAAAGAGGGTTCTTTGAGCCTCACCTCTCAAACTATACTAAGAAAGACACTAAGAACCAATAACTCAAAAATAACTTAATTGAATAAGAGAAATGTTGGATGCCAAAAATTCTTGAATGCTTTATTGAGAAAGCATAAACCCTTTATATAATATTATTACAATGTGCCTTGAATCAATACCGTGGAACAAAACCATGGGTTGTCGAATACAATGGATGGGAGATGTACAATGTGTCTTCAAGCCATACCATGGAACAAAACCATTAGTTGTCAAATACCATGGATGGGGGAGGGTGGCCTATCCATTAATGCTTTTATGATGAATGGGAGAGGTTAGCCTCTCGATTTAATACTTTTATGACTTATACATCCGAACTTAGACCATACGCCCTCTGAAATTCAAATCAATTGTAAACTACAAAGCAATACACATTAGCTAGAATGGTGGTAGCTTACCTTTGAATATATATGTCATGGCTATACTCATTTGCAAGAAGACAATTATAAAAGGCTGGAAGTGGCCTTTTAACATAAGGTTCCAAACAATACGAGGAAACAACCCTAAATATAAAAAACCCTAACCTTAGGAGATGAAGTGACAAAATGAATGTGCGCCCCAAGGAGTCCAGTTGACACATCAACTTTCCATGGCCTCAATTTCCACACTCAAAATCTGTTTGGGGCAGACGATAACACATTAATAATATATTTAAGGGAAGGAAAAAAATGGCTAGGGATAAGGCAATATGTTAACAACCATAATACATTGTAGGGCCAAAAAACATAGTTTAGGACCTAAAAAATGTCTCGAAAGTTCAATACTTGAAAAATTGTAGAAAAAATTTCCAAGATGGAGTACCTTTATTTGTTAGTGGAATAGGTGGGTGGCCACTTATATGCACATAGATAAATATTCCTTCATTAGGAAGCAATTTTTTTCATTCCATCAAGTTCCTCCATAATATGGGAAATGTTTTGCTAAATTTGACTTCTTGTGAGCCACTTTCCCTAGTGAAGAAGTCATTTGAGTTTGACCACCTGATAGAGTTGTATGTTTTGCTCGCGGGAGCCCCTCATTTTGATGTCCATGATCCAATCAACTGTAGCTTTCTCAATGTATTCAAGGTTGAGTGATGTAGGGTCCAAGTTCTATGTGACCTCCAAGGTGTTTAGTAGATGCAAAAAATATTGTTGAAGCAACTCCATGTTGAAAACTGGGTGCAAACCAAGGAAATGGAGAATAATTAAATTGAAATCATTCTCATCCATAACCTATGTGATAGTGTAAGTCCCAAATTGAAGTGGTATAAGCTTCCTATGGGGACCTATGAGGTGTTTTTTCTACAAATTCAGCCATACCTTTTCTCTCACTTGGAACTTATGCAGAGTCATATGTCGATCATCGCATTGCTTCTACTCGACATTGGATTTTTACAAAATATCATGAACTTGTTATTGGATGTGCTAGACATGTTCAACAAATTTGGCCACTTGATTAGAATCAGTTTGAGCATGGGATTATTCTTCATGTACACACACAATGGGAAATATTACATCAATTAGGGCTAATGGATGGAGCCCCAAGCACACCTAGAAAGGGCTATGACCAATAGTGCTTTGAAGGGCTCTATTATAGCTATGTTAAACATACGGAAGACTCTCATCCAATGTGTTGACAAATTTGGGTTATAGTCGTCATTGATGTAAAAGGTGTTCACGAATGACAAAAGGAATAACTAGTGGATATGATGGAAGGACAAACTCAGTGAAAGACCAAAGTAGTGATTGCATGGCATGGCATAGTTGAGGATGTGGCATGACACATATGATGGCATCACATGGCATAGTTGAGGATGTGGCATGCCACATATTATCACATGGAATATGATGGTGTCCTAATGATGATGAAAGACTAAGGTAATGATGGTAAATTTGCCTATGAAGTACAAAGGATAAGCAAAAGATACCATGGAAAACTTAACGCAAAGTTAACGCAACATAAGTCAAAGTAAAGACAAAATGGAACGATGATGAGGTGGCATAGACAAAGGTAGTGATGACATGGCACGATGATGAGGTGGAATATTTATCTGTGAGAGATCCAATGAATGAGGATCAGTTTTTGTATAATCCGCAAAGACATAATGCAGATCTGCATTAGTTCTAGAATGGATGGCCAGGGAATGACCAGCACTAGATCTGATGGTAAAGATCAAGTTTACATAAGTTAGGCGGAAAATCCAAAGTTCCGCAAGAGATCAAGATGGACAGTTAGGGGTAAATCCGCAAGGAAATCAACGGTCCAGGAAAATGCGAAAACAAAGTTGTAGAAGTCCAAAATAGGAAAGTGTGATTACACATCCCACATCCCGCAATCTGCAATGCGGAAACAAAATTATGGAAAGTAGCTTGTGGAAAGTCGAAATGTTATGTTTCCGCACCCCCCATCTCGCAATCTGGAGAGATCGGATGGCTGACGTTAGTTCCCCTAAAAAATCAGTGGTGTGGAAGAAGGCTTGCAGAAAGAAGCTTCTAGAAAGGAGTTTACGAAAAGGCAAAAGAGGACAGTCGACATCCTGCATCCCGCAATCTAGATATCGAGGGTCAGGAAAACGCCCGATGAAGATCAACGGTGAGAAATCGATGAAACATAATCTTGGTGCAGAAAGGTGATTTTAGGGCGGAAATCGATGGTTAGATCAATGATCCGGTTTGAATTAGAGATAAGATGAAGGAATCTAATTGGATCAGGAAGTTGATCATGTGGAAAGATGTTTGGCAGTACGGAAGCACTTGAAAACATTAGACAGAGGTGCGGAAATGGTTTCCAAGCTGCAGAAATGATCTTTGAGGTACAGTTTCAATGGAAGAACATGAAAAGACATTCTGAAAGGTCTTATACTCAGATTTGAAAGGGCACAACAATGAAAGGTATGTTTGTTCAGTTTGAAGATACACAACTGTTGAAAGAAGCTTAAACGGTGGGAAGTATTTAAGCAGCGGCCTAAGTAAGAAGGAAGACGTCTCTTCAATTTGAATTGCATGATCAGAGTCAGAGACCAATGGGTGTGAAAAAAATTAGTGGGAGAGAAATCATGAGAAACATACCAGGGTGGAATGGCAGCGCTAAGGAAGGAAACAGGCCCGTAGGGGGTTGTTGTCTCCTTTCAGTTGTAGTTGATAAACTAGGGGGTCGTATCCTCCTTCCAATTGGCATTGGTAAATAGGGTGTTGTAGCATCCTTTCAGTTGTAGCTGATAAATCGGGGGTTTGTAGACTCCTTCCAATTGGCATAAGTAAATAGGGTGTTGTAGCATCCTTTCAGTCATAGTGATAAAATAGGGGGTCGTATCCTCCTTCCAATTGGAATTGGTAAATAGAGTGTTGTAGAATCCTTTCAGTCGTAGCTGATAAACCAGGGGGTTGTAGCCTCCTTCCAATTGGCATTGGTAAATAGGGTTTTGTAGCATCCTTTCAGTCGTAGCTGATAAACCAGGGGGTCGTAGCCTCCTTCCAATTGGTATTGGTAAATTGGATGTAATACCATCCTTGTATGTAGCAGTAGGTACAACTATTTGTAAATAACAATTTTGCAGTAATAAGACGTATAGGTGGTTTACCCTATTGGGCTTCCACATTAAAATTGCATTCTGTGTATTCTTGTTGTTATGTGTTTTTAAATGATAGATTTAAAAAGTGGTTAAAATAGTAAAAAGATAACAATACTGATTGACCCCCCCTCTCAGTATTGACCAATAAATCAACAATTGGTATTAGAGCAGGTTCCTTCAACAAAGTTTAACCTCTAGAAGGTAGATCCTTTATATAACCACCATGGATCAACAAGAAGGATTGGCGACTAACAAACCTCCACTATTTGCAGGAGAAAACTATGAATACTAGAGTGTAAGAATGAGGTGTCATCTAATGTCCCTGGGATGGAAGGTTTGGGAAACAACTGAAAAGGAACATAACATAGGAAACCTATACCCTATAGATACATTTGAACTAGGTGAATATGAAGGCAATGAGAAAGCCCTAAATGCAATCTTGAGTGGATTAAAAAACACTGTGTTTACAAAGGTTATGCAATGCACTTCAACCAAACACGCCTGGGCTAAGTTGAAGATTGTCTAGGAAGGAGCATCGAAGGTCAAAGAATCCAAACTGCAGACATTTAAAGGTCAATTTGAAAGCCTCAAAATGAGAGAAGAAGAGAATATTGGGGAATACCTTCTTCGTGTGGATGAGGTGGTTAATGCTATTAGAGGTCTTGGAGGAAAATTGAAAGAAAAAGAAGTGGTAAGAAAGTTTCTAAGAACACTACCAATGAGATATGACTCAAAGGTTTCCACCCTAGAGGAAGGAGATGACCTTAAAATAGTGACAGTAGATGAGCTGCATGGAAATCTCACTGCGTATGAGATGAAAACTGGACTAAATGAAACCTCAAGGAAAGAAGCACCGTTTAAAGTCTCTTCCAAAAATCAATTAGAGAATATAGATGATGAGGAAGCCCTCTTTGTAAGTAAACTTAAGTAAGGAACTGGGAAATACAAAGGTAAGCTACCTTTGAAATGTTTTGACTGTGGAAGGATTGGACATTTTTCCCATAAGCGTTCCTACCCAAAGCAAGAGGAGAGTGACCATGAAGAATCATGTTGTCATAAGGGTAGAAATAAGTATAAGAGAAAAATAAGAACTTCTATTCCAAAGAAGAAAGTGAAGATGAGGAAATGATTCAAGATAATGAAATCTTGTTTTTAGGAACAACAAACTCAGTTAGAAGTGGACACAAAAGCTAAATACATGGCTGTTGTAGATAAAATTGAAAGATGTAGGAAAATAAACAAAGTTTTGAAAGGGAAACTGTCTAAATACCAAGAAGAGACAAATCAGATTATTACTGATTTGAGAAACCAACTTCAAGAGGCCAAAAAGAGTGAGGAAGATCTAGTAGTTCTTCTCAGGAAGAGAATTCAAGATTCTGAAAAACATGAGAAAGAAATTGCTTGAATTAGAGAAGGGGTTGATGAAAAATTTATCAAATCTAAGTTTAAAAACATCTCAAAGATTCTGGATGATATTCTGAACAATCAAATATCATCTAGTGACAGATATGGTTTAGGGTTCGTTAAAGAAAAGAAGCCAGAGAGTTTCTTACTCACTAATAAGAGAGGAAGTACAAAGAGCTACGCTGAAGTACTGAAGAGTCCGGTTAAAAAGGAAAATTGCAAAGAATATGCTTTATATTTTCATGACAAAGACAAAACTCATGAGGAGCCCAAGAGACAAGTAATGAATAGAAATTAGAAGATCTTTCCAGGTCATTGTTATTCCTGTAATAATTTTGGTGATAAAGCCTTGAAATGCAAGGCTTATGAAAAGTTCATGAGTACAAGAAGGATGCAATTAAAAAGCCGAAGGTAAGGAATCATAACCAATTTGGAATTATCCAAAGGTTTGATACAGAGTGTTACAAATGTAATAACTTTGGACACTTGGCTAGGAATTGTCAACTGAAATGTGATGCTCCAGTAGAAGTTCAGAGACAGTGGAAGAAAATGGCAGTTAGGAAACAGAGAGACCAAAGACCTCATGTGGATAAAGAAAAATTTCTTGGTTATTGTCATTACTGTCATAATTTTGGTCACAAGGTGGCTGACTGCAGAGTCAGGGAGAAAATCAAAGGATGAAAAGGGAACATGACACCAACGTAGAGAATGGTGAAGGACAAGTAAATAGTACACCTCCTGAAAAAGTGTGTATGAAATAATTAGAAGCATCAGAAGAAACACAAATTTCAGTCATTAATGAAGTCTTAGTAGTTGATGTTGAGAATAATAAGGTCATAAATAAAAATGACACTCATCATGAGGGAAAGCTACTTAGTAATGTAGAAGAATACATCGATAAAGATGAAGGTGATGAAGAAGGATGTAGTGATGACTATGGGATATTTTTCTAAAAAGGTATCTCGTGATTTAAAGAAAACCTTGAAAATGACATTAGAAGGGATCTTATACTCCAGGGCGCAGGGAATGAGAATTTTTTTACTGAAGCTTAGGGTATGCGTATACACTATTTTTGCAAACATATGTTGCTACAATTGACAATATCTTTCAAACTAGAAAACCAAATGAAAAACCACGAAATAACCGTTTTAGATGAAGGAAATACCTTACCAATGAGATATTGTAGAGCCTATGAGATGTTTTGTGGAGTCCATGGAAATTGTTTAAAGTTTTTTTACATGAGGTGACACTATGTACATACATACACTACTTCAAACAAGAATATCTCACAAACCAAGAATGCACATGAAAAACCGCAAAATACCCATTTTAGATGACACAAATATATTTCCAATGAGACATGGAAGATCCTCTAAAATGATCTATGTGAGTCAAAACATTTATTTGAAATTTGCATATATTTGTTGGCCTTTAATCTGTCTATCACCAACCTTCTATGACAGTTGTACAAATATGGATATTTTGAGAAAGGGATGGAATGAGGTCGTCCAAGCTCCAATATGCATGCACCAAGGATTTTAATATGTTCCATCTCCATATGAAGATGAAATGATACTTGATATGAGAGTGTAGAGGGCCACCAAGGATGCTAAGGGATTGTAGAGTAGCTTGGTATATTGTAGAGGTTGTAGAGCCTTTGTGGGAAGCATGGATACCCTACAATTTTTTCAAAAAATGTTGCAGACCAATGGATGTAGTGGATCCATGTATGGATCTCCTTGTAATGGAGATCAAAGACAAGAGGGCAGAAAATCCCTGTAGTGCATGTGGACCACATGTGATGCTTACAGTATATGGCTCGAAAAATGGATTTCGATTGTACCAAAAGGAGATTTGTGATTGTTGCAAATATTGAATCTATAGTATGCTTCAAACCCTTGTTTTGATGGGGAGAGTACCTGATCTGATACCACTAATCCAAATCTCGGGGGCTGAGAACCGGGAGGCTTGAATTTCGAATGAGGAGGAGATTAAAGCTACAAAATTGTTAACAATTGATCCATAGAGTAACATAGGCCACATTGAGGGATGAGACTCAAAGAGGGTTTTTTGAGCCTCACCTCTCAAACTATACTAAGAAATACACTCAGAACCAATAACTCAAAAATAACTTAATAGAATAAGAGAAATGTTGGATGCCAAAAATTCTTGAATGCTTTATTGAGAAAGCATAAACCCTTTATATAATATTACTACAATGTGCCTTGAATCTATACCATGGAACAAAACCATGGGTTGTCGAATACCATGGATGGAAGAAGTACAATGTGTCTTGAAGCCATACCATGGAACAAAACCATTGGTTATCAAATACCATGGATGGGGGAGGGTGGCCTATCCATTAATGCTTTTATGACGAATGGGAGAGGTTGGCCTCTCCATTTAATTATTTTATGACTTATACATCCGAACTTAGACCATACGCCCTCTAAAATTCAAATCAATGGTGGTAACTTACCTTTGAATAGATATATCAAGGCTATGCTCATTTGCAAGAAGAAAATTATAAAAGGATGGAAGTGGCCTTTTAACATAAGGTTCCAAAAAATACTAGGAAACAACCCTAAATATAAAAAACCCTAACCCTAGGAGATGAAGCGACAAAATGAATGTGCGCCCCAAGGAGTGCAGTTGACACATCAACTTTCCATGGCCTCAATTTCCACACACAAACTCCATTTGGGGCAGACAATAACACATTAAAAACATATTTAAGGGAAGGAAAAAATTGGTTACGGATAAGGCAATATGTTAACAACCATAATACATTATAGGGCCAAGAAACATAGTTTAGGACCTAAAAAATGTCTCGAAAGTTCAATACTTGAAAAATTGTAGAAAAAATTTCCAAGATGGAGTACCTTTATTTGTTAGTGGAATAGGTGGGTGGCCACTTATATGCACAGAGATCAATATTCCTTCATTAGGAAGCAATTTTTTTCATTCCATCAAGTTCCTCCATCATATGGGAAATGTTTTGCTAAATTTGACTTATTGTGAGCCACTTTCCCTAGTGAAGAAGTCGTTTGAGTTTGACCACCTGATAGAGATGTATGTTTTGCTGGCAGGAGCCCCTCATTTTGATGTCCATGATCTAATCAATTGTAGCTTTCTCAATGTATTCAAGGTTGAGTGATGTAGGGTCCAAGTTCTATGTGACCTCCAAGGTGTTTAGTAGATGCAAAAAATATTGTTGAAGCAACTCCATGTTGAAAACTGGGTGAAAACCAAGGAAATGGAGAATACTCAATTTGAAATCATTCTCACCCATAACCTCTGTGCTAGTGTAAGTCCCAAATTGAAGTGGTATAAGCTTCCTATGGGGACCTATGAGGTGTTTTTTCTACAAATTCAGCCATACCTTTTCTCTCACTTGGAACTTATGTAGAGTCATATGTCGATCATGGCATTGCTTCTACTCGACATTGGATTTTTACAAAATATCATGAACTTGTTGTTGGATGTGCTAGACATGTTCAACAAATTTGGCCACTTGATTAGAATCAGTTTGAGCATGGGATTATTCTTCATGTACATACACAATGGGAAATATTACATCAATTAGGGCTAATGGATAGAGCCCCAAGCACACCTAGAAAGGGCTATGACCAATAGTGCTTTGAAGGGCTCTATTGTAGCTATGTTAAAAATAAGGAAGACTCATCCAATGTGTTGAAAAATTTGGGTTATAGTTGTCATTTATGTCAAAGGTGTTCACGAATGACAAAGGAATAACCAGTGGATATGATGGCAGGACAAACTCAGTTAAAGACTAAAATAGTGATGGCATGGCATGGAATAGTTGAGGATGTGGCATGACACATATGATGGCATTGCATGGAATAGTTGAGGATGTGGCATGCCACATATTATGACATGGAATATGATGGTGTCCTAATGATGATGGAAGACTAAGGTAGTGATGGAAAATTTGCTTATGAAGTACAAAGGATAAGAAAAAGATACCATGGAAAATTTAACGCAGAGTTAACGCAACATAATTCAAAGTACAGACAAAATGGAACGATGATGAGGTGGCGTAGACGAAGGTAGTGATGACATGGCACGATGATGAGGTGGAATATTTATCTGCATGCGATCCGATGAATGAGGATCATTTTTTGTATAATCCGCAAAGACATAATGCAGATCCACATTAGTTCTAGAATGGACGGTCACAGAATGACCCGCACTAGATCTGACGGTAAAGATAAAGTTTACATAAGTTAGGTGGAAAATCCAAAGTTCCATAAGAGATCAATATGGACAGTCAGGGGTAAGTCCACAAGGAAATCAACGGTCCAGGAAAATGCGGAAACAAAGTTGTGGAAGTCCAAAATAGGAATGTGTGATTCCACATCTCACATCCCGTAATCTGTAATGCGGAAACAAAATTGCGGAAAGTCGAAATGTTATGTTTCCACATCCCGCATCCCGCAATCTGGAGAGATCGGACGGCTGAAGTTAGTTCCCCTAAAAAAAATCAACGGTGTGGAAGAAGGCTTGTAGAAAGAAGCTTATGGAAAGGAGTTTATGAAAAGGAAAAAGAGGACAGTCGACATCCTGCATCCTGTAATCTAGAGATTGACTATCAGGAAAATGCTTGATGAAGATCAAGGATAAGAAATCGCTGAAAGATAATCTCGGTGCAAAAAGGCGATTTTAAGGCAGAAATCCATGGTTATATTGATAGTCCAGATTTAATTAGAGATAAGATCAATGAATCTAATTGGATCAGGAAGTTGATCCCATGGAAAGATGTTTGGCAGTACGGAAGCACCTGCAAACATTGGACAGAGGTGCAGAAATGGTTTCCAAGCTACGGAAATGATCTTTGAGGTGCAGGTTCAATGGAAGAACATGAAAGGACATTCTAAAAGGTGTGATATTCATATCTGAAAGGGCACAACAATGAAAGGTATGTTTGTTTAGTTTGAAGAGACGCAACTGTTGAAATAAGCTTAAACGGTGAGAAGTATTTAATTAATGACCTGAGTAAGATGGAATATGTCTCTGCAGTTTGAATTGCATGATCAAAATCAAAGACCAGTGGGTGTGACAAAATTTAGTGGGAGGGAAAACATGAGAAACATATCAGGGTGGCAGGGTGGCACTGGGGTAGGAAACAGGCCTGTAGGGGGTTGTTGCCTCCTTTTAGTTGTAGATGATAAACCAGGGGGTCGTAGCCTCCTTCCAATTGGCATTGGTAAATAGGGTGTTGTAGCATCCTTTTAATTGTAGCTGATAAACTAGAGGGTTGTAGACTCCTTCCAATTGGAATTGGTAAATAGGGTGTTGTAGCATCCTTTCAGTTGTAGATGATAAACCAGGAGGTCATATCCTCCTTCCAATTGGCATTGGTAAATAGAGTGTTGTAGCATTCTTTCAGTCATAGCTGATAAACTAGGGGGTTGTAGCCTCCTTCCAATTGGCATTGGTAAATAGGGTGTTGTAGCATCCTTTCAGTCATAGCTGATAAACCAGGGGGTCGTAGCCACCTGCTAATCAGTATTGGTAAATAGGATGTAATACCATCCTTGTCTGTAGCAATAGGCACAACTATTTGTAAATAATAATTTTGCAGTAATATGACGTATAGGTGGTTTACCCTATTGGGATTCCACGTTAAAATTGTGTTCTGTGTATTCTTGTTGTTATGTGTTTTTAAATGATAGATTTAAAAAGTGGTTAAAATAGTAAAAAGATAATAATACTGATGGACCCCCCCTCTCAGTATTGATCAATAAACCAATAATTGGTATTAGAGCGGGTTCCTTCAACACAGTTTAACCAATGGAAGGTAGATCCTTTATATAACCACCATGGATCAACAAGAAGGCTTGGCCACTAACAGACCTCCATTATTTATAGGAGAAAACTATGCATATTGGAGTGTAAGAATGAGGTGTCATCTAATGTCCCTGGGATGGAAGGTTTGGGAAACAACTGAAAAGGAACATAACACAGGAAACCTATACCCTGGAGACACATTTGAACTAGGTGAATATGAAGGCAATCTGAAAGCCCTAAATGCAATCTTGAGTGGATTAACAAACACTGTGTTTACAAAGGTTATGGAATGCACTTCTGCCAAACATGCCTGGGATAAGTTGAAGATTATCTATGAAGGAGCATCGAAGGTCAAAGAATCCAAATTGCAGACATATAAAGGTCAATTTGAAAGCCTCAAAATGAGAGAAGAAGAGAATATTGGGGAATAACTTCTTCGTGTAGATGAGGTGGTTATTGCTATTAGAGGTCTTGGAGGAAATTTGAAAGAAAAAGAAGTGGTAAGCAAGATACTAATAACATTACCAATGGGATATGACTCAAAGGTTTCCACCCTAGAGGAATGAGATGACCTTAAAATAGTGACAGTAGATGAGTTGCATGGAATTCTCACTGCGTATGAGATGAGAACTAGACTAAATGAAACCTCAAAGAAAGAAGCAGTGTTTAAAGTCTCTTCCAAAAACCAATTAGAGAATCTAGATGATGAGGAAGCCCTCTTTGTAAGTAAACTTAAGAAAGGCACTGGTAAATACAAAGGTAAGATACCTTTGAAATGTTTTAACGGTGGAAGGATTGGGCATTTTTCCCATGAGTCTTCCTACCCAAAACAAGAGGAGAGTGACCATGAAGAATCATGTTGTCATAAGGGTAGAAAGAAGTATAAATAGAAAAATAAGAACCTCTATTCCAAAGAAGAAAGTCAAGATGAGGAAATGATTCAAGATAATGAAATCTTGTTTTTAGGAACAACCAACTCAGATGAGGAATTAGAAGTGGACATAGAAGTTGAATACATGGTTGTTGTAGATGAAATTGAAAGATGTAGGAAAAGAAACAAAGTTTTGAAAGAGAAACTGTCTAAATAACAAGAAGAGACAAATCAGATTATTATTGATTTGAGAAACCAACTTCAAGAGGCCAAAAAGAGTGAGGAAGATCTAGTAGTTCTTCTCTGGAAGAGAATTCAAGATTTTGAAAAACTTGAGAAAGAAAATGCTTGAATTAGAGATGGGGTTGATGAAAAATTTATCAAATCTAAGTTTAAAAACATCTCAAAGATTTTGGATGACATTCTGAACAGTCAAATATCATCCAATGATAGATCTGGTTTAGGGTTCATTAAAGAAAAGAAGCCAGAGAGTTTCTTACTTGCTAATCACAGAGGAAGTACAAAGAGCTATGTTGAAGTACTGAAAAGTCCTGTTAAAAAAGAAAATTGAAAATAATATGCTTTATCTTTTCATGACAAAGACAAAACTCATGAGGAGCTCAAGAGACAAGTAATGAATAGAAATCAGAAGATCTTTCTGGGTCATTGTTATTCCTGTAATAATTTTGGTCATAAATCCCTGAAATGCAAGGCTTATGAAAAATTTCATGAGTACAAGAAGGATGCAATTAAAAATCCGAAGGTAAGGAATCATAACCAGGTTGGACTTCTCCAAAGGTTTGATATAGAGTGTTACAAATGTAATAACTTTGGCACTTGGCTAGGAATTGCCAACTGAAATGTGATGCTCCAGTAGAAGTTTAGAGACAGTGGAAGAAAATGGTAGTTAGGAAACAGAGAGACCAAAGACCTCCTATGGATAAAGAAAAATTTCATGGTTATTTTCATTAGTGTCATAATTTTGGTCACAAGGTGGCTGACTGTAGAGTTAGGGGAGAAAATCAAAGGATGAAAAGGAACATGACACCAACGCAGAGCATGGTGAAGGACAAGTAAATAGTACACCTCCGGAAAAAGTGTGGATGAAATAATTAGAAGCGTAAGAAGAAACACAACTTTCAGTCATTAATGAAGTCTCAGTAGTTGATGTTGAGAATAATAAGGTCATAAATAAAAATGACACTCATCATGAGGCAAAGCTACTTAGTGATGTAGAAGAATACATCGATAAAGATGAAGGTTATGAAGAAGGATGTAATGATGACTATGGGATATTTTTCTGAAAAGGTCTCTCGTGATTTAAAGAAAACCCTGAAAATGACATTAGAAGGGATCTTATACTCGGGGGATGTTAAAGTCAGAAAATTCCAATTGGTATCTAAGAAAAATTCAATTGGTATCTAATGTTGAAGTATATTTAAAGATATCTTCTTCAAAGATGATGGGTAATCAAGGTTGGTGTATGGATGACATAAGAGAAAGCATAAAGTAATGCGGGAACAAAAAAATGTGAGAGTCATGAAGGCCATGATGTCTATATCAAATAGAAAATAAAGATGATTATGTTCACTTAGTATTTGAAGTCATGACACATAAAAATTGTTGATAGTAGAAAAAAAAACTCAAGTCTAAAAAATAAAAATTCAAGTCTATTGATAAGGTAGCAAGATGAGTTCTGCATTGACAAAGAAAAAGGTCGAGGTTATGAATCTTTGTGCCTAATATAGTGAGACTAGAGAGACTATGTAATAAACTAAAGTAATATCTGTGTTGAGGATTTGAAGTTATGGGTCCCTGGATAGTTGATAATATAGATCTAAAATCCAAAAGAATCCATCAGTATATGCTAGGTTTTTATATGAAGATCTAAATGCACAGGCTTAAGGAATTTTGGTAAAAGAAGAAGCCAGTTAACTTACAGGAAGAATAGACCATTATATATGGCAGCAGGAACAAATTAAAAAAAAAACCATGTATCCTAGAACATAAAATGGAATAGTGTTGGAAAAAATTCCGAGTGTAAACTCTGTCACAAAAATGCTGACAAAGGAGAAGAAGTACAATGACAGGGGGAGTACATGGATCTATTAGTTAAGCTATCATTCAAGAATAGGAAATGTTAAGATAAATGATAATACATTGGTTAAATAACCAAGTTCATTTAAAGGGGAGATATGATGACAGGAGGAGTTGTCAAAAAGAAGAGAGACAGGAAATCCTATATCAAAATAAGTGCAACATTGGCATAACAGGTTATCCTTTGTCATTGTTGTCAAAGGGGGAGATTGTTTAGAGGTTTCCATCAATGCCAAAGGGGGAGATTGTTGACAAATTTGGGTTATAGTTGTAATTTATGTCAAAGGTGTTCACGAATGACAAAGGAATAACTAGTGGATATGATGGCAGGACAAACTCAGTAAAAGATTAAAGTAGTGATGGCATGGCATGGCATAGTTGAGGATGTGGCATGACACATATGATGGCATCGCATGGCATAGTTGAGGATGTGGCATGAAAAATATGATGACATGGAATATGATGGTGTCATAATGATGATGAAAGACTAAGGTAGTGATGGCAAAGTTGCTTATGAAGTACAAAGGATAAGAAAAACATACCATCGCAAAGTTAACATAGCATAATTCAAAGTAAAGACAAAATGGAACGATGATGAGGTGGCATAGACGAAGGTAGTGATGACATGGCACAATGATGAGGTGGCATATTTATCTGCATGATATACGATGAATGAGGATAAGTTTTTGTATAATCCACAAAGACAGAATGCAGATCCGCATTAGTTCTAGAATGGACGGTCAGGGAATGACCCGCACTAGATCTGACGGTAAAGATAAAGTTTGCATAAGTTAGGTGGAAAAGCCAAAGTTTCACAATAGATCAAGATGGAAGGTCAGGGGTAAACCCACAAGGAAATAAACGATTCAGGAAAATGCGGAAACAAAGTTGCGAAACGAAATTGTGGAAGTCCAAAATAGGAAAGTGTGATTCCGCATCCCGCATCCCGGAATCCGCAATGCAAAAACAAAATTGTGAAAAGGAGTTTGCGGAAATTTGAAATGTTACATTTCCGCATCTCACATTCCATATCTCGCAATATGGAGAGATTAGACGGCTGATGTTAGTTCCGCTAAAACAGATCAACGGTGTGGAAAGGCGATTTTAAGGCATGTCCATGGTTAGATCGACGGTCTGGATTAACTTAGAGATAAGATCAATGACTCTGATTGGATCATGAAGTTGATCTTGTGGAAATATGTTTGGCAATGTAGAAGCACCTGCAAATGTTGGACAGAGGTGCATAAACGGTTTCCAAGTTGCGAAAATGATATCTGAGGTACAGGTTCAATGGAAGAACGTGAAAGGAAATTCTGAAAGGTGTGATATTCAGATCTGAAAGGGTGCAATAGTGAAAGGTATGTTTGTTAAGTTTGAAGAGATGCAATTGTTGAAAGAATATTAAATGGTGAGAAGTATTTAAGCAGTGGCATGAGTAAGAAGGAAGATGTCTCCACAGTTCGAATTGCATGATCAGAATCAAAGACCAGTGGGTGTGACAAACTTCAGTGGGAGAGAAATCATGAGAAACATATCAAGGTGGCAGGGTAGTGCTAGGGTAGGAAACAACCTGCATGGGGTTGTTGCCTCCTTTCAGTTGTAGGTGATAAACCAGGGGGTCATAGCATCCTTCCAATTGGCATTGGTAAATAAGGTGTTGTAGCATCATTTCAGTTGTAGTTGATAAACTAGGGGGTTGTATCCTCCTTCCATTTGGCATTGGTAAATAGGGTGTTGTAGCATCCTTTCATTAGTAGATGATAAACCATGGGTTCGTAGCCTCCTTCCAATTGGAATTGGTAAATAGGGTGTTGTAGCATCCTTTGAGTTGCAGCTAATAAACCAGGGGGTTGTAGCCTCCTTCCAATTGGAATTGGTAAATAGGGCGTTGTAGAATCCTTTCAGTTGTAGCTAATAAACTAGGGGGTTGTAGCCTCCTTCCAATTGGTATTGGTAAATAGGGTGTAATACCATCCTTTTCTGTAGTTGCAGACAAAACTATTTGTAAATAACAATTTTGCAGTAATAGGATGTATTGGTGGTTTACCCTATTGGGATTCCATGTTAAAATTGTGTTATGTGTATTCTTGTTGTTATGTGTTTTTAAATGATAGATTTAAAAAGTGGTTAATATAGTAAAAATATAACAATATTGATTCATTCACTCTCTCAGTATTGACCAATAAACCAACACAATGTGCTTAGATGTTTGTATTTTTAAATTCTTAGGATACACAATCATCTAATTGAGTATCTCTATCTGTCCATCGATCTGTGGGTGGAAGGAAGTCTATTTGGTTAGATTGGTGTCCATCATTGACCAATATATGATAAAGCTTAAATTACTTAGGAACCTACTATCTCATTATGAAATACTGGTCCATGGGAGCCCAAAATGAACTCAAACATGCTCAAAGAATAGCTTAGCAATGACCTGCCATGATGCTCTTCTTATAAGGTATTAAAATGACCATCTTATAGACCTAATCAACAACCACAAATGCATAGTAGTTTCCATGCTTGGTTGAAGATAGGGTGGACATGTAGTCCAAGGTTTGTGTGGGGTAGGAAGAGGAGTTCAATTACAGGAATTATGAGGTAAAACTTTGGCCTTAAAACAAAAAATGTCCTATCAAAATAAACTTGATAAGAACTAATAGGATTCAAGATGATGATGCCAACCATAAGGGTAAATATTTTTGGATGGAAAGGGAAAAACACTAATTTTTTCTCTTATATTTTTAACTTATCTAGTTGTAGATTTAATCAAATTTTGAGTGTCATCAGTCTTGAGTCTTTGGATGCAAATTTAAATTTTGTATCCAACGTGCAACCACTTGGTATACTTTTGATAGAACCCTGATAGGAAAAAACTTGAAATACATAAAAAAATGCATTTCCTTCAATGAAATACATTTATTTATTTATTGCGACTTTTTTCATACTATGGGTCTCTCAAAAGTATATTGAGTAAATCGACAAGGAGATAAGTTTAAAATACGATACATAAAGTAGTTTTTCCCCTTTCCATAAGAAATCATAACTCTTATTTTATTATTTTCCTTAGGAGGTCTATTTTAGACCTTAAAATTCCCTTCCAACGTCTTATTAGAGCTTTGTACAATAGAAGTACTTTTTCAATATTTCCACTGTCTTCTCCACTTAGAAGTATCATCCTACTTGATTATAATGTGCATATAAAATTATCTTCTCATGCTTAATTTGAGGAACACAAAGGTGGCCCACATGGCAGAAACGGTCATCCTTGAGATGGAAGTGTCAGACCATTTTTTCTTCATGTAATGTATGATAGATGACATCAAAGTCAGGGTCACTATCATGCAATTGGGGCCACATAGAGGTCTCATGTACACAATAATTGAGCATAGTATCCAACATTATGAATGGAGGCTGACTGAGGAAATATACATCATGATTTGTGTTTCCCTTCTTGTAGTTCCTGTTTAGGTGGAGATATTAGAGGTATGTGGACGACTTTTTATGGTGGCTATTGTGTAAATTCCCCTCTGTATGCATGAAATACATTGGCTTGTGATCAATGTGGATGATATTTTCATTCCCTACGATGTAATGTTTCCATTGATGACATGCCTACACAATTGAGTGCATCTCCTTGTGATATGTAGGGTACTTGTGAATTGCATTAGAGAGTGTATCACAATGATAGGACACCGAATGTCCATATTGAGTGTGGCCCTCAATAAAAACATAATCAAAGGAATCTATCTCAATATAGAAGGTTTGTTGTAGGTATGGTAGGGTGAGTATTGGTGTCGAACAAAGATTATGGTTCAAATCCTCAAATGCTTTTTGTTGTGACATGTGAAAAATTATATTGGCTTTGGACCCATACTTGGTTGCTTGGATTAGGGTCCAAGTGATATTGTAACCCATCATGAGCATGAGATCAAAGTTGACAATGCCCAAGAATCCATAGAGCTATTTTAGAGTCATTAAGGACTATCAATCATAAATGACTTGGATCATGGATGGGTCCACATGCACCCCATGTTCATCCAAAATGTATCCTAGATATTGAATTGACTCCATCCTAAATGGGAATTTGTCCAAATTGGCATATAACTTGTGTTTTCATAGGGTGATTAGGATATGTTGAAAGTGTTGAAAATGTTTTTCCCAAGTTTTGATGAAGATGTGAATTCCATCTAAATATACGACCGCAAAAGAGTTTGTTAAAACCTCAAGATATCATCCATAATACTCATGAATGTTGTTGGGGCATTAGTTGAGATACAAGGAATGACCAACCACTCAAAGGGGAAATCCTTAGACTCTAAGGTTTTCTTCCATACGACAATTTTTTCAATCAAAACTTGGTGGTAACATGACATTAGATCAATAATATTGAAGAACCTTGCACTGTTAAGCTTATCACGAAGATCATAAATCCAAAGGATTGACTAATGATTCTTAAATATGATATTATTCAAGGATATGTAATCAATGCAAAGCATCCATGCCACATTATTCTTCTACACCAACACAATTGGGCTCCCACAAGGTGAGGAGCTTGGTTGAATTTGTAACTTTTAGATGAGCTCTTGAATTTAATGTTTTATTTTTTTATTCTCTAGAAGAAAGTGTCTATATATTATACCATTATGCAAAGGAAAAAAATAAATGGAGTGTTTCACTCAGAAAAATCATAGTGGCTTGGATTTGAGAATTTGATGGGGAATATTGTTCATATGTCCTATTTTATCTTTGACAGCCACTAGGAGGTCTTTTGAATGGGGGTTGATTACAGATAGAATTATTTTGGGCTCTAATAGTAGGTCCTAAGTGAAGAGACAACCCTTTAGGTGAGGAAAATATGTCTCTATATTCTTCTACAAACTTGTCCACTTACTTCTGTTGTAAATAGAGGCTTCATGATGAGGGTGTGGTAGTTGCAGTGAATTCCCTTTCACCTTCCAATTGAACCATGAAGAGGACAAACTTCTCTGTTTGACATATTACCTTTTCGCATTTCTTTGTTGAGATCAAGGATTCTATGGTAGTCAGAACTACTTTGGGAACCATGTATAGTTGACCTCCCAAAGTAACAATGACATTGCAGGGCTTGGATTCATAAATGGCATGATGTTTCCACATATATGGTCGTCGTAATAAAATATCAAAAACTTCAATTGTGGAAACATCACACAACACCTCTTCATTGAAGGGCTTAAATTCGTAGCACATACGCCATTATTGAATGATTTAGATATTGTGTTCGTGTCTCAACCATCGAATGGTGTATGATTAGGTGTGTGCTATTGTATGCAACTTCAATATCTTGATGGTATTCAATTATATCAATTTCCTTTGGCTTCCAATGTCCAAAATGAAATGCAATAGAGTCCCCTTCACCCACATCTATGAATGGAAGAGGGGATCCACTTCCTTTGAATTTTTTGGCTCTTCTTGTTAGATATTTGTGGTTGTGATGGTTTCATGGGGTTTCACATGAATTATATGATTTCCCTTTTATTTATTTGCATCATAAATTGTCTTTGAGGATTTCCTATTAGCCAATAATGACTATGTTGTTCCATGGGATTTTGTGGAACTCACACCACTTTCTAGTTTCATTATTTAACTTCTCATTACGCTTCTTTACATGAGGGTTGGATTGTTTTTTGTGAGGTTAGGTATCCTTTATATATCCTTTATTCTATTATTTAAGTGCACATTTTCCATATTTTTGGCGTGTTCGTTGTAGACCTAAAATCCCACTTATTCTTCTTATTAAAAATTTGCTCGATTTTGATAGCATATCGATAAGTGAATCCCAATGAGGATATGTTTAGGAAATCCATATCATTTAAATGTAATTGTATTGGATACTATGGTACTTTAGGACCAAGTGTCAATTAGAGTATTTAATATCCATATTTAAGTCCAAGGTATGGAATATATTGGTGAACTCTGACACTATCTAGCCTCTCTCATGGCACATAGTTGTTCAATCTCATGTATTGGTCATCATAGTTTCCAACATGGTAGAATTACTCCTTGAAGGAATAAAAAAATATTCCCAAGTGGGTTCTATATTGTATGTTGTATACTTTTCTTCGGTATGTCTCTCCTAGTAATTGTCCTACTAATCTTTAACATGGGGGAGGGGCTTAGGAAGTGTGAAGGTGATCTTTTAATTTTCATTTTTTTTTAATAAAGTAATAACCCTCTAATATATTTAACCATTTCTCCAAACCATATACATTTGTATTTCCTTCAAATACAGGAAAATCAAAGCTAACTTCTACCTTGAATGTTTCACCTCCTAAATAGATGCTAGTGGAGAGTGTCTCCATTGCTCTCGAAATATCTAGGTGAAATCCATCGTCTCATTCCTTTGTTGCATGAAGGATTCCTTGTGTAACAAATTTATAGGATCTCTTGCTCTTTCACATCCATTTAGAGAATGAAATGAAGGTATACATATAAAATGACGATACTCATACAAATATGTTGTAAAGAGAACAATAGTACAATAAAACCTAAATTCTATTAATGAATGAAATGGAAAAGATGCAAATTGTAAAGCAATACAAACTAGCTAGAATGGCGGTAGCTTATTTTTAAAGAGAGATGTGTCAGCTATTCTAATTCAAAATAATAACATTACACGAGTATTCAAACAATATGTTAACATAAAGTTCCAAAACTCATGGGTAAAAACTCTAAATATCGAAAACTCTAAACCTAGGAGACGAAGTGAGAAAAGGAATGTAGTCCCTGAGGATTCTAGTTGATACATCAACATCCCTAGGTCGCAACATCCAGATACAAATTATTTTTGCTGCACACTAAATCCCATTGGAAAGATCTCAAATAGAAGAATAATTGTGGCTAAGGATTAAGAAGGCCTTTGACAACCCTAATCCATTAGAGAGCCAAAAAACACTATTTAGGGCCTCAAACATGATATGAAAGTTCAAGACCTAAAAATTGTAGAAAAAATAGAAAGATGGAGAGATTTTATGAGTCAATGTTATATGTGGGTGGACACCAATATCCAATTAGATCAATCGTCCCTACTTATGAAGCAATGATCCCCATTATGTTAATTTTCTCCATCATGCGTGTAAGCTTCTTCTGAATCCAACTTTTGGCGATCCACTTTCCTTTGTGAAGATCTTATTAGGCTTTGACATCTGAATATAGTTGTATCTTCTATTGATGGGAGTCCCTCATCCAAATTTCCATGATTTGTTCCAATTTAGCTTACTTAATGCAATCAAGGTTGAGCTTTGTAGGGATAAAGCGCTCTTCCACGTCCAAGGTGTCCAGTAGAGATTTAAAATATGGAGCAAGTAGAACCATGTTGAATATTGGGTGCAAGACAAGGAAATGGGAAAGAATCAATTTATATAGCATTCTCACCCACAATATTTGTGATGGCATAAGCCCATATCGTAGTGTTATAAGCTTCTTGTAAGGACTTGTGTTGCATTCTTTCTACAAATGCAACCATATCTTTTCTCCCACTTACAACTTATTTGGAACTCGATGTTGATCATGGAACTTTTTGTACACTATATTTACTTTCTTCAAAATTTCATGAAGTTAATATTGGATTTTCTATATCCAGTCAACAAAATTGGTCGTCCAATTAACCTCAATTTGAGCATTGGAGGATTCTTCATGTGCATACACAATGGGTAGTGCTACGTAAATTGGGGATAATGGATGGTGCATCAAGAAAGTATGGAAAAATGTTTTGAATAATAGATCTATGAAGGGATCTATTGTATCTATATTGAACATGAGGAAGGATATCTTCTCATGTGTGTGTTTTTTTGGAGTTGCACATTCCTAGGAATTTCTCTATCACACAATTGGGGAGATTTTCAGGTCTCATGTCCACAAGGGTTGATCACAGTGGTCAGTGCTATGATCAAGGATTGGATGCCATAGTTTATAACATGATTTGTGCTTCTCTTCTTCTACTTAATGTTCCAGTGGAACTATTATAGGTTCATGGAGCACTTTTGATGGTTTGTTTTATAAATTCTCCTATGTTTGCATGAAGTATAGGGTTTGTGATTAATGTGGATGATATTATCCTCCTCTAAGATGTAATATTTTTGTTTCCTATACTCCTACATAATGGAGTACATATCCTTTCCATAGTTGGGGTACCTGCGAACTGTATTATAGAGTCTCCTACTATGATAGACCACATGATGCTTATATTAAGTGAGTACCACATTGCTAACATAATTAGAGGTATCTGTCTCAATATCTAAGGGTTTATATAGGTCTAGTAAGGTAATTATTATTGTGAAACAAAGACAATGGATCAGATACTCAAATTCTTTATATTATGATTTGGACCAAAAGAACTTGGATTTGGTCATTCCCTTAGTCACTTAGGTTATGGGCCAAGTCATACGACAGAACCTCGTATGAACCTATGATAGAATTTGGTGAGGCCCAAGAAGTTGAAAATCTTTGTTTGATTCATCAAATATGGGAAATCATGAATGAATTGGATCTTGGATGGGTCCACATGCACCCCATGTTCATCCACAAATGATCATAGATAGTTATTTCTCTCCATGCCGGATGAGTAGTTCTCCAAATTGGTATATAAATTGTGTTATCACAAGGTTCTCAATATATGCTAAATCTATTGCAAATGTCATTCCCAAGTTCTAGTAAATATGAGCATGTCGTCCAAATATACGACCATAAAATAGTTTGTGAACTGTAACATCCCCTTCACCAAATATGACTAACGGGAAGGGACATTAAATAACTAATGGCTTCTAAATTTTGCACCATAACCATATTATGAATTCATAACATTTAATGCAAAAACATAAATAAATATACACAACAAAAATAAACTCTATCCACACACATCTAGCATGCAATTACTAGCATAATCATTACATGCATCAATTAAAAACATTGCACATTGAAATAGAAAATAAGGTTTATCTTTATCTAACGTATATCGAAGCAACTGGCTATGTAAGAGTGATTTCCCACCCAACCGTAGGAAATATGTACAACATCTAATATTTATACTAAGAGGAAACCCCCAAACAATATTATGAGGGCACCAGGGTGAAAGAAACGCCACAGGTTTCTCTTTCTTTTCCCACAATCTGTTCTGCTCCCTATTCTCATCCAAATTATCATATAGATATTTGCAAGGATCTCACTCAACTCTCACAACCTTTTCTCCCATAGTACATTCCCCACACAACACACTTCTTAGCTAAGGCATCCCCTTCACCAATATACAGTTCTCTTAGGTGATCTGTCTTGCGAGGCACTTCTAGTGTGTGCATAGAAGGAGGCCAATCTGATGTACGCTATTGGAAAAATTCTTGCAGCCTCAATTCATGGATTCTCAAGCATGAAAAAGTATAAGAACTTAAGGGGTAAGGGTTCCTATATTTCCCAACCTCTACACTCACCTACAACCATCTATTTTCCCTTCCAAATCAATAGGTCTATCTCTAAATTAGAATTTATGGGTTTTACAAAGTCTGGAATGGTCATGAACTACAATGGAGAGATTTTTATAGTGTATATATGGATGAAATAATGAGAGAATGAAGGTTGAATACAAGGGATATGAGATAATGGTGAAAAGACAACTGACATATCTTTTGACCATAGAAAAAAGGACTCCTGAGAACTACAAATTGACTTTTGGTAGCTGATAGAATTGCCACAAAAGTGGACTCATCCCCATGCTTCAATAACTACATGAGGTGTATTTTCCCACCAACTTTATCACACATGCATTCAATGATTGGTTTCAATAGTCAAAAGGAGGCAATTGGATTATTCATAGCACATGGAAGAATTTGGATGATTTCTAAGGTTGGCACTTGGTAGAAAAGGATTTAGTTTCACCTAGGCACCCTTTCCTCTTCCCCTCTAATGGGATCATAACCCCTCTAGTTCTCCTTACACAACCATTATTTGACCGTTTTATTATTTATGAACATAATATTTACATATATTTTTAGTTAGCATGGCAAGCCAATCATACGGTCTAAATGAAAATATATGCATAATACATGCCTAGTCATTAGCTAGTCGGGACTTAGCATTGAGCTCCACTTTAGGAATCCATACTAGAATATTTACATCATTTACATAATTTTGATTAAATACATTTGAAGTAAAAATTGGGGTATTACAACCCCCCCCCCCTTGAAATAACATTATCCTCGGTGTTTGCTCAAAATTAGAACAAAAATGGACATTCCTCTCTTATGGAATCCTCCAAATCCCACGTAGCCTCATTGGGACCAAAGTGCTTCTATTGCACCTTTACATGTTCGATGGCTTAGTTCTAGAGAAATGTTACCTTCCTATCTAGGATGCATAGCGTCTCAAATTTGGAACTCTCCCTCGAGTTCCACCTGGATGACATCACAAATAAATCACATATTTAGGATCATGCACATATTTCTTAAGTAAAGAAACGTGAAAAACATTATGAGATATTGTGTTAGCAGGAAATGCAAGTCTATATGCAACTATCCATATCCTCTAAAGCACTTCAAATGGCCCATAATATCTTAGTGATATATTTTCACAAATTCCAAGCTTTAGGGAACTTTTCCTTGCCCTCGCTTTCAGGTAAGCATGATTATGGAATGAAACTAACTATGTGCTCTATTTGCATATATTTTTTGTCTATATTGGGATGTATTTAAGGTTTTCCTAATTTTTGCAGCCTCTTGTTCCATTTCCTTAAGTAATTCTAGCCCAAGTACAATTCTGTTTACTAGATTGTCCCAAGTACTAGTGTTCTACACTTTTTTCCATATAGAGATTGGAATGGACTCATGCCAAATTATGCTTGTTTCCCATTGTGTTGGAATATCAAGCAATACTGAGGGGGGGGGGGGGGGTGAATCAATATTTATCTACCTTTTCTTTATCACTTACAGATAAAAACAACAATAGAAACATAACACACAATATTATTGTGGAACCCCAATTGGGAAAACCACCAACACTTTCTAGTATTGCAAAATTATATTTACAAATAGTTTGCAAGCACTGACTTGTTGGATGCACCAACACCCAAGTTTTTTAGCTACAACTGAAGGATGCACCAACACCCAAGTTTTTTAGCTACAACTGAAGGATGCACCAACACCCTGTTTACCAACAACAACTGGAAGGAAGCTATGACCCCCTATTTTTTAGCTACAACTGAAGGATGCACCAACACCCTATTTACCATCAACAATTGGAAGGAAGCTACAACCCTCTATAGGCTTGAAACCTATCCTTGAGCCTCCCAACCACCCTTATATAATAATTTGATCTTTGAATTTTGTACACCTATGGATTTTTCAATCAAATGTACAAAGATGTTTGTTTGAAGGTTTAAATCTTTGCTTATATACCCTAAGATGTGCCTCTTCATCTACCAGTCACGTATCTTCAATGTGACCCTTCACAAATCAACAAAATTTAAAATAACCTCTTCGTTACAAAAACTATGAATTAACAACGTGATAATACATCACTCCGAATCTGTAATCCCTACTCCGACATGCCGACTCTATCATTCCGACTCTGAATTTTCCAAGTTCGATGTCAGGAGTCGAAACCTCCCTTTTTTTGCTTCTAACTCTGAATTTTCAACTTTCTAACTTTCCAAATTTCCATCTTTCTGACTGGTCAACTCTGACTTTCCAACTTTCCGACTTTCTAACTGGACAACTTCGGATTTCTGACTTTCGGAATCGAAAACTCCAAAAAGCATAGTGCTGGAAACTAACGCTTTCGACTCTGATGTTCCGAGTCTGATTGCCTAACTCCGACTTTTTGAATTTTAGAGTCGAAAACTCCAAAAACTTAATGTTGTGACATGTCGCTTCCGACTCTGCCTTACCGATTTTCTGACTTTTGAATTTCAAAGTCGGAACCTCCAAAATATTAACATTGGAAACTAATGCTTTTGATTTCGACTCCAACTTTTTGGCTTTCGAAGTCGAAACCTCCAAAATATTAACATTGGAAACTAATGCTTCCGACTCCGACTTCAACTTTTCTATTGTGATATTTTGTTAAGTATTTTTAACATTTTGGCTCAATCCTTTTGGCTTTTTCCATCTATTCCTATTTCATCAACGTTCCCTTATGATCTTATGTTTACAACAATGCCAATTTAATCAACAATCTCCCCCTTTGGCAATGATTGGAAACATATTCCTTTGACATCGAAAAGGAACTTTTTCTCCCCCTTTGACAACAATGACAAATTTTCGAGAAAACTCCCCCAACTAAAATTCCTCCTCTTCTAGTGACATGGTTTTCATCCTTTTAGTTAATTTTTAATGATAAGGAATAACTCCCAATTTTTTACTAAAATAGGAAAATGATTCTCTAGGTAATGGTTTAGTAAAACTGTCTGCAATTTGTTCCTTCGCACCAATATACTCCAATTTGACCACTTTTTCAGTCATTTTCTCTCTTAGAAAATGATATTTGATTGGAATATGTTTTGTCTCAGAGTGCATAACAAGAGTTTTGGATATGTTTATAGCACTTGTGTTGTCACAGTGTATCACAATTGGGTCCTCATACTTCAGAAGTAGATCTTCTAATGTTTGTTCCATCCAAATGACTTGAGTACAACATGATAGAGCAACAATACTCAACTTCTTCTATAGAAAGTGAAATGGAGGACTTATTTTTGCTTAACCATGACACCAAGCAATCTCCTAAGTAGAATGTTGCTCCACTAGTTGTTTTTTTGTCATCAACAGTTCCTTCCCAATCTGCATCAGTGAATTCCCTCAAAGTGAATTTATTTATTTTTGGATACAATAATCCATTAATTAATAGTACCTTTTAGATATCTAAGAAATATTTTTATTGCAATGACATGTGTTTCTTTTGGGGCTGATTGGAATATGGAAACCAAACCTACAACCCGCATTACATCTTGTCTTGTATATTTTACATATAATAAACTACCAATCATTGAACTATACATATTATGATATACTTCTAAAGATTCATCATCCTTGATCAATTTACAACCAATGACCATAGGAGTACTAACAGGTTTGGAGTCTTCCATTTTGAACTTTTTCAACATCTCTTTTCTATAATTAGTTCGAGAGATAAAGATCCCTTTTTATGATTGAGATACTTGTAAAACTAGAAATAATGTTAGTTCTCCCAACATTGACATTTCAAATTCCTTCTTCATTTCTGAAGGAAAGTTTACACTTTGAATTTGTAGATCACTTCCAAATACGATATCGTTTATGTAGACAACAACAATGGTCATATTTTTTCTTTGAAACTTTATTTATAAATTACTATCACTGGCCCCTCATCTATATCCTTATTTCTTTAAATATTTGTCAAGTCTTGAGAACCATTCTCTTGGAGCTTGTTTGAGACCATAGAGTGCCTTTTTCAGTTTGCACACATAATATCTATTTTCTAATAGAAGAAAACCTTCAGGTTGTTCAATGTAGACTTCATCTTCAAGTTCTCCATTAGGAATGCATATTTTACATCCATTTGGTATACTTAGAAATTTTTGTAGGATGCAAATGCTAGAAACATTATAACGGCTTCAAGTCTTTCCACAGGTGCAAACATTTCTTCAAAGTCAACACCTTCTACTTGATCATATCCCTTGCATACTAGTATGGCCTTGTTTCTTATTACTTGACCAACCTCATTGAGTGTGTTCTTGAAAACCCATTTGGTCCCAATAACATTTATTCCTTTAGGTTTGTTGATGCCTGGAAAATTTCCAGGTACTGACAGTAGGGATTCTCCCCAGTGATCGATCCCAATTAGATCGTCCACCATTTTTTATGGGGAATATTTCCGGTTAATAGTCTGACTATCATAGATTTAACGTATTTTAAGTTTTATCGGTTACAACCTGATTCACCATTTATCTTGTTTTCTTTAAATGAATGATGAAATGCAAATGCCTAAACTAAATGCATGTAATTGATAAATAAGAACCTCACAAGTGATGCGTAGGTTCTTACCTCCTGTCTTATCGTTCTTGCTTTCTCAATTACCTCTTTAAGTCTGAATCTAAATAAGTTTATTCGGTTCTTGTCTATCATATTCTAGTCTATTCTATCCCCATAGGGAGCAGGTTTTAAACTTAGAGTAATGTACTATAACTATTCATATTAATCCCACATATAGCTATTTCAATTTCATATGCATATTTACAGCATAAATAATATCAAATAAATCTATGACATAATAAAACATTCATTACTCATTCTATGCATAGATATTCATGTAGAAATAAAAATCACATAATCAAAGAAATAATTCAGAGAAGTCAGAACAATCTCACAGTTGTATGGAAACAATAAGAAGTAATTCTACATGGTAAAATCCCACACATCCCAAGAAAATTCCTATGCAACCTTTCCAGCAAATAGGTCCTTCTTTATTAGCAGAAAATTGAGTTCTCTTACAAAAAAATCCATCCCTCCTTGTGCTGGAAAAAAGTCCATTCACTCTTCTCCCTATATCTATTTATATTACAATTACAAATTTTGATCTAGTGACTCTTTGACTACCCTAACCCTAGGGATTCCAAAATTCGTCTTCTAGTGCTTTACATTAGGAAAATGACAAAAATATACAAAAGACAAAAATTTCAAGTGGGCCCTACTAAGCTGGCAACATATTCTCCCCATGTGTTAGCCTCTTCTGCAATAGTCTTGTATTTTATGGGCTTTAATAATTTCATGGTCCCTTCATGCATTGCCAGCTATGTCTCTATGCTAGTCACCTTTTTCGTGGTAGACCTACACATGTCTCCCACAATGTGAGCGTTGACAGAAGCCTGCCCAACCTAAGTGTTAATATCCTCTTCGTCGACAACTTCTATTTTCTGGATGTACTAAAGGTCTTCTTGTAGCCTATCTTGTAAATACGTCAAATTTTGATCCTTTCTTGGGAGATCAGTTATCTTTGTGACCAGCGGAATCTGACATTTCTTGTGGACCTGATTTATCCTTTTATAGAATTCTTCACATTTTTCCATAGTTTGGCAATTTCATTGCTTAACCTCAGGGAGGATTTCCTGCAAAAATCTAAGTGTGCCATCTCTGATTTTATGCCTTCGACTATTTTTTGTGGAAGATGTTTCGAAAAATTTGAGTTGGACTCTATCCAGGTCAACTGCCTTTTGAACTTTCCTCCAACCTCCATCAATCCTATTTTGAAATTCAACGATTTTTCTACAATCCCCTTTAGTCTTATCATTATTAGTATTACTTTATAAATCTCACCTATGAGATTAACTTGAGATTGATGTATCTTTCTTCGAATTTTGCAGGCCCGGTCACAAAAAGAAGTGATGTCCTGCTTTTCTCATTAGCTATCTTTAGTTGATTTTCTAGAGATCCCTTCTACTCCACCAATTCTTCTACTCTGTTTTTCAATTCTTCAATATGTTGACTTGCTGTGGATTCTCTTGATTCCAATTGGGATATTTTGGATTCAAAAACACTTCTCTCTCCCTCCATTCTTACGAGTTGAAAATTCATTGCTTCCTTCTTTGTTTCCAAAGTCTGGTACTCATTTTGGAGTATTTCCTTTTCTGAGAGGATATAATAGTGATTCCTTTTCAAATCAATGCTCTCTCCTTGTAGTTTTACCAAATTATCCTTTAGCTTAAACATCTTCTCCTTCTAGCAGTCTACATCTTCCATCAATCGATCAACGTTGTCGGCACTGGCATGCACAATTGCTATATTTACCGAGGCCATGAACTTGGGGTATTTGTGAGTACCCTCCATTATGGTGTCTTCAGTGTCTGTGACCGTGTCATCTTGCGTTCCCATATTTAAACACTTCTCTAACATTTTTGTGATGGTATTCCTCGATGTATAAAAAATGATGGTATCTAAGCGAGCTATCATGTGCTGCTTAGATAGAGTAAATGGAGTAATCCCAAGATCTACAAAAGGAATGTGACCACCTGTGATCGTTCCACTTGATGAAGTGGGAGGTTCTGGATCCACTGGGTCATTCTGGGCTGCCTCCCGATCCAAATATTCCCTTATCTTGTCCTCTTCTTCCTTCCTTCTTATTTCTTCAACCACTTCCTCAGCTTCCTTTTGAGCTCTTTCTTCTTCTTATTTCTTTAATCTTTCCTCTTCTTTCCATTTCATGGCTTCTTCTACTTCTCTTTTCTTGGTTTCTTCTTTATTTTTTTTCTCTACTTCTTCCTTCTGCCTTTTCTCTGCCTCTGGCTTCTGTTTTTGCAGCTTCATTTCCATAGTAGTGCTGCCATCTTTGTTTCCGCCAACACCACTCTTTTTTGTAAAGCGCTTGCTTAATTTAGTTAGATTGTTGGCCCTTCTGAATACCTCTTCATCCTTGTTGATGAAATTTGAGTATTCATGATGAATTTTGGTGATCATGCAATATTCTGCGGCCTTTCCTTTGCTATCATTTCTCTCAAAAATTTTCTCCCCAAAATGAAAAATATCTAATTCTTTCACAAAATCAGTGGCACCTTTGACCTTGGAGAACTTGTATCCTCCGATACAGAAAGGTAGTGGTGGAAAGGTTGCCTTTTTCATATCATGCAGGAAGTTACCTATTCCATTTAAGAACACTTTCCTTACTACCTCTTTGTGGACTACATAGTCCATGGCATACTTGGGTAGTATGGATGCAGCTCTGGAACATCCATACATTCTCAGGTATGTTCATTCCTGCGAGAAATAGTAGTCTCCATACTTGCTGATAACTTCCATGGAATTATTAGACATGTAGTTTGGTTCTTTGAGGAAAATCAGCTCATAAAGAGACATCAGAAACTCTTCACAAATGATTTATAAAAACCCTCATGCTTATGTGCCCAAAGAATTTGATAGGAAACAATTACAGGAGACTCAGTCTGGGTCCAAATGTACCAGAGCTTAGAAAAAGGGTGTCTACATAAAATGTAGTCGATAAGGTAAGATGACATATAAAACTCCGATCTTTTTCTGGGTTATACCTCCTTATGCAACTGCTACACAGGATGACAGGCTGTCTGATATGATGTCTTCCCAGTTAAAAATCATGCCCTCAAAGGATATATAATAGATGAGAGGAATCCAATTCAATTTATACAAGGTTCCATCGGCGCGCCCAAAAATCCTGTTCAACATCAAAGCTATGATTCTGAAAGGGGTCTGTAGACTTTGGGACTCATATTCCCCATTTTCCTTTTGGTGCAATTGTTTCACTGGCATTATCATTTTCTTTGCACATTCCAAAGGATTGATATTTATCCTTTTAATCCAATGATTATTCATCATAACTTGTGCAGGGGGTAGCTTGTAGACCAATATTATGTAAGCTGGTGTGAATGAATCAAAATCTTCTCCTTTAATGTTAGATATAATCCTAGAGGAGGATTTTGTCTGGGGACGAATCCAACCAATCACCTCTGAGCAAGGAAATAGCTCCGGGCGTGTAGCAGCTTTAGTGATGCTTGAGTTCCCAAGTTTGTTTTTTCTCTATTTGATCCAAATCGTCATTCATAGCACCGATCCAATAATCATATTTTCTAGCTTATGCAAATGTATTTGGCTCAAATAATGAGAGTAATGCTTGTTCTTCAAATATTAGTTGTCTTCTTGTTTGGAATCCTGCATCCTTGTCACCTATGATTAAGGTTTCAAGATGATTCATTTGGATTCTTCTAGATGGAGTTCTTGTATCAGATCTAGGAGAGTCTTCATCTTTACTTTCATGTGAATTGTCATCTTCCTTTTATTCTTCTTTTAGAGTCTACTGCTTTTGAGAATCTCCATCCATCTCTTCATCATAAGTTTCTTCATCATCCACAGTTTCTTGGATTTGTATTCTTCTTTGATTAGTGTCATCAACAGTTACATTTGTACTTTCTACGATCTTATGTAACCTTAGATTGTAACATCTGTATGCCCTTTTGCTTGAATAATATCCAAGAAATATGCCTTCATCTGTTCTAAAGTCAAAATTCCCTAGGTTATCATCCTCTCTTTTTATGTAGCATTTACTTCCAAAAACTATAAAATACTTAGCTGAAGCTGGTCTTCCAAACCATAGCTCATAAGGATTTTTATCGCTATTTACTCTTAGTCTTCCTCTGTTTTGTACATAGACAGTTGTATATACTGCTTCTCTCCAATATCCATCAAGAATTTTTGCTTCATCAAGCATAGTTCTAGATGCTTCTTGGACAGTCCTGTTTTTCCTCTCAACAACTCTATTTTGTTGAGGTGTTTTTGGGGCTGAAAATTGCCTCTCAATTTCATGAGTTTCACAAAACTCATTGAATTCCTTTGAGGTGAACTCACCACCATTATATGATCTTAAACATTTAATCCCGATATTTGCTTCATTTTAAACAAGTGATTTGAAGGTTTTGAACTTCATAAAGGCTTCTATTTTTTCTTTAAGAAATGCCACTAGAGTCATCCTTGTATAATCATCGATTAATAGCATGAAGTAATGTTAACCTTGAAATATTTTAGTCCTTGCATGTCCACAAATATCAATGTGAATTATTTCTAATGGTTGAGAGGTTGTATGCTCTTTGACGTTGAATCTTGTTTTCGTTTGCTTCCCATGAAGGCAATGTCTACAAACATGGTTTGGTGGTTTTATGATATTTGGAAAATTCCTTATAGATCCCTTCTTACTGACTTTTATAAGATTGTCTAATATCAAGTGCGCCATCCTTCTATGCCATAGCAAGTTTTCATCAATTTGAGTCATATAGCATTGTTCTTCATTTTCTAGAATATACACATTGCTTGGATTTCTCACAACAACCCCAACAAGTTTTCTTGAATTTTTTCTTTTGATTTAACAGTTCTTGGAATCAAATATACATATGTGTCATTGATCACATGTTTGTCTCACACTTAAGATATTAGGTTTTAAGTTTTTTACAAGAAAAACATTTTTAGCTTTCATTTTGTCTCTAAGAGCCACTGTACCCTTCCCAATTATTTTAGAGGAAAAATTATCTCCAAAAGTGACTTTTCCTTTTTGATTTCTTGTTAGGCTTATAAACTTGTTTGGATCTCTTGTCATGTGTTTTGAGCATCCACTATCCACATGCCATAGATTTTGTTTTTCTATTGCACATAGATATATTAAACATTCTACATCTTCCTTATTCTTCTAAACCTTCCTCTCCTCATTTCCTTCATATTTTGTGGTGTCATTCTCCATAGGAACCACTAGTTTATAATTTTTAGCTATGTCTCCTTGGTTACTACATTTGTAACATTCTATATTATAACTTTGTAGAGGATCAAAAGAGTTATAGTTTCTTCCTTTTGGATTTCTTATAGTAACATTCTTCTTATAGAAAAGAGATTTTGATGTAATGCCTTTCCCAATAGGAATCATTAGTTTACAATTTCTAGCTATTTGTCCTTGGTCACCACACTTGTAACATTCTATGTCATACCTCAGTAAGGGTGTAAAAGAATTTTGATTTCTTCCTCCTTGAATAACATCAGAATTTCCATTCTTGTAGAGATATTTATGATAATGTTTTTGTTATGCTTAATATTCCATTGCTTTATGTCCATAATTGTTACAGCCATAACAATTTCCCAAAAAGAGTTGTTGATGTCTGCTTAGCACATTATCTGTCCTACTTTCATTTTGAGAAGGAGCAATTTTTTGATTGTATTCCTTTACAACTGGTCTCATAAGTATATTAGCATAACTTCTTTTATTTCCTTCTTTATTTATGAAAGAGGATTGTTCTGACTTATTTCCTTTGTCATAACCTAGTCCAATTTTATTACTGGATGATCTTTGACAATTTAGGATGTCATCTAGAGTTTTTGATATGCTCTTAAACTTTGATTGAAATGATTCTTCATCATTCTTCCTTCTAAGCAAGATCATTTCACCTTCGAAGTTTTCTAATTCTTTCTCTCTTTTCTTGAGCTCACTTTCTATATTGTTTTCAACCTTTTTGGCTTCTTGAAGCTTATTTTTTAAGCCAACAACAAATCTTTTTGCATCATTGTTTTTCTCCTCAAATTATGTCACATGAATTTTTAGTTTTTTGTACATCCTCTTATACTCCCCTAATTCTTCAAGAGCACTTATAATTTCTTCTTCAAGATCTACCACACCTTTTACCTCTTCTTCAGAGATTTTGTTCTCTATTCCAATGAATATTACTTCTTCTTCTTCATCTTCACTAGACTCATTTGAGCATCTATCATCCATGGAATAAAATTTTTTCTTCTTTTTCTTAATTTTATTCCTGTATATGGTTTTAATCTTTTGATCTTTCTTATGACTGCAAGTTTCTTCATCATCACTATCCTCTTGTTTTGGGTAAGGACACTTTGAGGCACAGTGACCAATATTTCCACAGTTAAAAAATTTTAGGGGTAGCTTTCCTTTGTACTTTCCAGTAACTCTCTCAAGTTTCTTGATAAAAATAGCTTCTTCATCATCATAGTTATCTAAGTGGTTCTTGGATAAGGCTTCAGACTTCTTTGTCTCTTTTGAGGCTTTAAATGCTGCCTCTTTTCTTGATGGTCCATCCTGTCTCGTTCTCATTGCATATGCAGTAAACATCCCATGTGGTTCATCTACTGTCATAAGTTCAATATCATATCATTCTTCTAAAGTAGACACCTTTGAGCCATACCTCATTGGTAGGGTTCTTAGTATATTTTCAACAACTTATTTCTCCTTTATTTCTCCTCCCAGGCTTCTAATAGCATTGAGAATTTCATCTACTCTTAGAATATAGTCTGCAATTTTTTCCCGTTCTTTCAATTTTAGACTTTCAAACTGCCCTTTGTATGTTTGAAGTTTGGATTAGTTAACTTTAGAAGCTCCTTCATAAACAATTTTTAATTTCTCCCAAGCATGTTTGGTTGTCTTACATTGCATAACCTTAACAAACACTGAATTTGTTAATCCATTTAATATGGCATTCAAATATTTTTCATTTGATTCATATTGATATAGTTCATCTCTATATGTATGTAGGTTGTCTAGTACTTTATACTCTTTTTCAATAGAACTCAAAACCTTGCATCCATGAGACATTAAATGACATCTCATTCTTACACTCCATAATGCATAATTTTATCCGGTAAATAATGGAAGTATGTTGGTAGCTAACCCTTCTTGTTGATTCATAGTGGTTTTTAATAGGATATTCCTTCCTGTGATTTAATCTATAGTGAAGGATCCTACTCTGATACCAATTGTTGGAATATCAAGCAATACTGAGAGGGGGGGGGGAGGTGAATCGATATTGATTTGCCTTTTTTTATCACTAAAAGATAAAATCAACAATAGAAACATAACACACAATATTATCATGGAATCCCAATTGAGAAAACCACCAACACTTTCTATTACTGCAAAATTATATTTACAAATAGTTTGCAAGCACCAATTCTCTTGATGCACCAACACCCAAGTTTTTTAGCGACAACTGAAGGATGCGCCAACACCCTGTTTACCAGTAACAACTAGAAGGAAGCTATGACCCTCTATTTTTCAGCTACAACTGAAGGATGCAACAACACCCTGTTTACCAACAACAACTGGAAGGAATCTACGACCCCCTATAGGCTTGCAGCCCGTCCTTGTGCCGCCCAACCACCCTTATATGATAATTCGATCTCTAAATTGTGTACACCTGTGGATATTCCAGTCAAATGTACATAGATACTTGTTGGAAGGTTTAAATATTTTCTTATATAGCCTCATCAATGCCTCTTCATCTAACCGTCACGTATCTTCATTGTGACCCTTCACAAATAAAAAAAATAACCTCTTCGTTACAAAAATTGTGAATTAACAATGCGATAATGCATCACTCTGACTCTGCAATACCGACTCCAACATGCCAACTTCACTGCTTTGACTTTGAGTTTTTGAATTTCGATGTCGAGAGTTGAAACCCCCCTTTTTTTTCTTCTAACTCTGACTTTTCAAATTTTCGGATTTTTGACTGGCCAACTTCGACTTTCTGACTTTTCGACTGGTCAACTTCGACTTTTCGACTTTCGAAATCAGAAACTCCAAAAAATAAGTGTTGGAAACTAATGCTTCCAACTTCCCCATTCCAATCCAACTCATTGACTTTCACTTTCTGAATTTCGGGGTCGAAAACTCCATAAAATTAATGTTATGAAATGCTTCTTCTGACTCTGCCTCACTGACTTTTCGACATTCAACTTTCAGAGCTGGAACCTTCAAAATATTAACATTGGAAACTAACGCTTCCGTCTTTGACTTCAACTTTCCAACTTTCGGAGTCAGAACCTCCAAAATATTAACATTGGAAACTAACGCTTCCGCCTCTGACTCAGACTTTTTGACTGTGATATTTTGTTAAGGATTTTCAACATTTTGTCTCAATATTTTTGGATTTTTCCATCTATGCATATTTCAGCAATGTTTACTTATGATCTTATGTTGACAACAATGCCAATTTAATCAACAATTAATCACATGTTTAGGATCATGCACGTATTTCTTAAGCAAAAAAACGTGAAAAACATTATGAGATCTAGTGTTAACAGGAAATGAAATTCTATATGCAACTATCCCTATCCTCTCAAGCACTTTAAATGGCCCACAATATCTTAGTGATATATTCTCACAACTTCCAAGCTTCAGGGAACTCTTCCTTGTCCTCACTTTGAGGTAAGCATGATTCCTGACATGAAACTACCTATCATCGCTCTATTCTTATCGGCATATATTTTTTGTATTTTTTGGGATGTCTTTAAATTTTGCCTAATTTTTGCAATCTCTTGTTCCATTTCCTTAAGCAATTCTGGCCCAAGTACAATTTTGTTTACCAGATTTTCCTCAAGGTAAACATGATTCCTGACAAGAAACTACCTATGTGCTTTATTCTTATCTGCAAAGATTTTTTGTCTATCTTGGTATATCTTTAAAATTTTCCTAATTTCTGTAACCTCTTGTTCCATTTCCTTAAGAAATTCTGGCCCAACTACAATTTTGTTTACTAGATTGTCCCAAGTACTAGTGTTCTACACTTTTTTCCATATAAAGCTTTAAATGGACTCATGCCCAACAATGCTTGTTTCCCATTGTTATATGAAAACTCCACCTAGTGTAGATAATCTTCCCACTTGGATGGTTTTTTCATCACATACATGAAAATCATGTCTTTAAGCTCTTGATTTACTCTTTCTATTTGTCCATCTATTTGTGGATGGTAGGCAGTGCTAAAGTTCAATTGCGTACCCAAATATGCAAAAATGATTTTTTAGAAATTTGAAGTGAACTTGGTGTTAGTGATTTTTTTTGCAAATGGACCATACTGGCACACAAGAAGTGGAGTGATCCGCTTTAGAAAAACATCTTCGCGACTCGAAGATCCTGATCAAGACCCTAAATCAAAAGTGGCATGAAACAAAGAAAGCGAGTGCATAAAATTTTGATCATTGGTGCCAAATCCAGTGTGGGATTGAATCTCGCGAGTTGGTATTATATCTATGATGCAAAATAATTCAAGGATTTCAAGCTTCACTCTCAATAAAGGATTTCCCTAACCTTGAATTGGTTTTCCATAGTACATGCAATGTCAATACAGGAGGGACCCAGGGTCATTGAAGATGTTCACATGACCCTGAAACCATTTATGGTAATGTGTAAACTTGAGATCACCTAAGTTAATACATCACATCATCTGACATCAACACCTCAAACGTGATGAATTCAAGCTAACTTCTGTGATCTATGTCGAATATCAATGGTTCTCATGTCGTCAGGGGCTTCAAGTTGTGCAAACATTAAATGGTGGAGAGGACCTTGACTCGCAAACCACCAATCCATGTGTCATGTAGTCGATGATTCAGGGCCATAAAATCGGTTTTCTAAACCATTTTTCTTATCACCCTAAATGAAACATATGGGAATTATTAAGTACTATCAATTCATAGAATAAAAGGGAGTATTTTATGGGTCCCACTTCTAAGTACATGTTTTGATGAAAGAGAAACTCATTATGTGGCTGATATTGAGAAACGCTCCAAATGCTTTCAGGCTCATAAAGGTGTAGGTTGGTTATTCTTGATCCAAGACCCCTAAGTAGTAACTTCCATGCCATGTGTCCACCTGAGAATCATTTAGGTCCTCAAAAGTAGTTTCACAAAACTGCTTATGCATGGCCCTGGAAAAACTCTTACTACCACCATTACCTATGGTTTCCACACCATTATGTTACTCAATGAGTCACAACGCCACCATATTATGGACCAACGGTCCCCGTCAATAAATGTGGCCCACACCTAAATCTCTTTTCCAACCATTAAATGACACATGTAATTTGTATTTAATATGAGAAATTCAAATTCCCCTGCCTATTAAAACCAACATTATATTACATTTCACTACTGCTTTTTTATTTCCTTTGTCAACCTAATATTTATTGAGCATCCTCTGCAAAAATTATCATCCCTTACCTCTAGCATAGTATACCATGGTCTCCATCGCATATATATACCATATTCTTCCTAAGAGATTAAGTATTCTATCACTGAAGAACACTTAATCAATAATCAATTCAACATATATGATCCGGTATTATCCATCCTAGAGCTGAATCTAGTCGCATGTGAATTTATTGAAAAATCAAAGAATGCTACTGACATTCTGAATCTCTAAAATTTAGGGTTTGTTAAGTTTATTCTACCTAGAACAAGGCCATTTCCAGAATTCGTTTAGTGGTGTATAGAACACTACGTCCAAGAATAGAGGGCAATCGTCTCTAGGTTAAAGAACGTAATTTTCCTGTTTAATAAGGAATTACTTCAAGAATTGTTTAAGATTGAAGATGATCTTGAAATATATTTTTTTTATGAAGAAACCCTTGGTGATAAAATGAGAGTTATCCTATTAAAGTCGAAGTGCTTTTGTAAGGAACCTGCTACCTTCAGATTCTGAATCCCCTGCCGGTCTACCACCTTACTAACTTGAATTTTTTTTTGAACCTGCTAAAGTAGAAATAGCTATGGTATGTCAAATACTAGGATACAATCATGACCTAATTATGGATGATACTATTTTAGGATTCCTTTTGATGTCCAACCTGATAAGTCAATAGTCGCACATTAAGCTAGATATCATTTCTTTTCTAGTAGAGATGATTCACGATCAATTAAAGAATTTTGCAGCTCTCAAGTTCTTTAGATCCCAGTCCTATATTCTAATTACAATTTTCTATCAAAACAAAGAGTTCTTTGACAAATATGACTTGGATATGTCATTGGTCAAGTTTGATTATGAAGGGTTTCTAGAGTTTGTAAATACAGTCACGCATAAAGTCTATGCCTTGATAATTGATCAAATTCCCTCAATAATTTTCCCCGTATAAAATATTTTCTACTTTCAAACCCTATTGAGCATCTAGGAGATTGGTTATGCTATGAGAATCATACTCGAATATATGGGTCAGAGTTATCTCCCTATCAACTTCCTTTGTTTTTAACCCCCAGTTTGTTTGCTTTGGAATTCATCAGGAAAATGTTCAATGCCGATGATATTGATTTTTTCTAAAAACAATACTCGTTAGTTCAAGGTTCCTCAAGAGGTGCTCCCATTCAATGTTAAAGACAAAGAATCTCAAGTTATAATAGAGGGAATTCTAGCAATTCTAGATATTCCAACCTAACTTTGTTTGGAAGTATGATCCTAAAGGTATTTTATCAAATAAAATGAGAGTTGTTAGAATAGAAGCCTATGTTCATGAACCTCATCATGAGTTGGAAAAAAATTCCAACTTGGACAAATAGGAGGAGGTTAGAAGGTCATTGTATCCATATCAATAATACTTGTCTCAAGTGATCTGAACACCCTTCAAAACTGCTACTTTGGGAAAAAGAAAAATGTCAGAATTAGTTTTAGTATCTGAAGGGGGAGATTCTGAAAGTTCAAGGTCCAAATCTAAAATATCTAGGTCTAAAAATAAGTCGGACTTGGTCATTCATCAAATGCCTACACTGAATACCCTTTCTCTTGTAGTCCTGGAGAATTTTCTGTCTGCAGTTTTGCCTCAAAGACAAGGAATATCATCTCAGCAGGGAGCTTTATTGACTACTTAGACCTCACCTGAAGCAGGTTTATTTGGATTATTTAGTCAAATTAAGGAAGGTAATTTTGACCTCAGGAAAACTTTGTTCCCAAAAAAGGATATTGATATGGGTCATCAAGAAAGGATGCTTTTTTCTATCTAGATTTTTGTCAAGGAACTCTCAAATTGGCCATCATAGAGCCAACTGCACCAGGAGGAAAGAAGTATACTTCAAACTACAAAACAACACAAGTCACAATTAACTTGGATGCATTTCGTTCTGAGGAAATAAAGGAATTGCACAAAAAAATTGGTGAAGGTGTTTTTAAAGATGTCATGAAATACACAACAAGCACAAATAAAATTGTAGGATAGTGTCACTGATTTAGAGTGTTGTATAAAAATGAAAATGATGCAACCAAGGAAAACCAAATAAATATTGGAGAATTGGAAAAGCATATTTCCAGGTTAGCTAAAGATCCTAGTGATAATATCCTTGTACAAAATCTCCTCAAAGATAAAGAGAAGTAAATATCTGCTTTGAAAAAGAAGCTGAATATACCAGTAAGCGAGCATCCACAGATGGTTGAATTGCTTAGAGTTCAGTCAGAATTGGATAAGATAAATGATGAAAATGAGATTCATAAGGAAAGAACCGCGGCCCTCGAAAATGAAGTGAAGCAATTGCAAGAGAAAAATAATGAGTTTTATTTAGCCAAAATTATTGTTTTGCATGATTCTTCTATAACAGATCCCTTACATCAATTGGAAAAAACCCTAGCTTAAATGAGTCTTAAGGAAGCATAACTGAATAAATTTCAAATAGAATTAAGACAAAAACATGATGACGTTTGAAATTTGAATGATGAATTGTCAAAGAAGAACTCAGCTCTCTCAAACCTCAATCAAGAGAAAGACAATCTACAAAAATAAATTCAATCGCTAAAAAGATGAGTGGAAAGTCAGTCTTGAAGGTTTCACACCAAATGATTTGGGATAAGATCACGATTCAAATGTCTTCATGTTGGAGGAATTTTGGCATTTCTCAAGATTAAATGAAGATGGACGTCGTTGCTGCTACAAAGGATGCACAAGATATATTGACTGAACTGGACAAAAAACCTGATACTACTTGAACTATGATTGAAATTCTAAATGAAAAATTACATCAAGAGCTTTATGATGTGGAAATCAAGGATAAAATAGAGCTAGTAATAGAATCCAATAAGGTAATCACTAAGAATATTTGGGCTAAAAATGTTTTGGATCTCATGTCTCAATTATATCATGATGTAGGATCATTTAATTCCCTATTTGATTATTTGATTCATGAAGGGATCCCATCTCCATGGGATGGAAATGGAGACTTACATCCTCGAGAACAATATACAATGATGATCATAGATGCAAGGAATTTTGAATCTTCTCTAGCAGATGTCCATAGAGAGATTGAAGCCCAAGTAATATTTGATTAGTTGCACGTGGAATTTGAAATTTTAACCGAGTTACAAGCATTTTTTTCCAAATTTCCCAAGAATTCCTATGAGCATTACACAAAGCTCGATATGGTTTACCGTGAAATGAGATATTACAAATATATTATGGGGAAGGATTGAAAAAATGTCACGTGCATCCTACGGCTCAAGCAACACACTAAAGTTCTAGTTCCTCAGTTTTCCGCTGGAACATCCTCTTCATAGCCACCTCAACAGACACGTCAGCTACGTCAAGGACCACATCATCAAAGGCCTGCTCAAGATCAATGTTCATCCAATCAACATCCAAGTAGTTAATATGAAGATTTTACCTTTTGTTCAGAAAACTGTTATGACTAGCTGTATTGTAACTATAATCAATTGTCAAACATTTTTTATTTTATTTTATAAAGAATATAAATAGGCCTATAAGAAATAAGACAAAGAATGGCATTATTTTGAGTAAAATGTTTCTTCTTAGAACTATGTTTGATGTAAGAGTTTAAAAGTGTAATACAAAATTGGTTTTGTAACTCGGTATTGAAGGATTCTTAGCTTTGGCTATGCAGAATGTCTTGTATTCTTTTTGTATCTCCATGTTTTACATCTTCTATGCAATGTTACAAACAACATAATACAAAGCTTGAGAGGCATATATTCATTCTTGATTTGTTACAAATTCTATGGTGAATTTAATATTTTCTTGACATGTTGATGAAGTGTTCAAAGAATTTAAGGTTGTTATCTCTAAATCTTATATTGATGTAATAGCATTGCATTGTGTTTAAGCTATTGAATTCTATTTAGCTCAGTACACATTCCAAGTTTTATGGGAAATAAATATACTGCAATAAGTTTTGATTCTCTCATCACAATCCATCCATAATTTCATTCTATAATATATGTATAGTTATAATGATTCCCTTCAATGCCCATATTTTTAGTTACATGTAATATCCAAGTCAGTTGCAATCTTATAAATAATTCAAATACTTTTAAAATGATTCTTGTTGTTGTTGAAGCCAGGACCAATTTCCAAAGATAAATTTATTGATGCCCTGGCACAATTATAAAGTCACCATCATAACATATTAGGGACTAACATATTTTCTAGCTCCGTTTTTGGGGATCATAGAAGCAACATATTTTTCCCTAGGGACAACGACAATCATACACTTCAGTTTCTTGAGGTGAACAAGAACCTCATTGCTTGCTGACAAAATTCACCTATTGATTCCACCAAGGAAATATAACATCTGGACGGAGACATACTCGTACGAATCCAACTCACAATGATTTTTTGGTTTTGCAAGATCTTGTTTCTTGGAGACATAAAAAAGGAATATATCAATCATCATCTCTAGGTAATCCTCGAAGGAGATTTTATAGTCCTCATATTTTTGGTCCTCAATTTTCTGAATCTAAGTTCATATTTAAAAATTCATATCGTGAGTCCTCTTAAATAATTCTATTCACTCCCTTAGATGAATTTCTTGAGCTTCCAGTAGAAAATGAGAGTGGTGAGTCATCATCACACCCTAATCCTGTAAAAGCCAAGACTCTCATTACCCTAGAAACCAAGAACCTAATTATTCAGCACATAATGTGAGGAGGAGGAGGTGGAGGTCCCCCACCACCACCTCAACCAATAATTCATCATTGGATAACAACACACCATGGACCTTTAAGACTACCTGCTAATAGTCATGACATGCGCGATCACTACCTCAAGTACATGCCTAAATAAGATGGTAGCAAATGCACCTCCGCTGAAGAATACATGGATCTTTTTCAAGATTTCAGTGATAACATATTTGCAAATGAAGATGATGTGTATATGAGGATTTTTGCTCAATCTTTATAAGATGTCTGGAAATGGTTTAGAGACGTTCATGTAGCCTCCATAGGCACTATGTATGAATTAGTAATTACTTTCATGAGGAAATGTGGAATAAAATGAGCTAGTCTCTATTACTTGACTGCATTCTCAACGATTAAGAAACATAGATATGAAAGTGTAGTTAATTTTACTACAAGATTTAATAAAATGTATTACATAATCCTGGAAGACATTAGACCTATAGAAGTAGTTGTTAGAGCTACTTATGCTGGAGCGTTTCCATCTAATTTTGCTATTCTGTTGAGAGAAAGAAGACCAACTTCTTTGCTCATAATGTATGACGATGCAATTAACGTCGAAGGTAATATGAGAGATGGTGGAAGGATTAATATTATGAATTATTCTGATTATAAGGAAAAATCTAAAGCTAAAGAGGAGGTTGGAACTTCTCAAGAGATTAAAGATTCACAAGAAGCAAGGATTGATGAAAGGATTCAGATTATTAAGAATATGTCGAATAAGATATATAAAATTGAGATGGAAGGAATCATCCCAAATAAGCCGCAAGAACTAATAAATATTGTTCACGACTTAATAATCCTCAGATGATGTATAGAGAAAAAACAAATGAGGAGCAACCACTTCGTCCTCTGGTTCGTGAGAATACCAATAATCTAGCTTAACAAGTAGAGGAGGATGCATATCTTTAGAAAGATAAAGAGGTCAATTTGTTGTAGGATGAATCAAATATAATGCATCTTACCGGAGAGGAGTATGAAAACTCCACACTCATTAATGAGGATGAAGAATATCAAGAAGGAGATGATGAATTCATGCATTCTTCAGCTCAATATCATATTTTTTGCTGATAATTTTCAAGTAGAGTTACAAAGAAAGTATAATCTTAGACATAGAACTCCTCCAAGTCTCCCCTGGTCAAATTTTCCCATAAAAGTACTGCAAATAATACAGTCATTAATGAGGATGAAGAATATCAAGAAGGAGATGATGAATTCATGCATTCTTCAGCTCAATATCAGATTTTTTGCTGATAATTTTCAAGTAGAGTTACAAAGAAAGTATAATCTTAGACATAGACCTCCTCCAATAGGTATGTCCTCCAAGTCTCCCCTGGTCAAATTTTCCTATAAAAGTACTGCAAATAATACTTCTCATACTTTACTCGCTCAAAGCCTAATATTCCTCCTCAAAGTAAAAATACAGAAAAGGGTAAACCTCTTTTCTCTCAATCCATTGCCAAATATATTCTTACGAAATTTGAGCGACTTCCTAAAGAGCTTGACAAAACCTTGTTCAGTTTAGAACAAGAGTTGAATAAACTCAAGGTCCCATTTCCTTTATCTGAGCTTGCTAAAAATACCGCATATAAAAAAAAACTAAGGAATTGTTACATCCTTCACAAGTATTTGATCAATAAGATACTATCAACCTAACCAAATAATCTCATGCAAATTCTTGTGGTCCTCATGCTAATGACGAAAAATATCCTATTGCCCCTTTTTATGTTACCCTTAACATGCATGATAAATTATTACATAATTGCATGCTTGACTCTGGTGCCTCTCATAATCTCATGTTGAAAGTTATCACATAACAACTAGGGTTAGAGATAACTAGAACCTATCATGACCTTTACAGTTTTGATTCAATAAAGGTTAGATGTTTTGGAATGATTAAGGACCTGGTAGTTAGTTTTTAGAAGATACCTGATAAAAGCATAGTGATGGATGTAGTAGTCGTTGGTGTACCACCTAAATATGGAATGCTTCTATTTAGAAGATGGGCTAAAAAGTTGAGTGGAACCCTACATATGGACATGAAGTATTCTATTGTACCCGTATTTGGAGGAGAATCCAAGAGGCTTTACTGTGAGGCTAAATTCTCTTATTTCATTAGTGATCAGAATATCCCAAAACATTATCCACTATATAGTACTAAGGATGACACAGAACGTTTCATTTTATCATTTGATGAAGCTTTTGAGGAATACTATCTTAAATATTCACCTGCGTAATTTGCTAAAATCAAGCTCAACAAGTTTGGAAGATGTATTTTGATGAGGACTAGACTACAGTTGAGTCTGGAGCAGGTGCAATATTATTTCCACACTCTGGAGAAAAAAATACTTTATCATACAAACTAGAGTTTGAAGCCACTAACAATATTGATGAATATGAGGCTCTCATTTTAGGGCTACAAGCTACTAAAAAACTAAATGTAACAAAGCTCGCCGTGTTTGGAGATTCGTAGATGATTATAAATCATATCAATGGAGTTTATCAAACCAAAGATTTGAAATTAGGAGCATATAGAAATTCTATTTGGGATGTTTATGAAATTACGAGCATATAGAAATTCTGTTTGGGATGTAATTGATTTTATTTTGGATGCTTTCAATATAACATTCGTACCTAGAGAGATCAATCAACAAGATGATTCATTAAATATGGCAGGTTGTACATTTCGACCTCTAGAACAACCACGGTTAAAATATGAGATTGAAATGAGGCATTGCCCTTCCATCCCAAATAATATCAAACACTGGCAAGTTTTCGAAGATGATGCTTAGATTAAGTGGTTCCTTGAATTGGTTGAGGAATTTTCAACTACAAATCTTGATACAGGTGATAAGGAGGAAGACACTACTTTCTCTCTCATAGGTCAAACAAGAGTTACTGAAATGTCCCCAAAAATAGCTGGTCATAATATTCTCCATCTCAAAAGTAACTTTATTCAAAAGGGTTTGGTGCCTCTTAAACTTTTGTTTGACAAGAATGATGCTACCATCAAACCTTCTATACATCCAACAACTGAAGCTGTGGTGGAAATAAAAATTGACACTGAGGATGATCCTAAAAATATAAATATTTCCAAGTCTTTACCTGAAGAGTAAACATACAAGTATGAATCTATTTTCAAATAATATCTTGATGTATTCGTTTGGAAGTATGAAGATTTGAAGACTTATTATACTTCAATAATTCAACATAGAATTACACTGGAAGTATGAAGATTTGAAGACTTATTATACTTCAATAATTCAACATAGAATTACACTTAAACTAAATGCTAAACCAATTAAGGAAAAATTGAGACAAGTCAATCCTATAATACTTACTGTCATTGAGAAAGAGGTAAAAAAGTTACTGTAAGCTAAAATTATAGTCCCTCTCCATTATTCTGACTGGGTAGCCAATCTTGTACTAGTAAGAAAAAAATGGTGAAATTCGGTTGTGTGTGGATTTCATAAACCTTAATAAAGGTTCCTTAAAATATAAATATCCTCTTCCTAAAATGGACCGTATCTTTCAGAGAGTAGTAGGATAAACTAGGATCTCCATGATTGATGGGTTTTTAGATTATAATCAAATAGTGACGGGTTTAGATGATAGAGAAACAACTGCTTTTACCACTCCATGGGGTACATTCATGTATGATAAAATGCCATCCGGTCTCATAAATGTTGGAGCTATTTTTCAAAGAGCCATGGATATTTCATTTGTTGGGGAAAATGATAGATTCATTATACTCTATTTGGATGACATGTAGTATATTCTCATAGTATGACAATGAGCATTTAAAACATCTTGAACAAACCTTTATAAAATGTCAAAAATTTGGCAAGTCTCTAAATCCTAATAAGTCTTTCTTTGTTATGCTTGAGGGAAAATTGTTGGGTCATATTGTATCCAAAGATGGTGTTAGAATAGATCCAGATAGAGTATATTCTATCAATTAAATTTACTTTCCTATAAATAAAAATGAGGTCCAATATTTTATTGGAAAAATCAACTTTATCAGAATATTTATACCAAATTTCGCCGAAATGTTGAAACCAATCACCGATATACGAAAAACGGATGCAGAGATAAAATGGGCCAAAGAACCCCATACCACTTTGAAACAAATTAAAGACTCTTTGGGTCAAGCACCAGTTTTGATCATCTAGATTATAGTAAGGAGTTTTACATTTTCTATTTTTCCTTTGAGGTTACCATTGCAACAATCCTTTTACAAAAGAATACGGATGGATAAGAAAAACCAATTTCCTTCTTTAGGAAAGAATTATGAGATGAAAAATTAAGATATAGCATGATGGAGAAGCAATATTATGCATTGGTCAAAGCAATGAAATATTTCCGAGGTTATATTCTACACTAAAAAAATATTGCTTATGTGTAACACCTCGGTTTTGACCCCGTTGCATTAGATGTACATGATGTATATATTGTAAATGATCATGGTGCAGAGCTAAAGGACAAGGCCCCACCATTGATTGGTTATGTTATGTTTCAGATTTAAAATGTCACCGATGGTATATCGGGGCATGCGGCATACATATTGAGTTTTGTCATCATGTAAATATGCATCTTTAATTAAAATGAACCCGACCAGCTACAATTGCGGCAACTAAATTGAGAAGGGGCATGATTTTCACAAGGATAAGGGTGGGGGAATGTCAAACCTTGGGCTGTGGGGTAAAAATCCATGTGTCATATTTCTTTGTTCTATTCAACTACCACCTTAAAACGTTCAGCTGGGTAGTTGGGGCATTTATTGTTTTGGGAGTGGGGGTGGCAGGATTGTCATTCCTTGCCCATCCGCACACTCCACCAGGAATAAAGCTCACGATGGGTAGAGAGAGGACTACGCCTCTCATTTTACGGACTACAGGGACGCCATTCTTGCATGGGCTGTTCATTCTCACGCACAGGAGCTTTCCTGGTTTTACCCATGTCATTTTTTTCCCTACGGATTTGCAAATGGTGTGGTCTTATCCTTTCCTCATAGGTTGAGTGGTGGGTTCTGCGTTGTTGTTATTCACGCAGCGAGCTGGGAGTCGTGCTCTTCCATCCACGATTTTCTTGGTAAGGGGCCATTCACGTTTTCGGCTGTATGTTCTCCTTATAGATTGGTATGGTCGTTTAATTTTCTGTCATTTCGATGTTGAGATTGGGACCGTTGTTCTTCCCGTGAGTTATGGTTTCCGCCATTCTCTTTGAGCTTTGTTGTGTTGCTGTGGTCTCCTTTACGTTGTGAATGTTGTGGTCTTCTTTACATTTGGGGTCTGGTGCAAGTTTCCCTCACGCACAAACGGTTTGGAATCGTTTTCCCCATGTTGTGAGCTGTGCTCACTGTTTACGTTTTGGGACTGTTGTTTTCCCCACGTTCACTGATACGTTTGGGGCTGTATAATTCGTTGGGAGTCGTTTTCCCCTGTTAAGCTGTAATTGTTGATTAATTGCCTACGTGCAATGGTTGGTCTTCGGACTGTGTTGGGAGCAAGGATGGGGGCTTGGTTTGCTTGATAAACCTGGTGTGTTTGGAAACCACACAGATAGAGCTAGAGGGATGGCTTTCTTCTCCACAACCCCTGAATAGCAATGGAAGGGAATGCAAGGCCTGAGGGACTGTGTAGCAGAGAAGGGACTGATTCCTTATGTTGGGTGTGTGTGGGTGTCTTAGAAGTCAGGCTAGTTCTGGTGTAGGTGTTCCTAGCTCTGTAATGGGCTCACCAACTTAGCATTTAGCCTTTCCCAACTCCTTGATGGCCTGATAAACCTACCATGTTGGCTTGGCTGTCTTGTTGATGACCTGATAAACCCAACTGTGTTAGCTTGGCTGTGTTTTGTGTATCCTTGGTTATGTGTAAGCCTTCTTGTTCCCTTATTCCTTGGAGAATCATGCCCAGCTCGGGGGTGGCAGCGCTGCTGAGAGATTAAGGAGCACGCTGGCCTATGGTTGGGTGGAACGTTGTAGCGACGTAGCTGGTTGCGGAATGAGTTCTTCATAAGATAAGTAATCTTGCCTATTTTACTTCTGCAACCATATTTCTATTAATGAATGTGATGAACATGTTGAATGAATGCTTGTATGAATGTGTGTTGTTTCCGTTGCGTATGATAGATAATTGCATCTGTGTATGTTCTACTCCAATGCATTCTATTTCAGCATTTTATCATTTCTTTGCTTTCACATGACTCATGGGGCTACCAGCCCGGATGGCTAATGCCATGGTCACGTCCTCTTTGCTGGTCGGAGGGACGGGGACGTGACATTATGTTCCTATTAGTACAATCAAAGACATTTTTTGTTAACTAGACATCGAAGAGATAAGTGGAAAATGGATTTCTAAAATTGAAGAATACGATTTGGATATTAAATCGACAAAATTACAAGATGAAAAATTAAAATATAGCATGATGGAGAAGCAATATTATGCATTGGTCAAAGCAATGAAATATTTCCGAGGTTATATTCTACACTAAAAAAATATTGCTTATGTTCCAATTAGTACAATCAAAGACATTCTTTGTTAACTAGACATTGAAGAGATAAGTGGAAAATGGATTTCTAAAATTGAAGAATACGATTTGGATATTAAACCGACAAAACTGGTTAAAGGAAAAGGCTTAGCAAAACTTCTAGCTGAGTCTAATTGTCATGCATTAGAAATAAATCAGATAGATATATTGACAAATGATATTGATGTATACAATCATCATAATCCACCACTAGATATTGCTATTAAATTTGTTCAGTCTGAATGGTATAAATATATTTTTATTATTTACAGAATCTATCTTGTCCTTGTCAGCTTGATAAAGAAAAAAATAAGGTCTCTAGAGCTTAAATCTGTGAAATATTGCATCCTTGATGGCTACCTGCTTTGGAAAGACCCTTTAGGAGTTATTCTTAATCGTGTAATAGAAGAAGAAAGAGAAGGTTCAATGATAGAATTCCATAAAGGGGTATGTGTTAGTAATCATGCATGGAGAGCCATTGCTTACAAGGTTCTTAGGGATTGGTATTATTAGAAAACTCTATTCTTAGATGCAAGTAAAATTTTTATAGTTTTCATGTAATGCCAAATGTTTGCTGGAAAGAAAAAGTGTAGACCCCTACCACTTAAACCTATTAAAGTAGAAGCACCATTCCAACAATGGGGATTAGATTTTATTGGCGAGATTAATCCTAACTCAAGTGGCCAACATAAATGGATTTTTTACTGCTAAGATTACTTTACCAAATGGGTAGAATCCATACCAAGTAGAAATGTAACAAATCTTGTTATCATAAGATTCCTAGAGGAAAATATTTTGGCAAGATTTAGGTGCCCCAGAAAACTCATTACTGATAATGCTCAGGATTTCAAAATCAGATAAAAAGGTAAACTTCTTTCAAGATTACAATATTGAGTTAGCTCGTTCAACATCATATTATATGTAAGGAAATAGATTGGATAAAAATTCAAATAAAAGTCTGATTTATATTATTAAGAAAATGCTTGATCAGATAAAAAGGTTTGGGATTATCATATTAAGTATTCACTGTTAAAAGAGCTATTTGTACCTCTCCTTTTTAGTTAGTTTATGGTAAAGAAACAATTCTTCCAATTCAACTTGGTTTACCAATCATGAAATTACTTCAACTAGAACAAGAACAAGATGAACCAGATCATATGGAACAAAGAATTCATCAATTGACTGAAGTCCAACATGTTGATAATACTACGAATATCCATCAGGAAAAAGAGAAAGCTACATTCGATAGAAAGGAAGTGATTAGATTTTTCCATCCTATAGATTTAGTTTTGAAATGGGATGTAAGGAGAGCAGATAAGAAAAAAACATGACAAATTTGACGGTCCGTGGATTGGTCCATTTCGGGTCAATACTGTCCAAGATAACAATACCTATGAACTATATCACATGGATGGTGACTTTCTAGGAGAACCTATCAATGATAGGTTTCTTAAACGATTTTTTTATTATTAATCGCACTACAAGTTTATCTTTGTATCATATGTAACATATTCTTTTGTTTTATTCTAGTTTTCTCTATTGGTAGAGATTATTCTTGTAATAATTTTTCTTTTAATCCATTTTGCTATCAAATTGTGCAAGTAAGTTAAGTCTCACAACCCAAGGGATTTTAAAAGGCACTTTTCACAAATGGAATTGGAATAGACTAGTATGAGAGGGAGTGCGGTGATTTGCTTTGCTTCAGACAAATCTCTTTGTGGATTGAAGATCCTAAATCAGAAGTGGCATGATACAAAGCAAGTGAGCGCATAAAATTTTGATCACCGGTTCCAAATCGAGTGTGGGATTAAGTATCGTGAGTCAGTATTATATCTACGGTGTAGAATCATTCATGGATTTCAAGATGCACACTCAATAAGGGCTTGCATCGACACTTAAGTGGAGCAGTATAAGCGTTCACCAAATCGCCCCCGACTCGCCGGAATCCGGCAGATCAATTTTGGTGTAAATCATACTTTCGAGGGATTAAATCGCAATTTTAATCATTTGGGTAGTTTTAAAATGCCCGATTTAGTATAGGAAAAGCTAATAAGATTAGTAGAATTCCAAAATAATGAAATAAACAATTTCACAGCAAACATTTGACTGATTTTAATAAAAAATCGGCCGGAAAAACGGGGCGATTTGGTGGCTGTTTATCCTCCACGCACTTAAGTGGTTTTCCATAGTACATGTGTCAATACATGATGGAGATAGGGTCCTTTCACCGAACCCTAAAACCAAAACCGTTTATGTATGGTAGGGTCGTCGAAGTTAATACATCGCATACGATCTATGTCGAAGATCAATGCTTCTCATGTCATGTCGTTCGTTAAGCTGTGGAAAAATTAACCCTGACTCGCAAACTGCTAAGTCAAAAGTGGTATTCTAAACCCGTTTTCTTCTGACCCTGAAACCACCATATGGGAATTATTAAGTGTTGTCAATTCATAGAATAAAAGGGAACTCCATATTTTATGGGCCCCGCTGCTAAGTACATGTCTTGATGGAAGAGAATCTCGTGATATGGTCGAGATTGATCAACGCTCACAAAGGACCCCGAAGTAGTAACTTCCATGCCACACGTCTTGGTCTTGGTCCACCCAAGAATCATTCCTCAAAAGTAGTTAAAAAAAACTGCTTATGCATATGATGTCCCCACTCTTCCTACTACCATTACCCATGGGCCCCTCACCTTTTTGTTACCCAATGGGTCATAACACCACCATCTTATGGAGCAAAGATACCCACCAATAAATGTGTCCAATGCCTAAATCTCTCCGCCAACCATTAAACAACACCTGGCATTTGCATTTAATCCAGGAAAAAATTCAAAATCCCCCGCTTACAAAAACCCACATTATATTACATTTTTGCTGCTGTGTTTGATTTCCTTTGTCAACCTAAGCTTTCTCGAGAATCCTCTCCAAAATTTATCATCCCCTACCTCTAGTGAAGTATACCATGGTCTCCGTAGCATAGATACTATGATATTCCTCTAATATTAAGGATTCTAGCACTGAATAACACCTAATCGACAATAAATTCAACATGTACGATATGTTATTATCCACCCGAAAGATAAATATAGTTGCAGACAACTTTCTCAAACAATCAAAGAACGGTACTGGCATTATGAATGTCTAGAATTTTAGGCTTGCGAAGGTTATTCTACTTAGAGTGAGGCCATTTCCAGAATTCATTCAGTGGTGTGTATAACACTATGTTCCATAACAGAGGGCAATCGTATCCAGGCTAAAGAACGTAATTTTCCCGATTAAAGAGGAATTACTTCAAGAACTGTTCGAAATTAAAGATGATCTTGAAGGATTAATTTTTGATGAAGACACCCTTAGTGAGAAAATGAGAGAGTTATCCTCTAAAATTTGAAGTGCTTTTCTAAGGACCCTTCTACCTCCGGACTTTGTATCCCCTACCGGTCTACCACCTTACCAATTCAAAATTTTCTCTAAACCTGCTAAAGCGACAATTGCTATGGTATGCCAAATATTGGGATACAATCATGACCTAAATATGGATGATATTGTTTTAGGATTCTTGTTGATGTCCAACCTAATAATTCAAGAGTCTTCCATTAATATGGATATCATTGCTTTTCTAGTAGAGATGATTCACAATCAACTAAGGAATTTTGCATTTCTTAAGTTCTTTAGATACCAGTCCTATATTATAATTCTGATTTTTTATCACAACAAAGAGTTCTTTGACAAATATGACTTGGATATGTCATTGGTCAAGTCTGATAATAAAGGGTTTCTAGAGTTTGTAAATATAGTCATGCCTAAAGTCTATGCCTTGATATTTGATCAAATTCCCCTAAGAATTTTCCTTCAATGTAAAAATTTGCTGCTGTTAAACCCTCTTGAGCCTATGGGATATTGGTTATGCTATGATAATCATATTGATATTGGAATATATGGGTCATCGTTATCCACTTATCATCTTCCTTTGTTTTAAACCCCCAAGTTATTTTCTTTGGAATTCATTAAGAAAATGTTCAATGTTGATGATATTCATTTTGTGTCTAACAATAGTACTTATCAGTTCAAGATTCCTTAAGAGATGGTCCCATTCAATGTTAAAGACATGGTAACTCAAGTTATAGTAGAGGGAATTCTATCAAGTCTAAAGTTTTCAACCAACTTCATTTGGAAGTATGATCCTAAAGGAATTTTATCAAATAAAAGGGTAGTTGTTAGACTAGCATCCTATGTTCATGAACCTCATCAGGAGTTGGAAAAGATTGCAAAAATGGACAGTTGGGAGGACGTTAAAAGGGAATTTTATCCATATCAACAATCCATGCCTGAATTGATCCCAACACCCTTCAAAACTGATACTTTAGGAAAAAGATAAATGTCAAAATTAGTTTTGGGATATGAAGGAGGAGATTCTAAAAGTTCAAGGTACAAATCTAAAATATCCATGTCTAAAAATAAGTCGGACTTGGTCATTCATCTTAGGCATACAATGACTACCATTTCTCCTGTAGTCTTGGAGAATTGTCTGTCTGTAGTTTGGCCTCAATGACAAGGAACATCAAATCAACATGGAGCTTTATTGACTACTCAGACCTCACCTATCAAAGCTGGTTTATTTGGATTATATATTCAAAACTAAGGAAGATATGTTGAACTCTGTTGGAGCAGAGTGAGCAGAGTCCCGCAGCTACAGGAAAAGCTGCCATTTTGGCGGATAGACAGTTTGGCGAAGACGAAGAGATAAGGTAAAGCTACGACGCCGTAGCATGTTTCTAATTGCAGAGCGTGCAGAGCAGAGCCGGAAACCGTGACTGTTGGAACAGAGAAGTCAAGAAAGATGACAGTACCTGAGCGACCGAGAAGAGAGAGCTCAACCACTGCATTGAAGGCAGCGGCGAAGACATGAGGGCTCAGCTACCCTCATAAAGGAAAAGGAGCGACGAGGCAGAGGTATTGAAGACGAAGGACATAAGACGAGAAGCGGTGCATAGTACCCATGGTCAGTGCCGGGAAGCACGGAAGACTGTAGAGAGCAGTGGTGTGACGGAAAGCGGCTACCCCAAGTATAGATATGCCGACTGTCACTAGTTAGGGTTTTGGGTTACTGTTGGGACAGGCCCACAGTGTTGTAATGGCGAGACCTTCGGGCCGCCTATAAAGGGATGTATTTTGTAGTGTAAAAGGTTGGCATTTTGGGCATTTTAAGCCATCCAACTAGTCAGATTATCGGTAGCTATTCAGACATCAGAGAGTCTGAGAGTCCAGTAGTATGTTAGTTCACTATTATTTTGTATTGTAACAATCCGCAGGGATTGACAGAGAGAGAGTGAGAGTATATCGTAAGAAGGTAATATAGAGAAGAGACCTAAGAGAGAATGGCTCCAGGCTGTGTGCGGAGTTACCCAGAAGATCTCTAGCTGCATATGCGGTGCAGCAGAACTGTGTACCTCTCTCAAGTTATAATATAGAAACACAGTTCTATGGACGTAGCTTCTACCCTGGAAGTGAACCACGTAAAATCAGAGTGTTATGTGATTGATTCATGTGATTGTATTTGCTTGCTATATCTGTCATTCATTACATGAACTTTGCTTACAGTAAATGTATGTATGTGTTATTTAGCTCACAGCTGATTAAAAGGATAATGCAAGTTGAAGTCTTTAAGTATTTTGTATAAGAGTTTGTATAAGTTTCATGCAAGATATTTAAGAGTCAGAGTGTAAAACAACCTTGTGCGTTGAGTCCTGTAAGTTGAACACAAGTAACGCTAGGTACGATGAGTCGCAGCGGTAGGATATCGCAGGGAGGCGATATCGCACCATTAGAGGAGCTGTGGTGCGCTGCGGTTAAGGAACGAGCGGAGGAAAGAGTTACGTGTTGCCAAAGACGCGGCGATGCGATAAGGATTAGAGTCATCGCGAGTAAGAGGAAACTGCGCATCGCAGAGAAAGACATCTTGCAGGCTAAGAAGAGCTGCGAGACGCACACATGACGCTATTCAGAACCTAGTCGAGACACTTGAGTCTTTGGCCAACCCATTAGGATCACTTCGGGTGAGACTTCAGGCCGCTCCGCGGTCTGTTGCCGAAAGGGCCAGTGAGCTAGGGGTGTTGTTGGTTCATTATAGTAAACCCGGGTCTGCTCAGGCGACCAAGAAATGGTCCTGTTGCCGGTTTTGAACAAACTGAGCACTAATGTTTTGGTGGCTTCCTACTAGAGACGAACTCAACGAGTGGGTTGTGTCTACGGAGAAAGAGTTTGCCGAACGAGAGAACAAGAGTCCTAGACTGAGTACAGAGGACTGGTTACAAAAACATATCGTTACAGACCTGCATGTGATATTTTTTGCGACCTTTGGAAATGAGCTTTACGACTGGTTATCAAAGTTGACTGATACGAGCATATTCAAGAAGAAAAGAAACATTGTCTGGACACCGGGGCTGATTCAGACTATGAAGAACCTTGATAATCCCATTACGAGGACAATAGACTTCTGGCTTGCGAGTGTGCTAGAAGGATTCGTCACAGAGTTTGTAGTTGACCAGAG